>JAVKLA010000081.1:18138825-18158269 GCA_034782735.1 Sagittarius serpentarius
GCTAGCAATACAGAGCACAGCACTACCAAGGCTGCTATGGGGAGAATTAATACCATCTCAGCCAGACCCAATACACCCATTAATACAGTCTCTTCTCTCATGCCCAGGCACAGCTCTAGTAAAGTCAGTTAATGATGTCCATCATGTTACTTGGAGCCTGTGGAGATGGTAGAGAGCAGTGGTTGGTACTTGTGTTTGTAATGCATGGAAGGTGCTTAGTGTGCTACACTACCCTGTTGTTAAGAATGTAGAATATTCACTATACTGAGATATGAAATAATTGTATTTAGGGGAAAAAAATGAAGAAAACGGTGAATACCTTGAAGCCTGGAGCAAAGCTGAAAGTAGGAGCTGCAAATTGTACAACTCCTGTTATCTTGCATTCAAACACACCGGCTACTGTTTTGAAAGATTTCCATTAAAAGTTAGGTAGGAAGTTCTTGGTACACACAATTAGTTGTGGTTACTCAGAAAGCATTGCTACACAGCACTTCAAGTTTTACTAGGTGAGTTTTTATAGCTAAGGCTATGTAGGAGTTAGAATGAGGTTCTCTCAGTGAGTTTTACAGAGCAGGGTGAGTTTTTTGCATAGGTTTTTATTTTATTCTGAAAAGTTCCCCCAGCCAACCTAAAAGGAGTGCTGGAGGAGTGTGACAACCGAACTCCCTAGGACAGAAGTAACAAAATACTTCTGTGTGTGGACCATTAAGTAAGATTATTAGAAATATTCCCTCTGATACAGGGAGAGTACATAATGGCACACAGTGCTACAAAATGTTTCATTCTTTGGTATCATGACCTAGAGTCTGTGTAGGCCTCAACTCAAGAGTCCGGATGTGCTGCAGACAAATGAGTAATTTTCCAGTTCATACAGGACTGCCCTTGATTTTATGCACTTCAGGTCAGACCAATATATCCTGTGTCCTGCAAATGACTCTTATTGTGTCAGGACCAGGATATATTTTGGACAAGGTCTGGAGCTTTAAGTGGTGAGAGCTACAGAAAAATGAATGGAATGATCCAGACCTAGATCTCAAGCCTGCTTTCATGTATCCACATGCCACAACCTTTATGGTGACCAAAATTCCCCCACTACAGGAAACTAGATTAAATTAAATGCTTGGGGTCACTGCACGATCTCCCTGTCTCACCTTTCTTATCCTGTAACCCATGTATTGTGCTGATCTATTTTTCTTTCAGAGTACGATAGGAAAGGTTTTCCTTTGGAAACCCTTCAGTTCTGAGCCAGCTTTGACCTCTGACTCGGTTCAAGGCTTCTCTGCAGTCTAGAAGATCTGAAGGTGACCAGTGTCCCTCCACTGTGGCTCTGTGGCACAAAGTCTTGTCTTCTCCTTTCCCACAGCTGTCTGTGTGCCAGCAACAGGCCCAGTTGGCTGTCACTTGTCAGCCAGGGCCTAGTCCTGCCCTCTCCACCACAAAATTGATTTGCATACATTTATATGATTCTATTTAAGTGCAAGTTAATTACTGCAAATTCCTGGCCTCTGAGCCCATCAGGGCTAATCAAGCCTCAGGACCCCTTCAGCACAGCAGTGGATGGCCATGCAGTACTGTATTTATCTAAGAGCACTGAAAATGTGTGGCTTACCCAGTGCAATTCCAGCTGCAAGTAAATTTTTCCAGTCACATTCAGAATATACCTTAGAAAGGAGCTTAAAAAGGCATCGCTCCGTTACCCAGTGGACCACTGCAAATACCCATCTTGACCAATAAAAGGTGAAGCACACCTGTGGGACTGGAGTGAGAAATCAGAAGTTTGCTACCGAGTTCAAAAGAAAGTTTGGGCATTGCTGCTGTGCAAGGACATTTTATGTATTGGAAATTGACCTTCTGTGCATTCAGAGGCACAAATCCTCCAGTTGTGTGAAGTGTCCCCAGCTCCACAGAGAAGCTGTGACAATTTACACCAGCTGAGGTGCTGCTCAGCATTTTTGGTTATGGGCCTTATTTACTCATGGCTAGTTAGAGTTCCTGTGGAGCTGTTATGGCACTGAGTGGGTATAAATCTTTCTTTAGATGCCTTTGGAGCAGTTAGGAGATAGCACGCCTGTCTATAAAGTAGAAACATCCTTGAGCATATGCCTGGTATAACCTTACAATAGAATAGTGCCATAGCGATCTGCAATATAGCTATTTTTACCTGAATGAAGATCTACAAATAATGTCCACTAAGAAGTTGCCACACAGGATAATTAGGTAGTGAAAAAATCTCTTTGTGTTTTGGCATAGCCTGTTTCATTTGTGTCTGCGTCTTTAAGCAGTTAGGTCCTGGAATAAACCTAGCTCCTCATCTACCCAGGAGTGTTATGCTGACTTACCTACTCTTTCTTCTAGAAATTGTTTAGTCAGGGAATAGTGTTGGCCACTCTTTTATTGAAATAAGTTTGTTAAACAGTTGAACAGCAGCCTTATGTAGGCAAGGCCTAAGCTACTGTCACAGAGCAACAGTTCTTACTCATTGCAGTAAAATAAGGTCAGTGTAAATAAGAATTTAGTTGTATGGCTAGACTGTTAAACACAGCTAGTTTCTGCATATTCACACATGTAATTCACATCTCCCTGTGGTGGGATGCAGCTGTGCTGCAAAGGTTGTGTGGCATTTTCATGGCAAGGCCCTGAAATACAGACATTTCAGAACACCTCCCTCTCCCCACAACACTATGAGTGGTGCCAGCAAAAAATAGGATAATGGTGAACAAGGAAACCATTACTGGCCTTTGTAAACCTCCTTGACATCAGCATGCACAAAGCCAGCAGTGAGTACGAGGAAGGAAAAGCTTGGTCTCCTGAGTCCTCGTTTGTTGTCCACTCCTCAGGGGAGGCTGGTTCTGCAAATCATAGCACAACATTTCAATGTATTTTCTGGACGTAGTATGTGTATTGCAAGGGATACAAAACTGTCCTACAGAAAGATGTATTTCTAGGTAATACTAAGGGGAAAAACTAGGTCCCCATGAAAAAATATTTCCCTGGCAGTTTTCAACTTTAAAGATACTAAATTACAGTACAACTTCCCAAGAGTGTTCTTGCAAGTCATTTATACCATAACACATAAAATTACAGTAAGCCTCCATTAGTACTGTGGCTACTTTTGTAATCAGTTTTGAAGAATGTGCTCCATCAGTGGAAATATTTTGATTTAAGTTCATATTGAGGAGCAGTCTAAAAGTTACACTCTAAATTACACTTTAAAATAAGTCCCATGGTACATCCCTACAATATATAAGGTATGCTGACTCCGTGTAATTAAATTCTTGTCAAAAGTTGTCATTAAGTTGCAGTAAATATTGAAGCTAGCTTCATTTTGAAATAGATTTACTTCTTGGTTTTAGCTGATAAATATTCTTGTATAGAAAATTAATTAAAATATTCCTACATATATATAACAGGGCAGGACTGGTGGTTTTATCTGTTATGAGCAAGCAGACTGGCAGTGGCTTCTGTCAGCAGCAGCATAGATGACCGACAACAACGTGGAGAAAATCACAGGGTCCCACACAAGGCTTGTCAAGGAATGAAAGTCCCAGGCCCTCTTCCGTCTTCTCTCATTCCTAGGTCAGAAATAACATCAAATTACTTATTAATTAGTGAACCACAGGACTTCCTTTGAATAACAAAAATTAGGCAGGTTTGGAGGGTGGAAGAAATCTTTTCTCCTATGTGCTCAAGCCATCATGGGTACAACACTACCATTAAATGAAAAGGATGGGGAAATTTCACTGAGTAGACTGGGAGAGAGAAGGGTCAGCTCTTTAGAGAGTCTGAAAAATAATGGTATTTTTCAGAAGTTTGATGAAACTGAGTGGGATGATGGAGGAGAAAGTCTTAAAAAAATCCCTGTATCTGCAGAAGAGCTCAGGTGTGCATTCATTCTTATTAGTCCCTACAGAATCCACACTGGATTCTCATGCTACAGACTCAACCAAAAAAAGCTTCAATTGGAACTTGCGTCTTTTAGAAACTCCATTAATTAGTCTGTAGGAAATCAGGCTTGATTACTTTCAGTGCTCACAAAACTACTTGTGTTTTTTCTGGAACACAGACAGGCAAATTGCTGAGATGACAAATATATCCAACATGTCTTCCAAGAATCTCTCTCACCCTTCCATGAATGTTTGAATCTCTCCATTTCCCAAATATATGCTTGTTTGACATTTTTATAACTAACAGGTGTTTTATGTAGTTTCGTTGGTGCCTCAAACTTTCTCAAGAAAATGAAAAAGGGTCTGTCTTTATCTGGTCTACACCGATTGACATTATCTTAAACCATCTTCAAATTTCTTTCCATTCACCTCCATAACTCTTTCTACAGGCTGTCCTCTAACTTTTCTTCATATCTCTATGGTTATCTATTAGAAAACTGTCACTTGGTCAGACTCTTTTTAATGTGTTATATTGTCAAGATTTGACACTAATGCAGTGTATTCAAACTTTTTTGATCTCTAGAAATTTTTCATCGGTGATGTGGAGCCTTTCAGAAATTTCACATACTTAGATTGCTGTATAGCATAAATGAACTTGCTGTTCTCACTCACCCCGCACGCATCCTTTAGAAGCAGTCCAAGTATTCCCCCCCACATCCACAGATTAGATTGTACAGCTTTAACACATCAAACTTGGGATCCTGAAATGTCAGGAGTGGATGACTTATGCCTCAGAAAATATCTGAGTTAAAGATCTAACTAAAAGTAAGTGTAAATGTGGAACTTAGTAGATAGCTCCAGTCTCCCATAAAGGAGCAGGAGTCTGGTTGTTGTGGAAGCCTTAATAGTACATGATTCCTAGTTAGATCTACAGAGCACGCTTAATGACCACATCAGACATTGAGGGATTACAGTTACCGAGGGATGGAGAGGAAAAAAGCCCTGAGGAGTTTCAAAAAAGCCCGTATGAGATTTGGATGGCAGTCTTCTGTGAAGGGCCTAGGTCAGCCTTTGTGACCTGGAAGAAAATTATAGAGAAAATGAATCTGCAAGACTTTGCCCCCAGCCCATAAACAAGCATAACTTTCTTTTCCTTTCTTACTATTGGTTGGGTATCTGGCATTTAAAATAAACAGAAAGTCTTCTGGGATCTTGTGAGGTTTTATCTTGGAAATGGAGGTCTTTGCTGGTTCGACTGCCATTTCTGATGAGTAGCTTACATTGAAGTCACACAAGTCAGCATTCTGAAAATTGAGCAAGTGATATGGAAAATGTAGTCATTCTATAAAATTCAGTTTCCTTTATTCATCACTAAGACCTCTTCAAGTTCAATAATAAAATAGTTATTAAGGTTAATGTCATTTTCATTTACAGCATTAGAGTTTACAAAAACATCTGACCCTATCCAGGTATAGTGTAGCCTGTAAGAAGCAATCAGGAAGACACAAATTCAAATTTGTGATATTTCTAAGCATATATTTCAGGTTTTTGCTGTAGAATATGAGAGCTAATTTAAAAAAAAAAAAAGGTCCTTTGCAAGTCATTATTGGTGAAGTAAGTGTTAACACTTCATCTACTAAAATGTTTCCAAACTGTTATGCAAGCCTTGGAGAATACATTTTTCTTTGTCTCATTATGTCTGGTTTTTTTGTCATCGAGGTTCAGCTTTCTGCAGATCTCTAACACCCAAAGGTGCAGCTAAGTATCCAATGGGATATTCAAAACCAGCTATTCATTAAGCTCTTTTTCATACCACTGTGATTCACTAATGTGACTCCCCTTGAGTAACTTCCCCAGATGCATAAATAGCCTTAGACACTTGGCCCTACAGCCAAGATTCTGCAAAACATGCCCAACATATGCTCAGCTTTAGGCATGTAAGAAATCCCACCCTGCTTAGCCAAAAAAAAAACCCAAAACAAACCCAAACCCTAAATTGCTATGCTCAGATTATAATATTTTATTTGGACTTCTTCTGTTCATGGAGAGTGTGGCAGGGTGTGCAAAGCTTCATTCCCATGTCTACATGGGTCCTTTTCCAGGGTTAAAACTCGAATCAAGTTTTTCCTTTAGTGAGGACAAGCTGCAAAGAGCAGACAACCTCATTAAAAAAGAAATCTGTAAATCCTGTAGTCCTCTCCTCACCTCTGTTAACTACACTGAGGTGAAAGCTGTTAACTGCAGCTTTTAGAAGGTATGTGTAAATGAAACCTTTTTCCCCAAAAAACTTTGAAAATGTGCATAAACAATAATTTCTGATAAATGCAATGCCATTTTAGTAGATTTATGTGCTGAAGACAAGAGCTGCATGAAATGCAAGGGCTTGATTCTTTATTCACCTGAGTCGCTCCATTACCTCCAGTGCTTTAAGGAAATTGCTGCAAGAGTAGAATCAGGCCCTTAATGGTTTGCCAGCTACCATACTGACATTACACCCAGACAGTAGTCACAGAAATTTATATTTAGTTCCACAAGAACAGTACATTAGATATCCTTAAGGGTTTTATGAGGCAGGACTTCTCTATTCTTACAAAAACACGGGTATGTGCAGTAACTAGGGCTTTGAACAAATACTGCAGTTACGATTTACAGCAGAATAGCCAGAGTTTTCCTAGCTTCATCTCTGATGGCTACTTACTCAGGCTGTCATTTTCAGCTCCACAGATTAGATCTGCCTTGGCCTCTTCCACAAATGCTGGATTCACTGGAGTGTGTTGCAGACAATACAGCTCTCAAACAATGAAGCATTTGTGTTCGTTTTCTTCTATTTTATCTTTGAAATTCTACTATTTAGGTCACTATCTGTTGCTTCCAGCTATTCTTTCCTGACAAATTGTAGCTCTTTTTAGGCTTAGAAAGATATAATCAATGAATTCATCTATGTTATTCCTCTGGGTATAAAGGTCTAAATGTAATAAGTGGTACAC
The DNA here is from genome assembly GCA_034782735.1 of Sagittarius serpentarius. Classification (NCBI taxonomy): domain Eukaryota; kingdom Metazoa; phylum Chordata; class Aves; order Accipitriformes; family Sagittariidae; genus Sagittarius; species Sagittarius serpentarius. Next base: position 18,145,697 of record JAVKLA010000081.1, read on the forward strand.
ATAGTGTAAGATTACATTGCTGTTACTGAACTGCAGCCCCAAGATTAATTGTGCCTTATAGGCCAAAATTTGAAGAGCTGCTGGATGCTGGCCTCTCTGAAAATCTGATACAACTAACACAATAAAAACCCAGTATTACTAAATTTCTCAAGTGCTTTAAACATGATCCCTCACCAGCATGAATTGGAAGGGTGCAAATCTCTGTGTCTTCCACAACACATAATTTTAGATACAGATAAGGAGAATAATGATGAACGGATCCTTTACCTGATCATATCTGCCTTTCCTAAAAGAAAAAAAATCCACCACAGGTTCTACTTGAAAAAGATAATCCTTGGATTTTAGCGAGTAACCACTCATCACGAAATGCGTCAGTATCTGTGGAATAAAAATTATACTCGGGTATGGGGACATACAGGAATTTAATTTACATTTAAACTTAAGCTCCCTGATTGCTCTGCTCATGTAAAAAATTACTATGCTCTGAGTGAAACAAAGATGAGTGCTTAAGCAAACAGTCATAAATTAATTTATAATGAAACATGACAGTCATAATTTAATTTAGAATGTATTTAAGATTGTTGTTACTATTTGTATAGGTCTTTTTTGCCTGGAGGAAGATGTGGCTTCATACTGAAATGTCAGCTATTGAAATACCAAACTTCTTATGCGTACATGTGTATTAATTAATTAAAATGATGCAGATACTTTCCTAATGAAGATCTGTTGTCTACTGCAAGCAGTCAGACAAAAGACTGCATGATTGAGGCACATGCAGTATCAGTGGGTCACCAAGAATTTACCAGGAAGCATGAAGGATGCTGAGCATAACCTGAACATAAAATCTGTGGGGTCGTGAGGCTGCCACTCAACTTCCTCCCTCAGTGGTGAGGAGAGGGAATGTAACATGAGAGCATGGAGTAGGGCTGCAGCTTTTGCACTTCTTACCTGCTCTCCGAAGCTGTTGGCTGCCCACGCACAGCAGAGCAGCTGTCTAGGCCCAGTACTGCATTCCTAAAATATGTTAGGCAGATGGCTGCTTTTATTGACATAGAGCTAAGTACATCTGAAACATAGTTCAGGCACTTAACGTCTGAATTGCGCTCTCTGCATCACTGACTGCCATAAGAGCCCCTGAAATGACTGTACGGCTAACCTATGTCCCTCAGGTTAGGAGGCACCAAGCCATCTCTAGCTACACCCCTGCTGTGTTGCTGGCTTTAATATCCAGATGTTCAAGAATTAGGCAAAAGTTAAACTCCTCATGTCTGCACCCCTGTCAATATCAGTATGCTGCCCTGTCTGCTGGGCTGGGTCCATGTCCAGCACCCTGCTGATGCCAGCATAGTAGGAAGAGGCAAAGGGCAAGATTGGTACTTAGAGCACAGGCACACGCAAGAAACAAGCTCTGTGGTGTGTACTCTTTTAAGATACATATATATAGCTAGACAGTGTATTTTTCACTAGATTTCTTCTAAATATTTTGGATGTTTCTGACCAACCAATATGAATATATATATTTTAAAAGACAAAAATTCCTACCTTGGGGAATTTTGTTTTTTCTATTGTAGAGGTTGTTCTTTGAAAGCGCTAATGAATCTTCTGCCTGCATTGACTCCACCAATGAAACTGTATAGGTTTAAAGTATTTCTCTAAGCTTTTTACTTTTATAAAATTTGTGTAATAAAAATGGATAGGAGTGGTTTAATTTTAATGCAAGAAATTATTTCTCTGTTTCTAGTAACATCAAGTCACAAAAAGAAGTAACTCTATTCAGCTTGTTAACTGAGAGATGGTATGGTAGGGCACTTGGGGATAGTCAGGGTGTGACCAAAAAAAATCTTGAAAGTTTGTCTCAACATCAGTTAAGAAACCATGATCCCAAGAACTTTTGATTTCTATTTGGAAAGTAATGTTTAAGAAAAAGCAAATTACAGGCCTTGAAGTGTTCTGTCTATGCTAAAAATAGGTATTTATGAAAAGTAAAATAAAAAACAAAGCCTCTCTGCTATAATTACTTTAATAGGGGAGGGCAATGGATGCATTTGCCATAAACTGTCAAAATTAACGTGTTTCACACTGGTCAGCAAACAGATTCTTTAAATATGGTTAAGCAGCACAGAGGAAGTACTTGGGTAAGGAACTATGAAAGTGATAGTAACTGGTCAAAAAGTAGTTTGCGTCTTCCTCCAGTTGCAAAGTTTCCAAAGGGTCCATTCCACAACCCTTGTAGCGACAGAATTCCCCTTGTCATACATTGAGCTCTTATTTTACAGTTCAGGGGACCAGAGGGTTGGTTAGACGCTTGCGTTAAAACATGAGCCAGTATCTCCTTACCCTGCTCTCAGGGCAAGACCAGTGGTGGCATTTCAGGCAGGCAGCTCCAGGGCCTTTCTATCCTGGGTGCTGAGAAAATGAGCATAACCTGGAAGGGCAGTAAGCTGGTTTTAAGGTTCCAAGTACTTTCAAGGACACATAGTGGCAAGCATTCAGGATGTATCATTTTGTATGCTGAGCTTGGGTAGCCATAATGTACTTACCCTGTTTTTCATGCTATGTATCTACTATTGATTAAAAATTAGTCCTTTCGCATCAGAGAATGAAACCCTCCTAAAAAAATACTCTCTAGCAGCCACAACAATTCCTTTCCTTCCAGTTAGCTCACCTTCTCAAGTCAGAAGTATAATTAACCATATTATCCTTGAAAACAAAAATGATCCTGGTTCCTTTACAGAATTATTTCTAGGTAAGTATCCTGGGGAGGGACGGGTTAATAAGCTGCACACTGTCCTAGCAAAAGCCTTTTATCTTTCTCAGTAAGATTTGACATTCTTGTGTATCAGTGCCTTAAAAGCCAGCTTTATGACTCTTATGTTTAATACTGATAGTAGAAGCCTTTTTTCATTGTCACTTGCTTGGCTAATAGTGCATCTGGCAAGTTACCTGATAGTTTAGATTTTCCTAGAACACCATAAAGACAAACATATCCCTCAGATACAGAGATCAAGCTACATTCTTGGTATAAAATTTTCACAACAGCTACTATTTGGGGTTTACATTTATTTGTCATATGGACATGCAAATCTTCTGTCTTATAAACTGAACACTGCCAGCAGAGGCTTGATACCACAACAGTCTTGCTATTTCATGTTATATTATCCGTTAAGGGTATTATTATGATGAAGTTCTTTGAAAAGCTAAAAACATTTTTTCGGGGTTAATTTTCAGTCAGCTCAGCAAGATGATCCAACACATCATATATTGCACAATGGCTGAAGGACAGGGAGCTGCAGCCACAGACTGTAAGTAATGCTTACTGAGCACCAGCATGGTCTTTGGTGGACGTGGGGATTTGATTTCATAATCAACTAACTAGCATGAAGAAATGTCGGTTAATACAAAAGCAAATTCCCTAGTTTGAAAACCAGTATAGTTAAGTATTTCAGGACTCCACTGCAGATGGCTGTGTGTAGAACCAGTTCCTCCACCAAGGATTTCTAGTTTAAATGGATCAAAGGAAGCACTTTGTCACCACTCTTAAGTAGAAAACTGAGGCATGGCATAATTGGGTAAGTTAACAAGAGAGGACGTTCAGGTAAAGTGCATATGGAATTCCCACTTCACTCCCTCATACCAGTTTCTGTAGTATAGCATTTTCCAGAACAGACTAGAAAAATGTAAAAAAGTTTAATGATTATTTACAAATATACAATACTTACATTTTTAGGAGTTACAAAAATGGCACATACTACAGAAAGCAAAAGCTTCCTCTAACCTTTAGTACATTTCAAAGTTATTTATTTACAAAGAAAAATTACAGTCACTTTTCAAAGTGTCACATGTTTACATATAAGCATTTCTCAGTTGAAAAATATCTTGCAGCTTACCCACAGGCATTTTTTGCAGTCTGAGCTCTGCACCCATCTATCACATCAAAAATTCTATCAGCACCTGTTAAGCTGACATGACATTGCATTTTTATGTTTTAACAGCCTTTAGTTTGAAAAATATGTACAACCCATAAGGCTAAACTGATTCATAGTTGTTGAGACTTCACCTGGTGTATTTTATATTGCTAATGGTTTGGTAAAATAACATAGGCTACCTCTTTTAATCAGCTCAGTAATGCATGTTTAGAAAAAGGTGGTCCAATTTTGTGAGCTAGGGTATTTCCAACTCTTCATGAAGGGAATTAAAAAAAAAAAAAGATAAAATGTCCTTTCCAGGATGCTTTTTCACCTTATGAAAAATTTATATTAAATTCTTCCTTCACTATGTACAATTCTTACCTAAGGTAATGGAGACAAAATGAGCACGCTTTCCAAATCCTGTTCATTTCCATTAGTTTTCCGATGTTGGATGTTTTCTAGATTGTACTGTCTTTAAACCAAAACTTAAAAACTTTCTTCTGCTTCAGAGCAAACATTAGTATTTCTTAGTCTGTGCGTACTTGAGAGTCGTCTTATAGATTAAAATACTTGCAGTAAGAGAAATACAGCCAAAACACAGTCTGTTTTTGACATCTTCTACTTAGATGCGTATACAAACGCTTTCATGCTCTGATTTTGAGTATACAATTTCAACACATAACCGTATGTGAACTCAACACAATCTTCATTGGGCTGAAGGTAGTTTAGGACTACGCATTTACAACTGGTAGTTTTTAATTAAGACTAAATACCACCAGAGTATTAGTTATGGTTCAGGTCAAGGTTTTTTTAAATTGAGAAATAGAAAAAGCTTGCTGTCAGTAGCTGTGAATACAGTTTAAAAAGTATCTTCCAGCATTACAATATTTCCCTCCCAAAAACTTACTCCATAGACAAAATAAACTCCAAATTCAAGCATCTTTAAAGAATGCCTGCATTCTGGATTTTCTTCGTGCAAGAGCTTCTTGTTTTTTTCTTTCAATCTCTTCTTGAGAACATTTTCTATTTTTTTGTTCCACCACAGACACTGTAATAAAAAATATGTATTAGGAGCCTTCAAGTTTGTTCAATATGTATTTTAACTTAGCTGTTTTCAATGTTTGAAGATATATGGCAAGAGCGCACTATTCTGACATACCAGGCACCCAAGTTAAAAATGGCTCATCTATCCTGTCCCCAAGGCAGGAAGGGGGATAAGATGCATGACCTTTGTAGTGCTACTGATTACTACCGCCCAATGAAAATACTGGGATGGAGACATTTGCTTCAAGGAAATTTTACTTGGCTGCCCTTCAAGTGAACCTTGTGACATCAGGAGTCAACATAGGAGATGGTGATGGGTTAAGAAAATTAAAGCTATCAGAGTGAAAAGGGCTCTACAATTTAGTGAGTCAGGCAGAGATATGGGCATGGAGATGGTATAGACACAGGGGTCAGATACAGTACAGGTGTCACACAAATAAAACCACAAAGGTTGAAAAAAGGTCAAAAGTAGCAATAAAAATTGGCAAAGGAGACACGAACATGATAGCTACGCGTAATATTTTATATGTGGTGTTACAGAACTATAAATTCCCATACAGTAAAATCCTGACCTCACTGGAACCAACAGGAACACTCCCTGCACGTCAAGAATTTTACCGTTTTCATAAACCATTTTCCAGTTAATGTGTTTTTAATAAGCAGTCTTTCAAACTGGATAAATAAAACAAAGGGTCTCTTTGCTTCTTAAAAAAAAAAGGTATCCATGAAAAATCCATTTTTGAAAGGATCACTTAATATCCATCTTTTCATTACAGCAATGTCCTTTCACCAAAAATTTAAGATGAGGATGGTTGTTGTTTATCTGTAAAGAAAATCTATGCTACTCTTTTTCATTCCTTTATTCTCTAGAACATTCCACAAAGACTAGTTCTCTCTCCCCTCCCTTCCCCCTTAATATCCAGAATTGCTAATTTCCATCTATCTGCTGCTTTGCTGGGGAAGAAACACAGGCAAAATACTGATTCTTCAAGTAATGCTGGCTGATAGTTTGCAGGAATTAATTTTTTTGTTGTTTTTGTAACAGTGCTTCCTGAAAACTGAGGTTGATACAGTACACTCTAAAGGCAGGTTTTATCAAAATTAATATTGGTTAAAACTTCACCAAGCCATGAGATCAAGTAAAAACAAGGCTGACTGGCACTTGACTGGTTCTCCATTTCCCTAGCAAGTAACACCAGTGCATGTAATATTACAGACTGTCGCTTGATGATGGAAAAGGGACTGACCTCCCCTCTAGGTGAAAGGGAATGTTAGTGTTTAGACTGGTAACAAAGAATATTTCACTGGCAATTTTAGCCACAGAGCAAACAACAATACAGCCCAAGGTTTCAGACGCATCGAATGATTCAAGGTTCAGTTTCCAGGTGTACAATAATAAAAAGAAACTGGCCTTCCATATCACCTTCTGCCTTCTTTCCCTGCCTCACCATTAACTGGGGTTTTACGAATCATGGCTGAGAGAAGTAATTTTTAATGTTTTTCAGAATGAACTGTAAATTAAAGCACAGATTTACAACATTTACTATGTATCAAAATAGGAGTATTTTTAAGTAACAATTTAAGAATATGGTATGCTGAGTGCTGCCATCAGCCTATACGTGATCCTAGTGATTCTGAGTGTCTATGGAGTGTGAAGTATTCAGAGAAGTGGAATGAAAACGGGAAACAGAAGTCCTTAATTACAGGAATTCAAGAGATGCATCAGGGCAATTTTATTTTGGAGAAATTAACTCCCACATTCTTGTCAGAACATTCACTAACGCCTAAACTGAACGGATGAATATCGAAGCCTATTTTAAGCTGCAACACAGTTTAAATTTCTCTGACATTCTGATTACAGTAAGAAAACAAACAAAAACAGTCTAATAGTGATACAATAAAGAGAAATACCTGATGTAGGCAGTGCAAGGTGCCTCTTGAAAGGTGGTTTCTTATTGTCAAGCTTGCTGTGCAAAGTCACATTCACCTGATTTTTGCTTCCTTCCAAACCCTGCAAAGTAATTCCAATGCCAGAATGACTCCCTGGCTTTTCAGACCCTACATGAAGAACACCCTGAGAATTGTTAGTCTTTCGGAACTTAAACTTTGAAGGCATAAGTGATGTTTTGTTACCAGAACTGTTATTCGATATCTTTCCTGTATTATACAAAAGATCTGGGCTGTCCAGTGTTTTGCTACTAAAAATGTTTACTGCATTAACAGGACTTACTTCAGAACCAGGCTCTCCTGCTGGCACAGAATTTGACCTGTACCATTTTCCCGAAACAGTCTTTGTAGTATCTTCAGAAGCAGCTTGATGACAGTTTTTAGACAGTGTGTATTTACACTCTATAGAAGTAGCCGAGATCACAGTTAGAGGACTTGAAACGTTTTTACAGTTCACTACGTGACCTGTTGTGGCCAGCCCATGTGTAACCTTTGATGAATTCCTACAGGAATTGTTTAGTGAGAAAGCATCCTGTTTTGCATTTGTTTTTTGTGCCAAGAGGCGATCAAGTAGTCCTTGTTTAGATGCTGGGAAGCTGTTATCAGCATTTGATCTGGAATTAATACTGGCTCCTTGTATAGTTTTAGCTTTTTCATTTCCTTGTTTAACATCCTGGCTCTGAGTCTGCTTTTCTATATCATCACACACCTGATACAACAATTCATCATCCTCACAGTTTGCATCCCAAAGACTATCAGATTCACAAAACATATCTAATATCTCATCAGAGAATTTTGGTTCGTTCCAGTCATCGAATGACAGAGGACATTTCTTTGGTATTTCAACTTGATTTAAGTGACCTGTATTAGCTTGGTTGTTAACCATTTTAGTTAGATCATTAGGTTTCGTATTGGTAGAAACACTGGATGACTGACAGAAAATATTGTATGTGTTATTCCCAGGTTTTTCAGTCCATTGTCTATGAGAATTAGATCTTGACAGAAAAAGAGGAAGAGAGTCACTTTTAGGCTGAATAGTTTCGTTTCCATTCTTCACTTCAGCTTGCGCTGAAATAGCACTATAGTTCAAACCACTGGTTTGGGCACTTTTCCAGATAGAATTTATTTTATCTGGCTTAACGTCACATTTGCCATGAAAGCCTGTGGTCTCTGTCTTTGAGTTTTCTGTCTTACATGGCTTCTGTAAAGAAAGAGATTTTACATTTCGTGTGGTTTTACTAGAATGTTTCAAAGGTGAAAACTGCAAACTGTTAGGTTTGTGTACACTCCCTAAACAAGTTACTGAATTGCAACCACTTCTTTCCTTTGTTCTGCTAGCATCACTGAAACCATGCACAGATGGATTTGTAGGAATTGGTGGTGCTTCTTCAGTACTTATCAATTCAGGATTTTGGGTTATTTGCATCACAAAAGAGTCATCTGCCAAAAAATCTGTATCCCAGTCATCAAAGTCGTCATTAACTACTCCAGCAAGCTTACTGGAAACCACCAATTGTGTCTTCAAAGAAGAAGGACTTCTTTTTGTCAACGTGTGAGTATCAGGTTTTGGAAAAGTCTGGTTCATGCTTCCTCCTGCACACAGGCTATCTTTTCGATATGCCTCTGAATTACCACGTTGCATGTCTTTGATTTGCTCAGGAAGGTGTTCCTCATCCAAAGTGCTTTTATTTTCATGGAAACCATTATTTAAAGAAATACCTGATAGTCCTTGGCTCAACTGTCCACTACACTTCTGGGTAGAGCAGTCGAAAAGAGCATGAAGGGCTATTTCAGCCTCAAGATCTATAGACTCTAGACTGCTAGGTTGACAGATCTCTGCAGCAGGGATGCCAGTGCTCTGTCCAACTGGTTTCAGGGCCAAAGCAGTATCTGTTTCAGAAACTTCATCAAGGAGTGATTTCAGGTGCTTCATATTTACTTCATCTTTAGAATTATTTAAAGACTCTGAGGCGGCCTGGATGAAGTCATGACCAAGCTTCTCTTGTTCCTGAACAGCATCTAGCTCTACTAGATTTTTATCAAATTCCTTAGCCAATTTCATGAGTTCCTCTTCGGGGTTTTTAATTTTAAGATCTCTAGATTAAAAAAGAAAAAACAACAAAACAGGAAAGAAAGTCAGACCTACTGAGAAAGTTTAGCCAAGCTCAATAATACAACCTATGAGTTGTTCATTCTCTAGTTTAACAACTACAGAGAATATGACTGAATCCCACCGCTTTCAATGCACCATCAGCATGCAATCTTTTTGAGTATTCCCAAGAAATACCCCATTAAGAAGAGATAACAAGCCCAAAGTTAAAAGCATTCTGTATGCTAATGTGCAATTACATGGTTCACTCTACATAAAGGCACACCACATACCCTTTTTCATGAAAGTCCAGCTGTGGTGGGCAAGACAAAACTGTAACTTACCTTGTACAACTTAACTTTGTCCTAGCTCGCACTTTTACTACTCCAGGTGTACAGGGAATAGCATCCTCACCAATCCATGTCCCTAAAAGGGAGCCTTCATTACAGGCTGCTTTTTCATCCTGAATGATTAGATTTATAATGCTTAGCAATTTGATTTCAGATAAAGACTGGACTACACACACACACCTTGCATTAGTTAAAATTGCTAAACCAATTAAACTGCATCAAATCTGTTGAAAGACACAGATAGGAGCTAAACCAATACAAGCTAAGAGAGATTACTGCGACATTGTCTACTGATAGTTGTATCACTTTAATTATATCAATTTAAAACAGGAACGTCAATTAAAATAACTGAATTTTACTTTGGTGCTCAAATCTAATACTCTGTCAACTTCAGGTTTACACATAATCTGCAATATTCACATTACAAGCTGGGATCTAGTTCACTTTAGTATACTACTAGGGAGCTAGTTGAGATGCACTGTCTTTATCCACTTCAAGCAACATTAACAGAGCACAGAATTTGAAAGAAATCACATTCTGTGTGTTTCCAGGAAAAAATTCTGACTTCTTCCGTTACAACTGATTTATACAAGGAGCCTTTAAACAGAAATAAGTGAAGTTCAGAAACTAAATGAACTTGTTTCAGAGCTTCAAAGTTCGGGCTTGGATTTGAATTCTGAAACCTAAGAGATACAATACTGCAGTGGTAAAATGTGTAGAGGGCCAGAGCAAAATGTTGGATGTGAGAAATTCCTGCATGTAAGCCAGCAATAATTTGAACTTCACTAACAGGGTAGTTCTGGGTAGTTTTTTTCAAATTTTTTTTTTTTTTAAGAAAAAAGAACACAAGCAACAGATGGTTGCAAATCCAGTCTGATATATTTATGACAGGCCTGTCATAATCATTTAAAAGGCAGAAAGTAGCATCCCTTATCAATGATTTTCCAATTCTTAAGTATAATTTTTCCAAAATATGCCAAATAGTGAAGACATTTTACAAGGCCCTGTCAAATAAGCAGGCATATTTTGCAAGCTAAATACTACAGAACTGTTTTAGGAATAACAGGTTCTCTTCTTGCACTTAATAAAAAGCAGACAATAAGCCAGCACTGTCTTATTTTCACTTTTCACGCTGTGGACATGAAGTTTACAAGAGAGACACACCAAGAGCTTGGATCTTAGGGTAAAAAGGCAAATTATTTAGAATAAGGAAGCAACATTACTAAGTTTATATTATTGTGGAGTGTCTCTCTCATCCGAGTCTTGTTCTTGTACTTCAGCATTCATTCAAGATCATTCAAAATGCTTTAAAACAACTGCCAAGTAAACACAGTACGTGAAGACACTTTACCTTTTAAGAGATGAGTGATTAACGATAAATAAACACAACAATATGCCTAAAACTAGGGGCAATAGCTTATATTCTGAAAGTAAAACTTTCTAAAATGAAGCTGCTGCAAGTCCACTTTCTTAACACATCCTTTTTTACAGCATCTGTGACTCATAAGAGCAACCAGTCAAATGCTATGCTTATGATTTTAATTCAGTCCCGTTTTACGAACATATTACTAGTTTTCTGCATGCCCAATTGTTACCACATTAAAGAGACTACTGTAACTAAAATTAAGTATTTCCTAAAACTGAATACTGTAGCACTATTCTGTTTAACTACTGCATATACAGAGCATAGAAAGTAACAATTACCTGAGGAGCGATACGATTAACAATTTCTGAAATTTCTACTGCGCATCTACTGGTAGACTGTTTAGTTTTTCCACTGCCTGTGAAAACAAACAAAAAACTTTCTTAAAAACTGCAAAACAGTTCAATTTATAAAGTGCAGTTTATCTGAAATAATTTAAATATATGTGTTAAAACTGCAACTTGATTCAGCACTATATTGAAGAATTTATGGGTTTTTCATAAAACCAAACAACCTAACCACAATAACAGAAAGGGACCATTTTTCAATAAATTTGGTAACTTTTAGTACACTCCCACTGCATGCCTCAAATAGGTGCCCTGAAGTCTGTATTTTGTTCATATTACCTAGTCTGTGTGCAATTGGTGAATGAGGATCCCAAAAGATTTCTTGCTGTATATCGGTGTCGTTAACAGGAGAGCTGAAAGTAGGTATTTGGGATTTCCTACTCAACGATCGCTTTGGTGTTTTATGTAAACATGACTCTGTGTGAACAGAAAGATGATCCTTATTAAAAAACAACAAATAAAAGGCCAGAATAACTCAGAACATACAACAGGACAAGGCACAAAGAAGATGCTTCAGGAACTTCAGGAATAAAAATCAAGCTTAGACTCATCAACATTCCTTTACGTACAACAGGAATATTGCTCACAACTATGCATTTAATGCAGAGTATGACTCTTTGTCAGTTACATCACCACAGAGCATTACATGATACTGACAGGTATATGCTCAGCATCTGATGGTAAGGATAACGACTGTCAGTCATCCTACTTGAGGAAATATTGACTTCAGCCTACATTAAGGGAAAAAACTATGTATACCTATATGGGAGAATATTTTGTATTCTGGCTTGCTCTGTATCTTTCAGCCAGACTCTGATTTTGGTCACAACTTTAATGGGCCCCCAAACTGTTCTGGGTCACAAGCTACCTTTGTCTATACTTCCTCCACTGGGCCTTTTCAGCTAGGACTGTCGAAGGCAGGTTCAAAACCAGCTTGCAGCTGTCTCAGATCAGTAAGTGAGCTGGACACACTATGTGAAGCTCAGCTAGTCACCGCTGCCCTTTAGAAATGACGTTGCAGATGTGGAGTCCTACAGAAGTAATTTGGAAAGATGCTCTGCATTTAAGCACTTAGCACGGCCAGGCTTTATCCTCTCCTCGAGTGGATTAGCGTCCTCAGTCAGTTCTAAGCATCTGCCGCCGGAAGATGCTCTTCATCACTCCTCAACAAGAAGAGCCCCTTCCCAGCGCACACGGACGGGGGAGAGCGGGGGATTACACCGCACCGGCCCCCTCCTCACAGGCAGGCCGCGCCTAGCCCGCGGCTCCAGGGCTGACGGGCAGTGCAGGGGTCCGGCCTGCGCAGGGCCCCCAGCGGCCTCTCCCGCCGTACCTGCAGCGCCGCGCACCGACGCCTCCCGCGACGGCGACGGCCGGGGCACGCGCGACACCTCCCCCGCGGGCAGGCCTCGGCCCGCGCCGCCTTCCGCGCCGCCAGCCGCCGCCGACGCCGCCTCCTCCTCCT
>JAVKLA010000081.1:18158369-18183854 GCA_034782735.1 Sagittarius serpentarius
GCCGCCTTCCGCGCCGCCAGCCGCCGCCGCCGCCGCCTCCTCCTCCTCCTCCTTCTCCTCCGCGGGGGGCTCCGCCGGCCGCCGCCGGTTGACCTGCTCCTCGCCGCCGCCGCTCCGCCTCCTCAGGGCGGCGGGCCTGAGGCAGGGCCCCTTCCGCCGGCTACCGGGCATGGCGTGCGCTGCGGCGGCGCCGCATCCACCCCGCCGCCACCGGCGCCGCCATTTTGCCGGAGAGACCGCCGCGCCACCACCGATTGGCCGCCGTCGAGCCGCCTCGAGCGGCCATTGGCCCCGCGCGGCCAGGGCGGTCCGCCGGACGCGGCAGGGAACTGCAGCTAGCTGGAGGCTCGCGCCGCTCGCGCCGCGCGCCCCCGCTTCCGCCCCCGCCCCCTGTTACCGTGGTGGCTCCTTCCCTCCCTCCTTGCCTCCTTCCTTCCCTCGCCCTCCCTCCCGCCCGCCCTGGCGGTGTGCCGGCTAGTTCTCTCTCCGCGGGCTGCCCTCGGAGTTACGCGTTCAAAACTTTTAGTCCAGTAGTTCAGTGAAAGAAAATCTAAGTCCGCCGCTGCCGCAGAGGCTGGACGTGCCCTCCGGCGGGCCCTGGCCATCGGCCTGGCCATCGGCGGCCTCGTGTCCCTGAGGCGCCTCGTGTTCCTCTGAGGCAACCTCGCGCCCTCGATTCGCCCGTGGCTCCTACCCTGCTGCCTGTGGCTCCTGCCCAACTACCTACGCTGGCTGCCGCTGTCCCACCGGCCCTGTGGCTGTCCAGGTCTCTGCTGAGGTCCTCGGGGCCCAGAAGAGAGGTGTGCGGTGAGTGTCCTTAAAGAGAAAACAAACCCAAACAGACATAAACCGTTTCAGCCCAGCATGGGAATTGGGGCTGGCAAAGAGAGACTTACAGAAGCCAGATTTGGTAGGTAAGGAATTAACATGAGGTTCCTGAGGGACTGTGGTATTACATCATTATTTAAAACAATATAAATGCAAACACATGTATGGGTTACATCATAAGGTGGATATTTCCTCCCTGATCCACTAAAGGTAAATGTATAAACATATCTACCACACATACAAGGTCAAGGAGTGAACTACTTGTATATTGGTTGCCTGCCTGGTTTTCATTTAATCAATTTGGAATACTTTGGGATCACACTTCATTTATGAGACGTGAGCAGTGGATTTCAGTCTAGGATTAGGAGTATGAGAAGTTTTAAAGTCACCAAAGAGTGATTCCCTGAGCCGTGAAACCTTTTCTTTCCACCCGAGGCCTCAGGCAAACAGTATGTTTTTTCACTTTTCCATTCTCATGAGTGTAACTAAAGCCAGTAGAAGACTTTTTAACAAGAAGAAAATTAAGTACTATGTATTAAACAGAGGAACGATGTTATGTACACGGTTAAAGTATCACAGTTAATCACAGAAAGCTGTGACATTTGAATAATCAACTTGTTTATGTCATACCTATCAAATCTAAATCGGAGACAGGACTGAAAAAATGGGTCAAGAATTAGACTAAAACCCATCAGACACCTGAACATGGCTACTGCCTTGTAATCATACTAACATGAGTAGATCTGTGCATCAGTACAAAGTGTAGTGAAGGTATGCATGACATTTTTGACTGCTGGTTTGCAATATAGTAATTAAAAGCTGTAATGCATCACGCAGGTACAGAAATGGCTTACTTGGACTCTTTACACCATAGACACAATGTAGGTTACTTGCTTGTTGTTTCCTGTTAAAATGGATACTGAGAAGAAACTGTCTTTTTACAGTTGTGGTAGATAAAACTTAAGGGATAACAAAACACTGAAATCAACACACTTACTAGAAAGTGCTACTAAAATCTTGATGTCTCCTACCACTTCCTAGTGACTTCTTAGCAGCTGGGTACCGTAAAGTGGTCTGCTTTCATACTCCTCTATGTTAACATGCATAGTCTTAAATACTGTCACCAACAATTAAAATTGTGACATCTGTCATGTTCACCGAGTGCTATGAATTTTGCAGTGCCGCCTTTGATTTCTTCCTTTCTCTGAGCTCATTGTTCACTAACCTCATTCATAAAATGTGAATATTTGCCACAGGTCTTTTACACATTAGTGAGGTTTTACTCACACAGTAAAAGCATTTTGAAAAAAAAAAAGCAAGCATATTTAATGTGTACCTGGTTCTGCATGAGAGATCTTGTTACATCAATGTAGGTGTATGCAAAGTTGCGTTACCAAAAGTTGGCAAAAAACCTCCCACAACTCCATGTACAGAAAAGCTGAGCAGGTTCATCATGGAAAAAAAAAAACACTTTCCTAATGAATAAAAGTGTGTGTATCTCATTGCAGCTTAAGAACTTAGCTCTGAGCTGATGCTGTTTATTAAGTTAAGACATGTAGTGGTAGAAGTCTGTGACGTTGAAGAGTTTCTCTGTGGAGCTGTAGCCTCAAGGAGGAGGGAGTTTGCGTTCCCTTGTCATGGTACGAGCAGCTGGATCAATGGCTAATTGTGGTGAGGCTGTGTTCCGGGGACTCGCAACAAACTCCTAGTGCTGCAGTTGTGAGTCCTACTTTCAAATCAAGAGGGATAAATAATGGAGGAGAATGAATGAATAATAAAGTTTGTTTAGTTTTTAATAGTACTATAAAATGCCCGAGAACTTTTCACTGTATTTTATGAGACAAGGATCTAAAATGAAATGAAATAAATGTGGAAGATCTGAGAGATTTCCTGAGAATTTCCCCATCAGTGTAATGAGAGCATTGTAAATAAGAGTGAAAAAAGGCTCGTGTTTGAAATCCTTTGAGCACAGAGCTTTAAAGTGAGCATTTTTATCTTGGAAAGAGTATGTGTCATTAGTGAGGGTTTTCAAAATATCTAGCATATTGTATCATTGTAACTAACAAAAAGAAGTGATTTTATGTTTTAGTTCATCTTTCATTCTTGTTAGGGCTGGAAAAAAGGGAAAATCAGTAATTGTGATTTCAGTGAAAATACGAAGATTTGTGAGAGGACAGAGTTATTATAAATAATGAAATTAATTTGACAAATACTGCCTTTTTCCAAAGTGTTTTTAAATGCACTGTGGTATTTTCAAAGTGAGCTATCTTGGGCTTTTTTGTTCCCAAACTACATTTTCATTTCAAAATTGATTTCTTTTTAAGCACTGAAAAAGAAGCAAACACGCTCATAATTTGTCTCCAATGAAAACATGTATGTGTGCATTTTGATCACCTGAGACCAGGTGAAAAGACAAATTCTCCAAGCCATATGTTCCTTGGATAATTTGTTTTTAAAAATGGTGTGGGTACAAACTTTGCAACTTGGTACAATTATATGGTAATTTATACATAAATATGTTTTCTCCTAAGGAAGGAACAGTTAAATAGTGTATGTAGCTGGGTAGCTACCTGCACTATATACCTAGGGAAATATGATAAACAGGTCACAGTCTCTCTGCTGCTGCAGTTAGACTTCTGGCAAGGCAAGTATCGAGAAAAGCAATAGGCTTTCTGAACCTGTGAGAACCTGTCTGTTTCTTTGTTTGCATACAGAAGCAAAACACAAAAGCAAATGTTAACAAAAGCAAAATATATCTAAGGTTATAGCACTACTGGATTCAGTCTACAGTTCTGCAGAAGTCCTGAGGAAATTTCAGTAGTCCTGAGAACAAGAGTCTCTAGCCATGCTTCCTTGCATGGTGCAGACTGTCCTCAGCCTTGTTGTGTATTTCTGCAGAGTGTGGCTCAGCAATGCTCAGGGATGTGCAAAGGGACACCAAGTGAGGTATCTTAGGTGCCTGGTATCTCTAGCCAGCTTTGCCTGTTCAGAGCCAGCATGGATGTTTCACTGCAGCACTGCCTTGTGCTGCATAGGCACACCCTGGTATGTCTGGCTTCACATCTGTCAAAAGGAGATAGTAGTACTTACTGCTGCGTGGGTTGTCCTGGGGATAACCAGGGAGCTGTTGGATACAGCAGTGAGGGGAACTGTATAAACACAGAAGTGAATTTAGATGCTTAATGTAAGATGCATTTATAAATACAACCCTGTGGACCCGAACAAAAATAAACTAAGACACCTGTGTAAAACTTAGCTATGAAAGTAGAAAATTCTAGCCACAGTTTTACACCCTTTTTCCCCCCAGAAATCCTACTCATCCATATATTCTCTTAAGAAGCCTTGGAGTGTTTACTAAAATAGAGCACTACATGATAGCAGATAGTTTATACAAGTTAATAGCAAGAGATATGTGTTTTGTTGCCTTCTTTGGGACCTTAGGAAAAACTGAGAGGGTATCTGAAATGTTAACTTAATGGACAATAATTTTTTCCATCCATAGGGGAACACAGGCATCATGCGTGTATTTCTGCTTGTATTAATAGCATTTTGATAGCACAGTTATAAAGCTTGTCCTTGGCTTGCCTTGAAATATCATACTGACTTCACTTATTATAGAATGTTACTTTAATTTTCCAAGGTGAAATGTTCGCAGAGGAGAAAACAGGTGAGGAAAATATGGCCAAAACAGTTATATATACGTTTATTTTTAAAGTGCTGTCTGGAAGGGTTTGCAGCAATTTTTGCTGATGCATAAATTGACCTAGACAGTAAATGATACATGACCTTAAAAATATCTGAAGTAGCCTTGCTTCAGAATTTTTAGTAGTTATTAAATGTCAGAGTAATTTACACAAGCATAGCCTAGTTTATGCTTTTGCATTCTCTTTCCCTCTTTCTCTCCACCATGCCATCCAAGAACCATAGAAGCTTTAAAAATATTCTACATATATATCTTTTTTTTTCTTATAGATGTTCATCTTACTTTATTTATCACACTCAGAAAATCTCATCAAATGTGAGACTATAATGTAGCTCACAAAGGCCTGATCCAGCAGAGCACTTAAGTACCTGCATAACTTCATCGTGATGACATTTTCCATTGCTCGTTAACTGGCATTTAAAGGAAATTTTCCATTGCTTGGTGTCCGGGTATTTAGAGGAAATAGTCAGCCAAAATGGGTGAGCCATTTAGAAGAATTAGGTCAGGCAATGAACAGGCTACAAGTTGCAGAAGTCTGTAGGGAGCCCTGGAGGGTCAGGCCCCTTGCAGAAAGCTGGAGATAGCCACTGGGAAGGCCTTCTATTAGATATTTATTATAATGTAGGCTTAATTCCACAGCTGTTCTCCAGTGCTTAGGGTGAACTGCATTGAGGAGATGAATCATAGTTGTGCAAGTGGAGACCGCAGTTTGTAGAACTTAGGCCTTAAATCTTAGCTGGGCCAGTTAGCTTCAGTGCACTGCTGCCTAGAGGCAGCTCAACAGCTTCTTCTTCTAGAAGAGGTGCAATAATCTGGATATCTCTGTGTTGTGCTGGCTCACGCTGGGTAGGCTTGCACCGAGGAATGACCAGGAGGAGTCTCGAGGCAGTCATCCCCCATCCACTCACTTAATTGCTGCATCTGGCCGTGCTGCCAAGGAACTTTCAGAGCTTTTCACTATTTTTCACTCATGTCCGTGCTATCGTCATTTGCTGTACGAAGGAGGATGTGCATCTTGGGTGATCCTCCCAGCTGAGATGCCCCCTCTGCTACCTTGTTGTTTATACATGAAGAGAAGATATAAGTAAGGGCAGGATCAAAAACTGTTCATAGAAATTACAGCAGCAAGGCTTCCTTCCCCTTCCCTCTTTTCTTCCCCTTCCCCTTCCCCTTACCTTTTTCCCTTCCCCTTCCCCTTACCTCTACCCCTTCCCTTCCCTTCATTTTCTTTAATACAGCTCCAGGCTATCAAGGACTGAAAATAAGTTTTCTGTTCTGGTCTCTTAGTTTCTGGAATTTTTTTTGACCCTTATAGGAAAACAAGTTAGAGGGTTCTTTAAAGAACAGAATAGAATAGGTTTCCGGCTTGTTTGGAAAGCCTGACAAATATTAATTGACTATATATCCTGTTGATGATTTCTATCATCAGTGACAAAAACTGACCTGTATTTGAGACCTGGACTTGCTAAAACTTCTGCATGCTACAGTGTAAATCAGGGAAGTATTTTGTCAGCTACCAAACACAAAGCAGTGGACGGCCAGAGAAGACAGCTTTTTGATCAAGCATTCTGGAGAAGAAAATAGGCACTGCTTATTTATTTAAAGTAGGCTTAGGTTTTGATTGATACATCTGTTCCAGGAGAATGTTTAGCCTGCAGTTCTGAATAGCTTACTGAAGAATCAGCGATCAAACTAGTATGAAATTCTCCAAGTGCAGTCATTCTCTGGTTTTTGTCCAACATACTCAGTGATTTCTCGGTAGAGTATTTTTATGTCAAGTGTTCATAGCTTGCAGTTGAAAAACAATTTCTGTTACCAAAGTGCTTTTTTTTGAGGCTTTTGTTTTATAAATTCTATACATTATCCTTTGAGCCTGTATCCCATTAACTGTAAGCCACAGTTTACATGGAAATGCATAACAATGAAGTCTCTCTGTTCCATGTGCGTGTGTGACGCTCATTATGCAGCATATACGGCTGCTGGTTTTGATGTTGGGGTGACTGGAAGTTACTCTTCCCTAGTAACAGTTTTGTCATCTCTGCACAATCGTTTGAAGTCTCTGACCAGTATCTGATGCCCGCATTATAGGACCTCTGCCCTGTGTGACCTGACTGCCATTATTGGTTATTTCAGTGACAAGACCAAGCTCGGAGTAGATGGGGAGGTTCAGCCTCAGGTGGTGGAGCCCTAGTTTCAGGAATGAAGCTAGAGAAAAATTATGTTTCGGATGCCTAACTTGTTTTCTGGTGGCACCGTGTCTTCCCCCAGAATGGTTGGTTCTTGCACCTTCCTCAAGCAGGACTGAGTTCTGGGCCCAGGGTCCCTTCCAGCTTTATACGCCATGGCCTGGTGGTTCTAATTCACAGAATGAGCAAACAAGTGCCCGGGTAAGAATTAGGCACCCTTTTGATTATTAATTTTTTCATTTATTTTCAGATGGCTTTTCCTTTTGTCGTATTGTTCACACATAATGCGTCTGACTCTTCCTATGTCACACTACATCTTCGCAGTAATTTTCTGTGCTGTTCTGTCCCTCTGGATTTTACAGCAGTGGATCAGAAAGGAAGTGCAAGCCCTAGCAGAAATAATAAATCCACTGCAGGTCTTGAAGGTACTAATTTCTGCAAAACAAAATACTGCCTCAATTCTGTTATGGGCTAGAAGGGGTGATCAAAGTGAAATACATTCATTGTGGAATTGGTTTGCAAAGCCTGCTTATAAACCATTACACACTCTTTCTAGATTTCTTTTTTTCCCCACAAAAGTAAATAATACAGTCGTGTCCAACCTGGCCTGTAGTACTGAGGCCTGTGCAGCTCTCGGGAAGTTCAAGGAGTGCTCCCAGCCAGGCCTGTGTCACGAGATGGGCAGGGAAGCTGTGTTGGCCTGGCAAAGGGGTCACTGGATAACGTGAATCTGGATCACACATAGGAGATCTGCGAGGGGCTGCAAAATGCGGTACTTGTGGCTTGTGCTGGGAACCATCCACATAGTTGCTGCTTGGGAGTGCTTGGAGTCACGGTCATCTCCCAGCCACTGAATTGCTTGGAGGACTTGAAAGTCTGGCATATGTCCTGTGACTCCAACCAGATGGTCAGGGTGGTTGGTCATAGCTGAAGTAATCTGACATTTGAAAAAATATTTTAGGAACTGTCCTACAATTACAGATACTTCTAATCTATGCAATCTATCTAATTAGGTTCAACCATGCCCAATTCTTTGTCTGATTGCCTGAGCCTTTCCGCTTAACCAGTCAGGTTTATTCAATAAGGTGTCCTATAATGTTATTTCCTTCCTTGAGAGTATATGTTATCATCCCTGACAGAGACTTAAGAATCCGTCCACTTTTTTCTTATTTTAACATACTCTGTCTCCACAGTAAAGCCCTGTGCTTTAGTTAGGAATCACCTAGCTGAGGAGAAACCTAGGTGAGACTTTGGATCTCATTAGTTTTATTTTTAAGTACCTAGAAGATTCTTAAGAGACACAGAAAGTATAGAGTAGGCACGATACAGCTAGAATCCCCGTAAATTTAGTACAAGTTAATTTAAATTGTAGATTCAAATAGTTAACAAGATTAGAAATAATAAGAAATGAATACAGTTGCACAGGTGGTTGACTCACGATTACTGTCATTTCCTTTTGGCTTTGGTCATGGGGATAACAAGGTAAGAAATAACTTTGTTTCCTTTTATTGATTGGTTTGATACTTGAAATAAAGATTATCTTTTCTTGTCTGAACAAGTCTTTTATAAGTTAATATTATGTTAATTAGAATGGATGTCTTCCTGAGCCTTATTTTCTTGTTCATCTGATCTAATTAGCTGATTAATTTTTAATTGCCTACTGAGAGATCTTTACCATATTGTGATTTGTTTTTTACCTTTACATTTGGAAAACAGTAATACGCCTAAAATGACTCTAACGTATTGTATTGAGGTATTTCTGCGAGGGATAATTGCAAATTATGATTTCTTCCTTCTTCCTAATTTTAGTGCAATCTACTTTGAGTTAGTGCTCATTAATCAAAAAGGTTTGCATAGTGTGGAGTAGTAAGAAGGTGTTTCAGTTAGGCAAGCATCACAGTAGAGTGTCTGTGACTTGGTGATCAAATGGAAATGAAATCTCTTGGCTATGTATGAATACTGCAGTGAACGCTTGCCAACTTACAACATTTATTCTTTTTCTCCAGAATAACCTTCTGAAATGCTCAGAATGAATGTATTAATAAGCTTAGAAATAGAAGTATAAAGTTCTAACAAGGACAAGTGTTGATTAAAACTTATTTTCTGGTGGTGGAAAATAAATCACAGTTCTTGGCAAGTTATTTCAAGTTATTCCCTGAGTGTTTAAAATTTGCACTTTATTTTTAGACTGAGTTAGTCTTGCTGTAACTTCTAGCCCTTGGATCTGGTTCTGCCTTTGCCTGCTAGATTGAAGAGCCCTCTATTATCAAATTTTTGTTCCCTATGGTAATCGCTTGTAGACTGTGACCACATGATTCTTTAACTTCCTCTTTGATAAGTTAATTGATTGAGCACCTTGAGTCCCTTACAGTAAGACATGTTTCCTAATACCGTAATTGTTCCTCTGGCTTCCTCATAATTCATGGAATTTTTCATAGTCTTTCGTAAAACAACACTGTGAACCCAGTGAAACTATAGTTGTTTCACTGATGCCAAGTAAGATAACGTAACCTCCCTACTCCTATTTGTTATTGTTTGTACATCTGGCAAGCATAGTAGCTTTTGGTTACTGCACTACTCTAGAAATTCATATTAATCTGGTTACTCGTTACGGCGTCTGTTCCCAAATCCTTGCCTCCTCTTTAGGATCTCTTTCCCAGAGTGGAGTCCTCCCTCATTAAGCCTGCCTCATTATACTCCTTGATCCATGGCCTTCCTGTTGACTATACTGAAGTACACAATGTCTAGTTACACTCACCTAACCCAACTGTCTTCTTCATTATTTTCCATTTTCTAGTTGTCTTCCAATATTGTGAAAATGGTTTTTTTTTAACAAAAATTTAACGAAAATGAAGGACAGTCTAGGAGGCAATAACCAATTCCAATACCAATGCCGCCTTGTTCCTCAGTCACCTAATGATGGCTTAGATGTATCTGCTTCGTAGTTTTTAAGTAGTTTAAGATGCCATTCTGATTCATCACATCAATTCTAGCCATCCAAAAACTAGCTTCTAATGGTTGGTAGTTTTCTAAGATCTTAATAGGCAATGGAGAGAGATGGAGACCTTCACAGAAGGATGTAGTGGACTTATCTGAAAAGTCATAAATCACTTTTTGACAATACATTTTTTTTTCTTTTCATTGACTATAATGGGAACATAGAGAAGTTAAGACAAGATGCCAAACTTTCAGACAGCTATAATTACTGTGAATGAATCCCATCTCTTATGCTTTTTAGCTTTTTGGTCAAACTATGATGTGGTACAAAGCCAGTTCTCTTGCAGGCATCCATCAAGGTGGTTGCCTTTAGCAGTCCCATTTGTAATCACATCAGAAAATGATATCAAGTTAGCTTGACAAGATCTGTTTTCCAGAAACCCATGTGGATCAGCTTTAATTAGATTATCCCTTTTAGTTCTTTATCAAGTTAGTTATGCCTCTTTTGCTTTTCTATCAGATCTTTTTATCAAATTCCTACTTTTTCCATTTTAATATTGACACACATCCAAATTGCAAAAAATTTCTTAGAATTTTCCGTTTGTTTCCACCCCATCTATATCAGGTAGACTTTTCTCTAAGGTGCTCCTGTACTCCTTGATCAGTCAGGATCACCTGTAGGTGTCAGGATGACTTAGAGCCATCTCTTATAAAAAGATCTTCAGAAGTCTTTACCATGCAGCCTGCCCATATGGTTGAGTCCTGCAATCTTCACAGTGGAGGGTGAGGTAGTGGGAGTTTTTTGTTTGTTTTTTTTTTTAGGACTTAAAGTGAAAAGTTTCATAAATGTATTAGATTGTGTGTTTCAATTTCGAAACTCACACGTTTTAAAAGATTTTTGTAATATCTGAGGAAAAGCTACCACATTTTTGGTTCTCCTTCTTCATCATTCCTTTTTCTCTGTAAAAGAGAGATGTCGAGAAGTAACCAGAGAGACCATAGTGTCCCGTTGCCCTCTGACTGCAGAAAGGCTTACAGGGCTGAAGGGAAAGCTATGACCTTGTGCTGCCTGTGTGGTAAGAGATGAAAACCGACTTTTTTTTTTTTTTGCATGTAATACTATTGCATGAGGAGAATGGTCTGGAACAAGGATTTCTGCCTCCAACTTACAAGGATGCTTGCAGAACAAAAGCGATAGGAGAAGATGTACGCAATGGGGTTTTCCTGAACAAGGAGACTCCCCAAAAGCTTGGAACTCTACCTGACAGACAAGGTATTCTTGCAAGAGAGTTCATTCAAGTCAACATTTAACTTGAAAACTGGCATTTTAAATGTCAATATGCTAAGCTACCTGGTACCAAAGTGGTGAACTGTAAAGGCAAGTCATTGCCGTCCTGTCCAGCTTGATCCTTCTGCTAGATTTGGAGTAGCACCCTGAAGGACAGAAGGTCTCGTGTCTCATTCCAGCCACCCCTGTTCATCTGTTGGAGGGATGTGTTGCCATTGTAGAAGTGGATCCTTTTACAAGATGCGTGAGAATTTCTTGTACCTAACCGATGGTGGACTGCAATGTTACCAATTAGAGGAATCATTTACTTTCTGTAAAGATGGATTAGAGAGAAATAATTCAATGATATGTCCTTCTTCTTGGGTAATCCAAGGACAGATTTTGCTGGGAAGGCAAGATGGTGTTATCTGACAATGATATTTTACACTTACTAATTCTGAGTGTCCTAATAAATATCAGGGCAGCAGTTAATGTCTAGTGTGACCACCCACTGTTGGAGGTTAGTTTGCCTCAGTTGGAGATGTCTGGAATTTTCTTTCTTCTCTTTTCTTAGTTACCACTTCCTTCATTTTTTGCTATTCTCTGCTATTTCTGTCTGCATCAGAAGAAAAGGTAATAGTTTTGCAGTGGCCAGACCACCAGATGGGCTAATTGGAGAGTTTCAGTTCAGTAACAGACTGGGAATGTTGGGGTTGTTAAGTTCTTACTTTGCTAGACTAGTGTCATATAGGACATTTTGAGACAATATTTTCCAAAATGCAGTTTTATAGTCCAGAACTAATATCTTGTAACACAGCAAGTGCTTCACAGGCACACTGCATAGTTACCACTCCAACATCTCCTGCATCAGCTTAACAGAATATTTGGCACTGAAGCCATTTCAGGTCTTTGGGACAGATCACACTTACACTCATTATAGGAGTTACCTAACCAGCAATGAGTTGCATCTCAACGTGAAGGTATTTATGTGATTACTTCTTGGGAGGTGTTCATCCAAGTGTAAATTACTCTGCCTCAGACCAGATTTTAGCTGTTGCCGACAGCTTGGATGACTGGCACATTGTCATTTTCATAACACACCTAAACGTAAAGTGCCAAAAGAACCTAAGTGGCATTGGTGCAGTGAAAAGTTTCCAGTAAAAATTTGTCTCAAGGTTTATCAGTAGAAATAGGTTGGCTTCAGTTAATATCTGGGATAAAACAGCATTAAAACCTATTATTTTTCTTTCACACTGTTTCTGGAGGGGATTTCTGTTCATGTGAAAGCAGTGCATGGCGATACTGCCATGGTAACACAGAACTGTGTGGTTTATGCTCCTTCTAGTGTATACTCGTCCTCTTTTCAGATGTCCCTGAACTACCCTTCTCCAGCTGTGCTGGTGTCATGAAGACAGCTTATTTTCTCCCCTAACTATTCTGTCAGAGGTTGCATGGGGTGAAACTCCTGTGCTGTTGTAGACATTTTACCCTGATTTCCCCAAGAATACAAGGGATATGCAGTCACTCTATGTGCCAGTTAGTCCGATGTGTTCCTTTCTTTCTGTTGTCCAGTTACAACAAAACTTGATGAAAAAAGTCTTTCTGAAATTAAATTCCTACTAGTATTATGAAAAGTGGTGGTTAAGAAGAGCAGACAGACCCAATTCATCACCCCCATTCCTCTGGACAAGAGAATCGCCGCACTAGAGTGATGCTGCATATGCTCCAGAGTTCACACATTACTAAACACATCTCACGTGCACTTTATTAGACAGAGTATAATCCAGCCATGGGATGCAAAATCAAAGCGAACCACACTTTGTAAGTTTACAGCTCAGGAAATGGAGAGAAGCTGCTTTCCTTCTGCTCAGTAGAACAGAAATCCTTTTGAAAAGAAGGTTCATTCCAGCCTCTGTTTTGGAAGTGTGCTGCATGTGATTTCATCCCATTAGCTGTGATGGTCACCATTCAGTCTTCTAAGTGATGACGTGATGTACTGGGGGAAAGGGTTGTTTCTAGTGTTATCAGGATAAATATTCCTATGAACGCTTGACCAAGAACACGCATGTTTTGCAATTATGTCTGTTTAAAGAAACCACCATTTCACCGCAGTACTGTAGAATCTTTTTTCTCTGGCAAGAGATGTGAAGAATTTGTTATTTCTATATATTATAATAGGTTTTAATGCAGAAATGATTCACATCCAGGTTTGTAAAACAGAAGGCCGGTAGCCTACAGTTTTGTTTGTTTCATTTATTTAGCATGGCATGGCTAGGTCCTGGAACTAGCTTATATGAGGTCATTACCCTATTGATTAAATAGCGTGATGAAAAGGGCATGATAATACACTGCTGGGAGATTATTGCCAGACACTTTGCAAACAAAGCTGCTGAAAGGAGAGCAGTTGTGAGACCTTCAGTGTGGTAGGTAATTAGCAAGCAAGTAGGAATTAAAGGATACATGGCGTGATACAGTGATTATGTACAGATAAGTAATGTTTTGAATACTCCCTTTTGGTAACTCTAATGAGAATACATCTTAGTACAGGAAATATCTGCTGGGACTACACTATCCAGAATCCTTAAACAAGTTGTGCAGTATGTTGTGTATGTTGTCCGTGACAGTGAAAAGAAAGCATGGAAGCAGTGCTGCAGATCTGCTTCTTCTGCTTCTTTTTCTTCAAACCTTTCTCTCTGGGTCTTTCTTTCCTGCCAAAAATCTCATACTGGTGTAACAAATCTTAGAGAAAAAACAGTAAATCTGTGCTATTTCTTTGGGACGGAGCACCATTTCTTTAAAAAAACCCAAACAATCTTTTTGGGGCCAACAACTGGATCTGAACAAACCACCTTTCAAGTGGGAAGCATCAGCTCCTACAACAAGAACGAGCTCTAAACGGGGGATGTACAGGCAGTAGCAAACATGTGATTCTTGCAGTCAGACTAGCCTCCTTTCCGCCCCCTGAGGAGCACAAATACTTCCTGAAATAAATCAGGGCATCTCATTTATTCTGTGGCATCTGTTTCACCTCAGCAACCCTTGCAGGCCTGCAAAAACCCAACAGATTAGAGGCTTTCCAGGCAGCACCTCAGTTGCCTAAAGGGGAATTAAATGAAAATTTTCAGAATGTGGCACAGACCAACTGTAGAGAGATAGAAGGGTAGACATTGAAAGACATCTTGCAGGCCATGCATTATTTCTTTGCCCAGTTTCAAGCTCCTTTCAGTCCTGAGATCCATCACAAGACACTGAAAATTTCGTAGATTTTGTTGTTAGTACAATTCTTCAGGGCCCTTACCCATGGTGTTATAGACCAGAGAGGGAGAGCTCCTGTCTTAGTGTCTTCTTTCAGAAATCTCAAGCTGCATGTTGAATAGTCAAAGTTAAACAGCCACAAGAGCAGTAACAATGGGAGGGAAGAGGGCACCAGGGAAAGAAAAATAGGAGGGAAGGGAGAAGAGAGGAAAAGAGAAAAGCAGAGCTTTTGTGGGGGAAAGCATCTACTCAAGGCAGAAGGGGGAAGCAGCTATGGTGAGGGCAAGGTAAGTGGGGAATACTCTGTCCAGCTCTATTAACCTTAATTTTAGTTCCTTTTTTCCATTTTTCAGCTTAAGTAAGCAAGCATATAGCCATGTTTATATAATAGCTGGAGTAATGAAGATGGAATATAACAATTTGGGGCTAATTCTTGCCCTCAGGAGAGCACAGGGACTGCAGCTGTGGCCAGCCCCTACCAAAAAGGAGTTGTGAGGAGAACAGCTCCTTGTATCTGACTTTCTATTACATCCTCACCAGGGACCACCATAGTCTGACCCTTAAGCTAAATAGATGAGGTTAATTTTTCCAGCAGTAGAGTTGGTTTAGCAGCTCTCAGCACTGGTTCAGTTGTGCTCCCACTGAAGCTAATGAAGTGGTTTCTTTGAGAACAGTTGGACCTGCTGCAAACTTTTCAAAAACCCCATTTGTAGCCACAGTCGTTGGGTTTTGAGACCTGGGACTACCTTTTGTTCTCTTCCTGTTTAATATCCTCACCTTCCAGATAATAACAGGCAGGGTTTTCCTCACCCTTTATCACAATGCCGTTATGTATTTATGGCCATAATGTCCTTTGATTAGAGAGCGTGGGAGAAGCGTGCACCATGGCACATTTGACCACATCCTCTGAAACAGAGGTTGTGGCTGAACTAATTATTTTCACGGCTGGAAGAGAACAGGCAATGCTGCCTGAAGAGTGGGAAGATATGTGTATGTGTGAGCGTGTGTTTGTGTGGTTATACCATCTGGGAAGAGCAGAGCCAGATATACTTCCCCTTGGCATTTTTTACATGCAAATCCTTGGTAAAGATGTAACTGGAGAAGTCTCATTTCTCTGCCTGAAGTCCTGCATTTGCCTGAGGTTTGACGTGCTGGGGACTGCATCTCGCTGCAGAAACCCTACCCTCTTGAATTCCTGTACTGCCATTCCTCAACTGATGCCCTTTGCTTCTGTGGGCAGGGGGGAAGTTGCCCTTCCTCTGCATTGCTTGTTTTTCTTATACTAGCAGTATGAGGTACCCTTTATTTATAATCTGAACGTTAGGGATGTTGGACCAATCTGGTGCTTCCAGCTGGCTGAACACTTCCTAGCGCTTTGGATGCCAGATATAACATAATTTATTGTGGAAAACAGTAGGGGTAATACATTTCTTGCTATCAAAGGTTAATGTAGAATATCAGCAGCTCTTCGGCAAGGATACACGTATTTTTGGATGATCTGTGATTATGTGTCTCTTACTAAAACAGAAAAACAAACTGCTTTCCTTTTTAATGCTGCTGTTCACCCCCTTCTGTATTCCCTCCTTCCCCTTGGTTATTTTAACTCCTTCATTGCATTATGCGGTTTTCACACATTTCCTCAGGGAGAAAAAAACAATTGTACTTTGTTTCTTTGGCATGAAACTGAGCAAACTAAGGGGGACTTTTTTTTTTTTCTTTGTTTTAACTAAAACATTCATTTCTGTGCCAAGACAGAGCAAAACTGCTGAGTTAGCCACGGCTGTAAATTGAACCGGTCCTTTTACCTCTAGAAAATACTAAAGCATCCTTCTGCCACTGAGCTGGCATCCATTGCTGGATCAAGTGCTACTATTAACGGGAAATCGGGAAAGTACATTATCACTCTAGTGCTGTCATTACCAGAGGGTTTCACTGAACTATAGCGTTCAGGAGAGTGAGACTGCAAAAGACCAGAGAAAAATGGCACACTTAGAGGAAGGGAAGGAAAGCTTCAGACAAAAAACTTGCAAGATACATTAAGAGTTTGTGAAGGTACCCAGCATGGGAGGCAAGTGGCTGCTTTGTTAAAAAGGGATATGATAGGTAAAGTGTCCCATTATTGTTCAAGTTTAGAAAGAAACTGGTGTAGACTTTTCTAATGGGCTCATCTAACCAATTCTAGAAGGTGTGAAACCTGTCAAGGCAAGATTGTGTCTGCCTGAAATCTAATGAGGTTCATTCTGCACCAAGGAAAACCCCAAAGAGAGGTTTTTATTGGGAACTTTTTTCTTCCCAGTAGAGTAAGCTCCCTCTCAGGGATTCTTCTGTTAAAGAAGGATTTTTTAATCATCAGAAATAGACAGTAAACTGCATTGATAGTTCAGTTAAAGAATATAATGGAAATGTATAAAATAATGTTAGTAAATGTTGTGGTTATTTAAGACATTAACTTACCCTGCATGTTGCCAGGTCAGTAGGTGGGATAGCTGCCTTCTTCCTGCAAAGCCATTCTGAATTCACTCACTGAATTTTGGCATCAGAGCCGTAGAGAAGGCTTAGGTGTACATTTTGTCATAGTTCACAGTGTGGGCTGCATTTGACTTCCATTTTATGGGTTAAAAAATGACAAATAATACATAAATTCGGTTCATTTTGCTTCTCCTTTTCAAAGGTCTTTAGAGACTTGAAATAATCTTCCTGACACCCATGCAGGGTAAGCATAGCTATCGAGTTTTACAGATGTGGAAACTGAGGCACAGAGGGGTTAAATACTGACAGTTGAAAATACGGGTGCCTAAAATGAGGCAATTCGAGCCCATGGTCCAAATAGTAGAAGTCCTGAGATCCTGAGTTCACTAGAAAACAAGGATGCTCAGTGTGTCCGTGGGGCAGGCACTGAATTGACATGCTGAAATCTGAGGGCTGCAGAGCAAGTGTGTCCCAAATGTGGTTCCCCAGCTTGTGATCAGACCAGAGTGCTCCTGAATGATTGCCAGGACCTGCATGTTGTTTCTAGCCCTGATTAGGATTTGGGAATCTGACATTTTTACTGATTTTTGTTCCCAATTTACCTGCCCTTAGTCAAGTCCCTTAAGTCTACACCTGCTTTTTTTTGTGTGTGTAAAAGGTATCCTTACAGGTATGATCAACTTCATAAGAAAAGCTGCTGAGGAACATAAAAAAGATTTTTGTTTCTGTTTCCTGGGATAGGCTTCTCTCTGAGAATTACTCATCAAGCCACATACTTGCTTTGCTCAGCACTATTCTAGTAGAAATATTTCTTGTTTATTTAGTCTTACACATGGGTCTGACGTTCCCTTGTTACTACAACACAGTCGACTGAGAGCTTTGGGTGCCAGGGAATCCAAGATTATGGCCCAGAAGTTAAAGATGAGCACTGATCTTAACTGTATCTTTTGGGGCTCTGGTCAGGGCATCAGCACATCCTGAGCTCTGACCCTGTGTAGAGAGCTGTGGTTGTTCTGGGTGTCTGAAAGGCAGCAGGCCCTGCAGTTCACAACAAACATCCCCAACCTGGGGCTCCCAAGGAGCAGCTGTACCATTGAGACAGTGGTTATTTTGACCGAGCACTTAATTAGTTTGGCTAATACAATTTCTCTCAATTCATAGTATCAGTAAGTTAAACAATATTTAGCTAGTATTTCACAAATCCTAGAAAACCATCTATTCCCCAAGTTACAGCAGAAAAGAATATTCTCCCTTCCAAGCTGTTTTCAAAGAGGTTTCAAAAATCATTCAGATAATCAGAGTTTAGTGCTGTGAAATTTTATCAAAGGGCATTCTTCCTCTGGACTCAGATATGAACCTATTTTGCCAATCAGATAGAACTTCCCAAGCTTTTTCCTAGCAGCATCAGTGGTTAACTTGATCTCACTGCACTGTAAAGGATTTTGTGCTACAAATAATTTTTCATAGAATCTCTTTGTTATGTTGGGTGAACTCTGGACAGATTATTTGTAAGAACATTTCCAGGAACATTAACAGCACAGCATAGTCTCCAATGAAATGCAAATGACTTAAAAAGGGTTTCTTTTAGATTAATAAAAGAGAGAATGTATAATGAAAAGGGCTTATAGGGTAATGTTTAAGTGTGCTAATAGGCAGAAGAAATACCTATTAGGCAGAATAATGACTGTATACCAGCCCCTGTCCATTTTAAATTGTATATATTATTTTAGCTGTTGGGACTCCTTCCTTCCACCTTGTGAAAGCTGACAATTTTCACTTGCAGCCTGGAGCTAAATACTGCAGTGCCTCAAAATGGAAGATGAAACAGGCCAACAGGTTTTCGTTGTCTTTTGAAAAAAATGGAGTGTCATTTCTTCTCCCTCCCCCCTTGTGTGTTCCTCCCCCTGCTACACACCTACTAGTATTAGCCGCTTTTCCTCCAAAAAATCACTAGATGGTGCCCCTTTTCTTTGAGTGTGACAGAGCTGGATTTCCCAAGAGAGGTGCTACTGCCCTGCCGTGAAGATCATCAGGCATAAAAACTTGTAGAGTCTCCTTGTCCCTTAATATAAGAGCCCAAGATAAGTCTCTTTTACTTCTTTCATGTCTTCACACCTGAACCAGATCCATCTTTAGGAGACTGTCTTGTTAATGACAGAGAATGAGTCATGACTTCAAAGATTCATGAGCAGTAAAATAATTAAAAAAAAAGTGATTTCAAACCAGAAAGGGAGAAAAAGCCGGGTATGTATCTCCTTCTCTGTTTTAAGTAGCCCAGCACTGCAGCATCAAAGAACCTTTGCAGTATTCTTTGCTGAAAAGAAAACTTTTCAAGTCATAGTTCTTTAATTAGGTGTTAGCTGGGCAATCTGACTGATATTAATTTGTTAATTAATTTTATTATAACCCTTCACCTTTAACTGACCAAGCAGCCTTTTATAAACACAATTAATATTACTGTTCAGTATTTATCTTTTAAAATAAAGTGCCAAACAGGGAATATGGCCCAGCCTTGTATTCTGTGTGTTCTGTCAGCTTCCACTATATCTTTATAAAAAAAAATCTTATTAGTCATGGTTAGCAGATTGTTACCTAGCCTTTGAAACTGGAATGAATAATTGGTTAAAAGGATATTACCTATCTGCGTCTATGTTTCTTTCTGCATTGGAATAACTGTTTACCTGGTACATGTCATCTTTGTATTTAGACGGTTGATATATTCTAGTCCCTTAACAGAAGAAACAGATAACATGACATTGAAACAAATTCAAAATCAACAACAAATAAAATGTCTGCTTGCTAGGAAAGAACATTGAGGCAGATATCAAACCCCTCGTTGTGAAACTCCTAAAATTTAACTGAAAAAAGCCACTTCCTTTAATCTGTTTATTTACCTTTTTGAAATGGCATAGAAATAAACATTCTTTGAAGTGACCCAAGATAAATTAGTCCAGGTTTGTCATTTCTTACTATTTTTGTAAATGGTCCTTAGAAAATTACGTCTGTTGGCATCTGGGAACAAAAATTCAACTGGGAAAAGAAGCTTTAATATGAAACAGAAAGAATTATTCCCATGCTCTGGCTGCCCTGTCATATGTCATGACATGTGGCAGGTTGACTGCTCATTAATTCTATTTATATCAGTATGATAATACACCCCACTGAGTACACATGTGTTAAAATATTCATAAATTATGTTTAGTGCAAGCAGATATACATTACATGCCAAAAGAAGACTTATTTAAAGACAAAACTGGTAAACAGTCAAACACGGAAAAGTCTTCTTAATGTTGGTCCAGTACATTGTATATCATCAAACTCACATTTAATTGCCTTTACTTGCAGACTCTGTCTCCAGCAATGCAATATCCAATGCACCTTTATATTTTTTAACAATTTGCAAAAGAAGCAGCATTTACTGAAAGTAATTGGAATTTCAGCAATTACTGTAAATGTCATTATCTCAAAGCAGTAACTATAACAATTTGAGATATTTAAAATGAAGGTTTACTTTGACCTTCACATATTTTAAGGTATTTTTACACAGCTGAAAGTTCTACTTTAAATATTAAAAAATTCAAATGCAGACTGTTTTTGGATGGAAATGCAGTCTAGCCCCTAAAATAGTTAATCTTAGTTAACACTAAATTTTAAGCAAAAAATAGAAAAAAATAGTTAATTATACATTGCTCAGTATATTTTACGTTACATATCTATATATTTCTTAAACTTATAAATGCCTTTTAAAACAGCAAAGTTAAAAATAATTATTACAAGTAGTTAATTTTGTATAGAATGTGAAAGTAATCTAAGAATATTAAAATGGTTCTATCTGCATCTTAAAACCTGTTTGTTCAGAATCAAAATGCTCTTCTACATGCAGTCAATTTTGAATTGCTCCTAGCATTGTGTTAGAATTATTAGAATGTTTAGACACATGATTTTTATCTAACAGGAAGTCATTATGAGTTGTGTTAAATTCCTTAATTTAAAAATACCTTAAAAATGATGTTTTAAATTTAAAAATGCATTTCAGAACTTCAGAAATTATCACAAATTATCGTGGACTAATGGCACAGGTGTTTAAATCACTGCAAGTTTCAAAATTATTAACAGAAGGTATGATGTGGTACACATTTATTTGCAGTTATTGTGATAGCAGTTATCCTCATAAGTAAGTACAAACCAAGCTGGTTTTGATATCCTGTTAGTGCTTCCCATTTGGAAAACAATTTCAAAACTTTTTAAAACATCAAATGTAATAGGGTCAGTGAGAAAGGAGGAAGGGGTTGCTTCATGATGAAATTTTTAAAAAAGATATATGATGAGAGTCAGAATTTATATACGTCGCAATGGGCAAATAGCTACCCTGTTTCTACTCAGTTTTAAGGGATCTGAACAGGGGCAGGATGAAGTGCCTGACTGTAAAGCATATATAACCCTTCTAATCACAAAACCATACTAATGTTTCTAGCAGCAGTGAAGCATATTGACTTCTGATAAAGCATGAAGAGGGTGCACAGGAGTGCGGTGTTACGAAGCCATCTCTTCAGCACATTTTGTAGGAATGATGGCTTGCCCACGTGTTTGTGGGCAAAAATGTTGCCCCTTGATTTCAGCTGTGCTGTCAAATGTGCCAGCCGAGTTGACCGTTGCACAGACATGTAAGTGGCTCACTTTTACCCATCAGTGCAATGGTTAGAAGGGGTTGGGAATTTTCTCTTTCTTTGATTGAAAAGGCTGGTTTGAGGAAACTGAAACTTTTTTGCAGGCAGGTATCAATTTCAAAGAAACTTTCATCAGAAGAGATTTGTCAGCCGTCGGATGGAATTTCTGGTCGAGACCAGAAGGAGATGGCAAGGTTGGAGTATCAGGTAGCGCTGTGGTTGGGGCACTCACCTGGAATGTGGAAAATCAAGGTTTGGGCCTAGGAACTTGAACGTGAGATTCACAAAGCGAGTGCCCTTAACACTGGCTTTTGAGTTGTTTGCTTGCTATGCATTTAACTGTTTATGCAAAGTGGAGCCCTGCTAGCAGGAGATCTTGAGACCTGATGTGTCCCTGATATGTCGGACTAGCCTGAGACATGATGGCTAAGGCACTTGTGTAAAATGGGAGAGAGCCGCAAAGCAGGCAACGCTGAGTGCTTTACATACCCAGCTTTTAAAAACTGTCTCTCATTCTCGTGTTTGAAATTCAAAAATCTTGGTCCCCGGGAGGAATGGGAACATTTCTGAAATCTCATAAAAGCTTTGCAAAATGTGAACCCTGCTTCTCCCATCCCACCGCTATCCTCTTTGTCATAGAAACAAATTACAAAAATCCACTGAATTCCTGGGAGCAAACTGTGACTCACGTAACACAATTTGTCAATTGCTAGAGAATTTACTGGATATAAGGTTCATTGTAAGTATAAAAAATGCGGTCTCTTAATAAGACAGGTTTTAAAAATAAAACGCTTTCTGAATTTTAAGAAACTTTGTAATAATATAAACAAGGCTTTTAATCTTGGTAATGGTAGCAGCAAATTATATACACCATCTAATTTTATCAGACAATAACAGTTGTAGTTTTTATCTTCAAAAACAGGTTGTGAGTGCTGGAGGGGAATAACTCTTCATAGCAAAAGCTAAGTTAATTTTATGTTGTCTTATGTTGCTGGCAAAGAAGTCTTTTTTTTAGTTCATCTCTTTTTTCTGTTTTTTTTCTTTAAAAAGGAGTCATTTCACACAGCAGTTTATTTAAATACAAAAAAATCATGTTAAAAAGACCTCTCATTATAAGCTTTCTGAAAGTTTGCTATGCACTTTCATGTAAAACTTGGCCTCAGTACAGAACTGCTGTACAATCATTTTCATCTGAGATTTGAACATATTGGAAGAACTAGAGCAGTTCTTTCTTCTATCCTGTCATTTTTTTCCCTTGGAAATGATGAGCATATGGCAACCACCCTCACTGGATTCTCAAACAACAGGAGGGACCTTATTTCGATTCCTACATCCTGTCATCAGTGAATCCCATGATATTTTGTTCTTGCAAGGCTAAAGATGTGATTCGCATTTGCCATAAGGACAGAGCTTAATGTGATGCCATTTTACCACAGGAGCCCTCAATCAGTTAATTAAACATGATATAAATCACTGCATGTATTTGTAAAGTAAGATTAATATGGCAAAGTCAGAGTAATGAGGAATCCTCACCATTGTCTGAGTGTGAATCACCGATACGAAGATTACCCTTTTTGAAACTGGATATCTTTGAGTGGGTTTTGTTGGCTTAATCCCTCAGACTGCTTTGTGCAACTTGAAACCCAGAGCTGTCATCTTTAGCCAAAATTTCAGCCATAACTTCCTCAGCTTTCACCCAATCATTTAAATCAGCATTCATAATACTTAGAAAGATCAAGCCTTTCAGCATACCACAAGGCTTCTTCATACCACCTGGGACATCAGCAACATGTTTAATAAATATTTCATTTCATTTCATCATGGAGATTCTTCTTTTGTTTTTTTCCAGGGGATTTACAGGGTACCCACAGCAGCACATTCCGTCACTGCGGTCACTTAGGTTTACAGCCTTAATAAAAGGATTATTTTTTTTTCTTTCTTGAAGTGCTATAGAGCCTTGTTAAACTAGAGCAATTACAGACACACGAGATAGGTGCTCTGGAAAGATCAAAGCCCCCCTAAAGACAGCTCTGTAGGATTCTGGAGCTCTCTTTGAAAAGCACTCAGTTTACAAAATAGGGATGTATAAAACCATGCATTAAAAATCCCATGTTCAAATAATGCTAAAGGCCTGACATTAGTTAATATGGAATCCACTTTAGCCGCTCTATTTTCACATCAAACTTTGAACCATTCCGAAGGAAGTCTCCTTCTGTGCTGTGGCACTGTGTGCATCCCGTGACATGGTGTCTTGCATGGAAAACTATCCTTTTGTTATAAAGCACCAGTCCTGTACTTTGCTATTCTGAAACACCAGATGGATGCTATGTATGGTAGGCAGCCTTGACCCTTTGTATTGCAGTTAGAAGAGGAGTGTGTATGAGAGGAAAGGAAAAGGGAAGAAATTATGCTATCCTTGTTCTTGAACTGAATCCTGTGTACATCAGGGCAGTGGAGACAGGGATCAGGGTAGAGGCAGATCCAATGAAAGGATGTGGTGCTGCACCTGCCTCCTCAAACAGGACCCTATGCTGGAGTTCTGTACAGTAGCTGAAGAGTGTCCTAGAAGCATTATGCTATCAAAGGAGCTAGCAAGAGGATAAGATGCAGTCAGAAATCTTAAGTGCTTTTCAGAATTTGTAGACTTTACTTAGAAGATGCTTCCATTAGCTTGAGGCAGATCTTGATAGCCCCGCTGTGAATGAACTGCACAAGGGGTACTGCTTCAAAATGCCTGGGGAGTACTTCAGTGTCAAAGGAATTAAGCTTGCATCTCCCAGCTCACAGGAGTATACCCTGCCATTGTGCCGTCTGCTCCTTCATCAGAAAAAGGAGGAAGGGAAGAAAAGATATGGGTGCTTTCGGCTCCTTCCAGTGTGGTTGCACTGCTGGATGTCAAAGATCGTGAGCAGACAGTGCAGTAGTGACTCCAAAAGCCCAAGGGGGAAGAGAGGTACTGGAGGCCTGTCCCTTTTCTGCAAGTTAACCTGCAGACAGTTGTCCAAGCAGACAAAGCAGTGAGTGCCACATGCTCAAAGACTGTCTGATGTGCACCGATGGAGTTTGTGTACCTCCAGAAGTGGGTTATTTGTGTGTAGGGGCCTTTCAAATTGCTGTTCTCTGTTCTGGTGCCTCTGCTTACTCTTAGTTAATACAGCACTTAAGGGCTTGACTCTTTGAGCCCTAAGTCAGCAGCTTAAGAGCATACAGAGCCAAGCCCTAAGGTCAGGGACTTCTGTGGCTGTTAAAGGAGACCCCCTGCCCGACCTTTTTGTCTGTCCCGATGGCCTTCAGAAAACCAGTAGATCCTGTGCAGCTGGAAGCACTGTCATTGCTGTTGGAGTTTTGAAAGGTCTGTGTTTGGAGATGTGTGAACGATGAAAGTAAAAAGGGTAACAGGAGAATCCCTGTTGTATTCATAACTTTTTTAAGCTGCAGGTGCGTAAACATAAACATTTGAGATGTGCTGATCTCCCTTCTGTAAGCTAAAACAGTCAAAATTGAAACTGAAGTGAAAAGCTCTATTACAGAATTGAGACCGTTTCATCTGTGCTAGTATTTTTCTGTCATTCTTTTTAAGTTCACAAATTCAGACTTGCTTTTGATGCAGCAGTTAATAAACATCATTGTGATACTGATTTGTGGATAGCTATTTGAGTTTTAGCCTAAAACTATGCATAAATTACCTTACAATACCTTGAAAAATGGCCTGTTTAAAGAACTTAACTTTTCTATGATCACTGTCAATAAAATTTTTGTGATAAAGATTGTTATTATACCAAAATAGTTTAGTACTGAAAGGCTATCAGATAAAAGATGTGTTTTCCTTTGAAGTCTTACAAGTATTCCTAAGTCTGTTATGATGCAGGATTTTTATCATAAATGGGTTAGTTAGAATGACTAAAAAGAAAATAACAGAAATAAATATGATGAGCTAACCTTAGAAAGGAAGCTGTATAATGTGTAAGTAAAATCTCTGGAGCTGAGTTATACCTGTAGGTATATGTGCTGAGCATTTGCTATGACTATTTGTGAGTGTTGCCACTGTTCTAAAAGGCTGCAGGATTTTATACATCTACATATTTAATTCCTTCTTTCTTTCTTTCTTTCTTTCTCTCTCTTTCTTTCTTTCTTTCTTTCTTTCTTTCTTTCTTTCTTTCTTTCTTTCTTTCT
>JAVKLA010000081.1:18183954-18205830 GCA_034782735.1 Sagittarius serpentarius
TTCTTTCTTTCTTTCTTTCTTTCTTTCTTTCTTTCTTTCTTTCTTTCTTTCTTTCTTTCTTTCTTTCTTTCTTTTCTCTTTCTCTCTCTCTCTTTCTTTCTTTCTTTCTTTCTTTCTTTTCTCTTTCTCTCTCTCTCTCTCTTTCTTTCTCTTTCTTTTTCTTTCTTTCTTTCTTTCTTTCTCTTTCTTTCTTTCTTTCTTTCTTTCTTTCTTTCTTTCTCTTTCTTTCTTTTCTCTCTCTCTCTCTTTCTTTGTCTTTCTTTTCTTTCTTTTCTTTCTTTCATCTATCTGTCTTTCTCTCTCTCCCCCTCCCCCCTTTCTTTTGTTTCTTTCTTTCTTTCTCTCTCTTTCTTTCTCTTTCTTTTTCTTTCTTTTCTTTTCTTTCTTTTCTTTCTTTCATCTATCTATCTATCTATCTATCTATCTGTCTTTCTTTTCTTTCTTTTGTTTCTTTTCTTTCTATCTATCTATCTATCTATCTATCTATCTATCTATCTGTCTGTCTGTCTGTCTGTCTGTCTGTCTATCACCTTGAACTCTAATCAGCAGGGGCTGGAAAGCAGTTGCCATTTCCATCCACTCAAATGTCTTATAGCAGGACTGAACTGTCCTGTGTTTTTTACAGTTTTCTGTTTAGAGTTGCTTCTTTTTCTACTCTGGGAATCCATCACTCTCATAAAACTCCAGTTACAGCTGCATTTACTTACTGTGTGGCTTGCTTTTATGGCTCTTCCAAACCTATATTGCCTTTTACAAAACCTGCAACATATATCCCCATGTTCATTCTTGTTCTTATTTTTGCCCTATGGGTCATATTGCTTATTTATCCAGTGCTGTCAGACCCTGAATAGCTTTTCTTTATTTATTCCTTTCTTACATTGTTGTGTTTTGTGTTACCTCTAACCTAAAATTCCTTGTCATTTACGATGAAAACTTGCAAAATGCAAACAGTTTACTTAGAGGATTAGAGTTGATGTGAAGGATTAATGCAGAGCTAAGGAATCTCCCTGCAAGATATTTGGATCAAATCCAGCCTGCACAAGTTACCACAAGTTGTAGTGAGCAGAGAGAATGTACATTCTCATTGGTTTGGGAATTTTTGTGTATAATCACTCAGATCTTGAGATGGGTTTGTTTCAGTCAGGTTTATAAGTTTTTGGGGCTGAAGCAATACAGTCGTTTCGTTTCAGCATGCATATCCAAGTGAATTTTACAATTGGTGCCTGAGCATTCAGGGAAAAGGCACTTGGAGCCGATAAGAAGTTAACATATGAAGTAGGAATGTCTGTGTGCATGTCCAGCCAGGAAGGGAAAACAACGCCACAGGACTTTTGTCCTCACTATCAGCACAGCTCAGCACACAAATAGAAAATTTGTTTCTGATCTGTTTGTGGAATTGAACTACTTCATTCCCAACTTTTTTGAATATAGTTGAAAGGATAGTAGTTGAGGCATCACAGGTTCTCATAGGCTCATAGGTTCTCCATAGAAAAGTTAACCAGAGTGAATATCCTCAAAAGACACGCGTAAGATTATTGCCGGTGCGCTATCCTCTTATATCCAGCCGTGCTGGTTGGCAAGGTGAAAAATCCTGTGTGTAATCCTGTGAACAGACTAGCTCAGAATGCCTGAGAAACCTTCTCTCTGGGAGTGAGAAGGCTGGACGGTGAGGGAAGAATGGTGTGGGTTCCTTAAAGCCAATTTGCAAGTGAAAAAGTAGCCTCAAGTTCTTCGTGTTATGTAGTCGTTTCCCCCAGACACTCATACTAAATAGTACATTTAATACGGACTCGCAAATGTTGGGGTAGTTTCAGATGGAATATTCTAAGGATTAGAGCTCAAGGATTAAACCTTCTTGCTGGGCTAGTTGTAGAGCAGCCTATGGTGCTGGTGTCTTTGTCTGTTATCCAAATATTTGATATAAAAATGAAAAAAAAAATGAGCTTGAAAGCAATCGGGATCTCTGTTCATATGCTTTACATTAAATGTGTTCTAATTTCCTGTCATGTTTTTTGTAGCTTTGTAATCCTCCTTATTGTAAGATTAAGGCAGGTTTATGGGGCTGTGCTACAGGGACATGTACCTGAATTTGCTCTGAAAAACATCAGTGAATGCAGTCAAGACTGCTCCATTACGCTGGCTGGAGTGTGTTGAGAATCTGACCCAACTTTGGTGTTTGGTGGTAATGCTCAAGTAGGCTTTAGCAGCTTTCACTCTGCCTTGTAATTTCTTTGCAGCATAAGAAAAAACTCTTCAGAACATTGCTACATCGATTAATATAGAAAGTGCTTGTGATACTTTTGTACACAAGGAGTTTAATACTTGGATGCAAGAGCAAATTGATTGCAGACAATCCTGTGCTTGAGTACCCAGGAGTAAAAGGAATGATTACAATAACCTCTGGGACTTCTTCTCAGAAGTGGTTCCTGAAAACACCCACACCCACAAAGTATTGGGCACAACAGAGTATTGTTTCCTTCTGATGTGGAATCACAGAAACATATTTTACTTTGGGAGCTGGGAGGGGTTGAGGGAGAGAGGAAACTCAAGAGACATTAATGTTTAATGTTTTTAATTTTGTAAAATGAACAACAAAAAAGGATATGGTTTGTGAGTGCCTCTGAGATTGTTTAAACTCTGGCAGCTTGCTGTCAGATGAGATGCTAAAAGCCAGGAAGGAAGAAACTGAGGGGCATACTGGGTAAACTGCTGCTATCTCACCTTTGGCACCCTGATCTGATGGAAGAGTGAAATAATGGTGAAACAAATTTGGCATGCATTGCTGTGGTCTCCACAAAATTACTTGTGCCACCTTGAATTGTATCAGATGGGACCTTGAACTGCAGCCAGGCAGGTATATTTCTCTTATTTGTGGAGGGTTCTAGCTGTTACAGAGCTCATTTTCCTGGCCAGCCCCTGGGATAGGGACTACATTATTTGTGCCTTCGGTTCACTTACCCTTTCCAGATTGCCCTCTTCTGCCCTGACAGAGAACATGTCCGTGGCTGAGGGCTTCCAGGCAGAAAATTCAGCATCTCTCAGGGATGGAGAGTAATTCCCAGAGGACGTTAACCCCTGCTAAATGCTGAAGAGAGGAATTCGAGTTATACAGGTTAGAGCAGTGTCTGTATATACACAGAACAAAGGTGCTCAGGAAACACCACCGCTTTTCTGTGGCCGAGTCTGAAACTTTGGGCTGGGGGGGAGTGGCAGATAATTTGAAGGGGAAAGTAAATTCAGAGAAAAATTCAGTTTGGGATCTTACAATTAGTTTGTTTCAATAAAATATTTAAAGATAGGCCTCTGATATTTTAGAGTAGTAAATAGATAATAATGTTG
This sequence comes from Sagittarius serpentarius, assembly GCA_034782735.1. NCBI lineage: Eukaryota > Metazoa > Chordata > Aves > Accipitriformes > Sagittariidae > Sagittarius > Sagittarius serpentarius. The sequence goes on from JAVKLA010000081.1 coordinate 18,187,294, forward strand.
GTAGTTTAGCATGCCATAAAATAAAAGCAAAGCAAGAAAATAGAAATGAGAATTACTGATCTTAACAGAATTAAACAATTTTGCCTTTTGAAACTGTGGCATTGAAGCTTTTATTGTGAAGCTGAATTTTGGCAGAAAAGAAATCTGCTGATATTTCTTACTCTTCTTTGAGGCTGACTGATTGCTTTAATTTGTAGGGTGTATGTGCTTAAAGTGCTCACATTGGTAGTATCCATCTGGTGTATGGATACTCTCAGTGGTCAGGGCATTGTAATACTGTGCCTCACTGGAGATTTTCCTGGAAGGGGATATAGGAGTTGCTCCAGCACAGCTCTGACACTAGTGAGACTGTGGCAGAGGAACAAATGTTACTGTAGGTGAATAATAATCTGCTGTTATGGGGGGTGGGGTGGGTAAGCATACTACAAATGAACGACACTGAGCTCATTTAGGTGTGTGCTGGTTTATACTGCACCTTCATTTGTGCCATCTCTTCTAGGAGCTGCCTTTGTTGTTTCTGTTGTGGTGGAGCCCAGAACCAATATCAGGGCCTCCTGCAAGTTGTTAAAACCTGCAGGAGACTTAGGAGGAAAAGAGCATGTCTGTTTATGGCTGTCTGCTGTGGGGAGGGGACCACGTTTCCCAATGAAGAGCTTTCTGTGGGGTCGGAGTCTGTAGCTTGGTGAGCCCCTAACCCATTTGCTCCCCAGAAACTCTGTGGGGATGTGCAAGATTAAACTTTTCTGTATCCCTCCTCTTTTGCTCTGGGCCCCACGTTTGAGTCCAGGAGTTGCTGCGGCATCCATTCCTGGGGCACAGTGGGGTGCAACAAATATTTGTCATCCAGGACAGGTTAATACAGGAATTCATGTTATTCCTCTGGCAAGTGCCTGGGAACATACAGAGGATAAAGCAATGCTGGCGTTTTTTTTACAGTGGGCTAAGGATGGAGAGACTCCAAAATGTTGCCTAGAATAATGTGAGGAATATTCAGTGTAAAGAACTTATTTTATCTCTCTTTTCAAGGCTACTGACTACTGTTTTTTTCCTCCCATGAATATGTGGAAAAGCACCGGGCTTGTTACCTGCGCAGTCTACTGCCTAACCCAGGAAAAGCACTGTCCCCAGCTGGGCCAAAACCAGCTTGCAGGAATAAAGACATTTCATTGGTTTTCTCATGCAAGTTCTGCTACACCAGTATCTCCAGTCTCTGTATTTGATGACTGTTGAAGATGCTTTCATTTCATTTGGATGATCTAGGTACCCTGTATTGACAGCTGCTCACTGCAGCATTACTGAAGAGCTACTGTGCGTTAGGACAGGCCTTAATCGGTAGATGTATATTTTTCAAGCAACGAGAGAATAGCTTGGATCCGTAGAAGTGGAGTTTTAAAAAATGCAGCATGCTCCTATGAATCAGCTTAGTTCTAACTAGTTTAATTTAGAAAAAAGCCTCTTCAGCAAATGAAATTTTATGGCACCATTCCCAGTTGGTCTCACTTGCCATACAGATTCTGAACGGCAGTGCAGGTCAGAAGTAGACCTGAACTTCTTAATATGAGGGTGGCTGGTATTCAGCTGCTGCAGTGACAAGCAGCTTGGGAGGAAACGATAGAATAGATTAGAAATCCGGAGCTGGGTTTTGATTTGAAACTGTATGTCAAGTACCTTTCAAACTATATTTTAAAGTGAAGCAAAAGATGGGATCAAAAGGAACTCATTGTCAGCAACCATTAGACCTAAAATTAAACCTGCTGTTCTATTCAGTTTACAGGCATGTACTAGCGTGTTAGACTGCTGCTCTGCACTGTACCAACAAGCAGGCTGAATACCAAAATGCTGTTATACTATTTCTACTTCTTTGGCCACTGCCGCTGAAGTTCTTAAGACCTTTACATCTGTAGTCCCATCAGCCATCTTGCCATTCCTGCAGCATAAACTGCAGGTACTGAGCACTGCAAAACTTACCATATGGGTACAGCTGCCTTTTCTTAATAAGCAGTGGCTGTTAAAAGATGATTCAGATCATGACCAAAAATAGAGGATAAACTTTGAAAAGTCCAGCTTATTGCCAAGCTCTTTTCCTTTTGAACTGACAGCTCTGAAGGGAAGAAGAAACTGGTGTAGACAGTGAAAGCTTATAGCAGTGGCTCTGTTCAAAGTGTGTGACAGATTGAAGAAGTCAGGAGCTGAGTGACAGCAGAGCTCTCCAGGAGAAAGGAGATCTATCCCAGACTGAAGAAGCTGGTTCCATCTTTCCTGCACTTGCCAGGAGACATTATGAGGCTTGTCAGTCCAGATAGCTCCCATTTAGGTAAACACTTTTGTTTCCTTGCTTTGGATGGGGCATTACCTTTCCTGAGTGAAAATGCGCCCATGAAATGCTTTCAGACCTATGGATCTTCCCCAAAGGACCCTGCAAGCACTCCTAATATGCCTGCCCTGGTTTCCCTTCCTGCAATAACCTATTCAGATCTCCAGGATGAATCTCATAAATATAGAGCTAGGTTAAGGCACAAATACTCTCTATTGATTTAACAAGCCTCTTGTTGGTTTAGCCTAATCATGCTGTTTTGATGGGTGTACCTTGCAAGGGGCCCTATGTTGTGTTTCCATTGTGTCCAGCTAAGCTTGCTTTGCTTTCCACTGATGTTGTCCTATATTTAATGTTTTGACTTTACGCGACCCTGACACTGTGTAGGGGGAGGAGGAGGAAAAAATGTATTGCTGATGGCTAATCCTAGGCATTGCTGAGAGACTGCATCCACTCTAGCAACCTTTTTCATGGTAATATTTTTTGTTAACAATAAAAGGATTAATTCTAGAAATCAAGCTCTTTGATTATGATAAGCATAACAACTATCTTAGACAAATTGCTGTCCTTTTAAGAATATTAGTAAACGAAGACCTTTGCTCTCCTTGGCTAGGCTTGAGTCTGCTGGTACATGCATTCATACCATCTGCACTGTGTGCTAATACAACTCCTTGTTGTCTGGTCTTCCTGGGAATGCATTATATAGATTGCAGCTGGTTCAGAATGCAGCTGTCAGGGTCACGACTCACACTAAGATTAATCATTACGCCTGGGTTAGCTTCATTACTTCAACTACCCATTACATTTAGCAGAGATTATGAGATGTTGCTTTTAACTTACAAGGCTTGGACTAACACCTACTCACCTCAGCAACATGCTTTTATGGTATGTTTCTCTTGGTAAGTCTCCTAGAGCAGCAGAGAGTCTCTGTAGACGCTGTGCTTTCAGCTTGAGAAAACCTACCAGCGTTGTGCATATGAAGTGGCGTAGCGTGGGATTCTCATGTCTCTGGGTTCACTCCTCAGATGTGGACTGATTTCTTCCCAGTGCACACTGTCAGTGCAGAGCTTCTTGCCAGAGAAAACAGTATGATGAAGAGGAGGATGAAAATATCATCACCACCCCATTCATAATTAACCTTGCAATTTACCTAGTTCTCTGGATTTACTGCCAAGTACTTTGGGTGATAGCCATCCAAAGAAATGTGTTTTCCTAGGAAGGAAAGAGAGCTAGTGCGAGTACTTCCACTGCACATGAAACTAAGATCATGAAACAATATGTTTCCCAACAGAAGCCTACAACATAAATTCAGCTAATGGAAATGAACAGGAGTCTAACTCTACTACCTTCCCTGAAGCTGAGTCTCTGAGGTCTTCTCAAGCATAAAGGGGAAAAAAGCCAAATGTACAAAGACATTTGAAGGACAATGGACTAAATGTGCCTCTGGTATTCCGCATCAGAGCTATGAAGAGGAAACTTGAGGTTACCTTTTTTATGTACATATGGTTTAGGTTCCTCCCCCTAGGGTTGTGGCAAAAGCTGTTGTTGCTAAAGAAAAACTGATTGCTCATGTATAGGGTAGAAAGTAAGAAAGAAATTATTTAAATTATTTTACGTGCTGTAATTACTTTATAATGTTGTATAGGCTTCTAGCTCACCAAGCTGCTCAGTCCTGAATACAGTGAGAAAAAATACCACTGTATCTGAGAGCCAGAGGGTCTGACAGCTACCAAGTGAAAAACCACTGTTGTTTAAGGGGGGGGGAAACAAATTTTCAGAGGTTTCATTGGCAGAGTATGGAGGAATAGGGCTTGTTTCTGTGATGAAAAAAGTTCTGCTTTCTAGTGGGCATCACAGCCAGGGGTTAGTTGCTTGCCAGTTTTTGGGAGAAGGTCAAACTTCCTAAAGAGTGACTTGTAGCAATGGGCTGGCTTTAACTCACATTGAATTTAAGCACTTAGCTGAGGTGCTTAAGCCAGGAGTTTGCTTGCTCTTGGCAGCCTCTTCTGTCAATGATAAGAGAGACCCTTCCTCCCGAGGGCATCTGTGCCAGTAAGTATGTTCAGCCGCACGCTGCAGGTGTCCCATTCCTCATCACCGACTGAGGTTTACAAAAGAAGCATCTCAGGTTGGCAGCTAAGGCTGAGCCAGAGGAATCCAGCTTGCAATGTAAGTATAGTTTAGACCTATGAAAATCATACATAGCAAAATCAGACCTGGGTTGGGTTCTCCTGATTAAGCACATGAAAACTTCCAGCTCTTATCTGCTGGTCTGAAGGCAGCTGGTATAGAGAGCACAGAACAGGTAGAAGAGCAGCACTTTCGCCCTGTAAGTAGACACACCATGTGCTCCATGCAAAAAGAGGAAACCTCTGAGGAGCGCTGTTTGAGGCCAGGAGGGTTGTCAGGGCTCACCTGTGGGGCTGCTTCCTCTGGACGGTGGAGCTGCAGGAGCCAGTCAGGCATCAGGCTAAGCTACAAAACCTGGGGAAGGACTACCAGGTGTCTGAGATCTTGTCCGGTCAGGGACTGATCTTCCTGCTGTACCTCAAGGTCACCTCAAATCCTAAGTGCAGGAAAGGAAAAAGCACCTTCAGGAGGTGAGTGTGTAATGGAGTTCTGCTCCCTCATGATTCTCAAGTATTTGTTGGCAATTAAGGGATAGCCCTTGAGAGAAGAGGGTCAAAAATAGTGCTGCTTGTTGAAGATGGGTGTTGTCTTCCCTGAGTTTTGCAATTCAAGGTGTGGTATTTGGGGGTTAGACTCAGTGACTCAGGGTCCTTTCTGCATCCTGTATCCTATTATCTTAGTCCTTTTTTTTAAAGGTCTCAGAGTGATTTTGCTGTGTGTGACTAACAGTTAGTCATACATTTTTGGATCAGAATTGTGTAGTAAGTGGCTCCAGTAAGAACTGCAGGGCTCTTTGATGTAACAATTTTAGAAATGCTAAACTCTTTCATGCAATGCATCTAATTTTTTTTTTTTTTTTCCCAAATTCAGTCTTCCTTTGATTTTGGTCCTTCCAATATTTCCTGTGTTTCTGGGTGCCCAGTAATTCCCTGGTCTCGCTGCATTGATCACTGTGTTTTATGCAGTGACGTAAAAGAATCTTCTGCTTTCAAAGCAAAACTGTCCTTCAAGAGCTGCATGCGAGGATACTGAAAATGTAGTTCCCCTTAGAGTCACATGTATGCAGCCTTATTTCCTAGTGTCTCACTTCAGCACTAACCTCCTGAAGCCTGAGGGTTTCTCTCCATGTTTAGTGGAAGATATTTCAGTTGAATCTCTCCTTGCTGAAGAAATTAGGTAGTGTGCAGGGTTCATACCAGTTGGTTTAGAAGCTAATATGTATGTATGTATAGCAGGCTTAAAAGTGGGATTGTGCGCAGTTGTTAATCTCCACAAAAATATGCATTAAGCGTTGAGACTAAGAGCAGAGGTGAGGAGCGATCATGAGTTACTTACTGTGGTGCCTAAGAGATGTGTGCCAGGAGGCTGGGCTGTAACTCCACTGTCTGTCAGCAGATTTCCATGGGATGAATCTTACTCTGCTCTAGGTTCCTCTGAGATCTGCCTGTAAACCTGAAATTTATGGGAGGTGAATGTTTCTGGGGTGAATTACAAACCTCTGCACCTGAAAAATATTTTGATGATGGCTCAGGTTCCTTCTGTATGTTTGAACCTCCTTGTTGCCTTTTTATAGCAGAGGAAGATCCTTTCCTCTTTGACTGCATGCTAGTTTTGCATGTTATTTACCATCTTGCTATTGTGCAGTCATAAATTAATAAAGCAATGGCTTCATATGCAGCCAAGAAGCTGTGCTCTTTGGCTTCTTTTAATGTGATCATTTTGGAGTTGGAAGAAAGGATGATGTTTATTAGATGGTGTTTTGTTAAATCCCTTATGATTCAGATTTTCAGCTCAGTCCTCACCAGACCTCTTTGTAGGTCACTTATGTGTGATACCCTGGTTGCACCCATGACTTGGAGATGTCTGTATTCAAGTGACCTAAATTGCATTGAGGGAGGGAGGGAGGGAAAGATTGGGGGATGGTGGGAACCAGTCTGTCTGAAAATTCAGCAAAATACTGTTCTTCCTGGAGAAATTAATTCAGAATCAGACTGGTTTAAGAAATTCACAAAATATAAATGAATAGGTCAATTTAGGCAGGAAATACTGTTCATGTAGCAGTTAAGATTGTCGACAGAAGTGAAAATGCAATTAGGGGTATGGTTGCAAAATATGGAGCAAAAGAGGCTTTGCAGTGAGATGTCTGGTACTGCATGATCCAGTAAATGAACTTAAATTGGCTGCATTGATATAAAGTTTATATGAGAATGAGGGAATCTTCTGGAAGTGATGGTCCCATTAGCAAAGTGATATGCTTTTATTAACATTATGCAGCTGCAATAATCTTAATGGAGCAATCTAGCGTTCTTCCCAAAGGAAGATCTTATCTCGTTTATTAATTGTCTTTCTAGTAGTTATGATCTTGGATAAGTGTGTGGGCTGAAGATTTTGATGCTGCAGATAGGGAGTGGATTTAATAGAGGATGTTGGTAGTTGTGTTCTTAGCAAGGGTTTGTACTGATCAACTTGTGTCTTGCTATATATTTCCATCTGGCTTGACTACTGGCTGTGTAAATACTCAGTTTGCATTTTAGCCTTAGTCACCTGTTACTAGTGTGCAAAGCAAGTGCTGTCGTCTTTCAGATGCTGACAAGTGGCATTTAAATGTACCACTGTCAGGATGCATGAGAGAGATTAGGCTGCTATGCACATCTCTGATGCTTCTTCTGGCTAGAAAGTGAGGTAATGATTAACAAAGAAAGTGAAGCTGATGCAGTCATAGAAAGCTCTCTCTGAACCTGGAGAAGCTGCTAATACTGACTGCAGTAATCAGATGTTTTTATCTGACTTGTACAATCTTGCTAGCTTTTTTTTAGCAGAAGAGAGTGTAGTGGGAATAGGACTTCTCATTCCCTCATGACACCAGATTAGAAAACAAAACGATGCCTGCCACCCCCAATTATATGTGAAACACAGGTTTGTATGTTACGTAGTGATTTTAAGTGAAGTTTGTGGGGGGGAAAAACCTCAGATGCTTTGTTGGTGGAAGGTGGCACTTAGTAAAGCCACAGTGATTTCTTTCCGGTGTGGAGATATCCTAGTGGGGACAGGCTGCATTGCCTGGGGAGTGTTTTTGAGGAGAAGTCCTCCTATGCCTGTGCAAGTCATCTGCAGCCAAGACACGCTGGAGGGGTGAATGGAGGATGTTCACATCTTGTGCGTTGATAGATGAACAGTCTCTCCTTGGTATGATTTCTTCCCTTATTATAGCAATGGCAGGTACCTTAGGGATGAAGTGACTTGAGAGGCGTAGGACTGCAGGCTCTGAATCCTTCCCTGTCAGTTAGGGAGGTATTTTGGCTTTGAATCTTGATTTCCTCCCCCTGTCCTCCTAGCCTCACCTCCCTCCAGCAGGGGATTTGGATACCCATAGCAGAGGGCAGAATACCACCCAGTTAATTCTCTGGAGTGCAGCTACTGCACAGCCTCCTGCTGGGGAGCTGAATGTATGGCTTATGCCCTAAAGCAACGTGTATAATGCTTAGAGAACAGAGTGCAATTTTTTTCTTTCTTCTTTGCTGCTGGAATAAATTATCATGTCGGAGTGCCATGGTTTGGACTTATCCCTAGATGGGCATCACCAGTAATGTGCATTTAGCAAATAATACTATTAAGTTGAAAAGATGCCTCTCGCAAATTTTATGGGTTTGCAACAGATGGAAAATAACAGCATTTGAGGACTTGTAATATATTGTTTTTCAAGATTAACCCCAATGATGCTTGCCTCTCTGCATCCTTCAGCATGGTGTTTGTAGGTCGTACGATGCTGCCGTTTAGCCATATGGGCCTGTTAAATTTTCTAACCGAGCCTAATATGCAGCACACGTAGGGTGAAAAAATCCAAGAGAAAGATAAAATGTCTCTGTCCCTAATATTCATTTCTGTCTTTGTCAGCAAGGAATGCCAGCCTTTGCACTTATTTATGTGCCTGACACAACACCTGTAGGTCCATGTACAGTATTCAATGTAAATGTAAGGTGCTCTCAAGTTTTATTTATGACCCCCTGTGTCCAGTTGTTAACTTCCTCAAGAAATTTCTGCTGGACCAAAATGTGATGTGAGATCCAAGGGGGATAGACCCAAACTGAGAGGACCTGCAGGACACAAGTAAAAGCATCTTTTCTCCGTAGACTTAGACTGCAGTACTCGTGCTGCATAGCTAAAGAACAAGTGAAGCTAGTAAGTTAAACTTGAGCGACTCCTCCAGAGTGAAGGCTGGCTAGTGTTTACAGCTCTGTAATGCTGCTCATGCTGTAGGAATTGTTAGTTGTGGAGGAAAGTATTTGTGGGTTCAGGACTTTATTGCCTTGCCCAACTGAAGAAAGAAGGAATCATTAGTCTGTGAAGTAAGTTTATTTCTTTCCTTACACACACACAGGATGTTAAAGTTTCTGTAAATATTTATGGTGTTCCTCAGTGCTGTGAGGGCAGAGTATATAATCATCATGTACGAAGAAAAAAATCCTGAAACATCTTTAACTGTTAGAAGAAATGACAAGAAGGAAGTTTGTGTTGTAGATCCTCATCCAATACGTTGCCATGAGTAGAATTTGTACAGAAGTTGGCTTAGGTCCAGGTTGCAGCAGAATTAAACACCTATCCCTGCATGCACAACTGCTTGTTGGAGAAGCAATGTTGTTGGCATGAATAGGTGAGCAGAAGTTCTACTTCTTTTGCTGACGCTGCATGCAAACATTTTTTCCCCCCTTTTTTTTTTCTCTCCCAGAATGGGGTACCCCATGACAAAAGGGGTGATGTAGATTACTTCACTTGGCAGCAAAATTAATGTTAATCTCCTGAGCTTCGAAACTTTATTTTTGTCCTGGAAATTCATGTTGGTTATTTTCTCCTTGTTTTGTCTGTTTTCATGAGCTTGCCTTTATCCAGATTTTGAAGTATTTATAATGATGAACTGGAGCAACTCATGCAAAAGAGTTAAAGGGAAGAAGAAGCAGTAGAAAATTTTAAAATTATCATATTTCTGCAAAGTAGCCTTTTGTGAAACTTATACTACCATTCTCAAAAGAAAAAGCAGTTAAGTTGCTTAAGAGGTTTCAGATTGTCTGGCTGATCAATATCAAGTATTAGTAATGCTATATTAGCCAAGACCTATGCTGTACACTCAGGCCTTATTACCATGATGTCCGTTTATTGATACTAACACTTGATCATATACAACAAATTATTTTGAAGTTATTTTTGATGAATGTTGTTCATATGTGTTACATGGCTTGATCTTAGAAACCTTTACTCGTGAGGGTAGTCAATTGTCTTCAAAGATTTGCAAGAATGGCCCATATGCAATACAACCTCGATTATCCAAATGTCAGGGGAGACATTGAATAAGTTCATATAATCGACATCTTGAATAATGAGGAAATTTTCAGTGCAATTAATAGATGTCAGGGGACATGACCATCTTTCAGATGACAGAGTTTTCAGAAAATCCACATTTTGATAGCTGAGTTCCTAATGTATGTGCTACTGACAGACTGAAATTACAGAACATCTGAAACGTGCCTATATATTCCTTAATAGACCTTCCTGTGGAATCAGCTAGAGTTCTATTTACTGTGGTATTGGCATTGAGGGTCAAATTGTCAGAAGTGTTTAGCTTAACATTGCAGTAACTCTGCTATTAAGAGTTGGATTCCCAGAACACAGTGTTAAATCAATATTGGAATTGTCTGAAAATATTATTTAGAAATACATCAGCATCAACTTTGGAATATGATTTTAAGAAAAAAGTAAAAACATGCAAGTAAATAAAGTTTAAGGGAGGAAACTCCTGGAGGTAATAAAAGGGGAAGAGAGTAATCCATACTCTTCTGTACGAATGTGCAAATACCCAAAGGAGCATCAGTTTGTGTCAGAATGACTCTCTTTACACTTGGAGTTGGTCAGTCAAAGATAATCCAAAGCCAAAAATTCCTCTTTTCTGACTCCTGTTCATCTCTGTGCAGCCAACAGAAGGTGCTGCGGTGGGAGGCACTAATTTCCTTTCTCCCCAGATGGCTGCACATGAGCACCCAGGGATGCATATGGCTCTGCTGGCTCCCTGGGCAGAGAGCACTGATGGTGTCTCTGATTGCCTGTCCTCAGGTCTGCACTGCCACTGCATAATCAGAGTTTATCTTTAACAGCTCTAATGAGCAATACAGTCTTGCTAGCTTCTCAAATGCTGATAAGCAGCAGAAGCATAATTATGACGATCACAACTGATAGTATGCTGGAGGTGTTTGGGATTCTGTCCTGAATCAAAATACTGATGTTTGTAGGAAGCTGAAACTGATGCATCAATTTATTTCGGCACAGAGATGAGCAATTGCTTGTTTCCTAGGAAACATGGGGCTGTGCATATGCAGCTCTGAATGTGCACCCTAATGTTTTCCTTCATGTTGATAGAGTAGAAAGTTTGTCCGATGAGATCCATTATGCTTAAAGCGGAAGGGAAAATAAATTTGGAAAGTTGCACTATTTAAAAAGAAGATAGCAGCAATACTGCCAAAGTCATAAGGAAAAGGCAGAAATAATTCAAGAAAATAAAGGAAGTGTCCTTTCTGTCTAATCTAGGAATCTGGAGATTTTTATAGTTGCAGAGCCATCTGCTAAGTTTCATTTATTGTGCAACTTTACTACCTCACCATCATCTGCTCATTAATCTGCCTTTTTTAGGTCTACTTCTGAAATTCTGAACCTCTGAGCATCTGTCAAGTAGCTGCCGCTGTTTTTGAAACAGTAGTATGGTGTAGTGTAAAGGTTTTTATAGTAAGTCATTTTACGTGATGTTAGTATTACTCAGCAAAAGCTTAGCCATTCATAAGATGCTCACCTGATGCTTGTCAGTAAACCACTTCCACCACACCCAAATTCTTTGTATTTCTTCCTAGAAGAGTAAATAAAACATAATTTGTGGTGATGCGTACTGTGTCTCAAAATGGCTTGGGCTGCATGGCAGCATTTGGTCCTCTTCCGATTTGAGCAGTGCGCTTGGGTCGTGATTGCCAAAAAGGACTGAGGATTATTAGCACAGATCACTGACCCCAGGAGGAGTGACTCAAATGGCTGAGACTTGGACCAAGGTCAACGATTTTTGGATGTTGGATTTGGCTTTAATAAGGTGTTTCAGACCTGGCCATTCTGTTGTGACGCGCACACACATTGCTGAGATGAGCACAGGGGGGAAAAAAAAGGCATTAATATCCACCTTCTCGATCAGTGCATAGAATTCCTCAGATCCAGTACCACATCCTTCAGAGGTGGTCAAATGATTCATTCTTCATGTTCATTGTTAACAGCAACAAAAAAAGGAGAACTAATCTAGCTGAAATGCAGAGGCCTGGCAGCTGTGTCTGGGTGTGTCTCAGATTAATCCATATATTTCCCTTTTGTGCTTTATTCTAACAGTGGGCGATCTGATGTGTTACCTGAAAATGCACTTTGAATTCAAATTCTTGCTTCCTGGCCTGATTGGAGGTGAGGCAATCCATGAAGCCCCAGGAGCCGAATGAGCAGTGGCTGCCTCTGTGAGTAAATGCTGCAGGAAACAGGTATTAGCAGGTCTGAGGGACTCCAGTCCTCTCCTGCCAGATGGCTGTCAGGATGTCACTACCCTGTGTGAAGCTTATGGATGCCTTTGTCGTTCCTGCCCTGAGGTTCCCTGATGTGTTTTTTTAGGCATTGATTTCATTTTGCCTGCTTTAGGTAAATCTCAGTGCAGTGGATGATTCAGCTCAAGAATTGTTTTCTTTGGGGACTAATCATTCTGCCTTCATCTACGCTCCTAAATTTAGAGGTTAATCTCTGCAGGCTTCTTCTGGGGAAGGCTGAAGCTTCCACTCTGAAACCTACTGTGAAAGGACTAACTCTAGGTATTTTGAATCACACTCTGTCTGCGTCTTTCTCCCTTGATTATGTATGGGACTAAGGAGACTGTATTTCTAATTTAGGCAGTTACAGATGAGGTACCACAAGATGGATGAGCTGATCTAATAGCCCGCTGATCCTTCCTGGCCATGTGTTCCTGCTGTTTCTCTTGCTTCAGCTTGGGTGCTTGCGCTAAAATGGGAGGAAACTACCCCAGCAAAACAAATGGAGCCAAGGCAAGCTAAGCCCTCCAGCTGGGATGAAGGTGGGGACCGGAAATGGTGGCAAGAAAGAGGGTTGCCCTGTAGGGTGGAAACACTCAGCTGTGACTGTGATCCTTGGTATTCTTCTGTCCTTTAACTGAGGGTCAAAATTGTCAAATTCTGTAGTTGCTGTGACTCCTCAGTCCTTTTAACAGCAGTGCCACTGACATAAAGTGTTGCGCTCCTGACACTGCAGAGGTCTCTAACTATGCTGACTGATTAGGTGCCAAAAGGATTAGCCAGCAGTACTCCTGAGGTAGGAATGAGGATGCATCCCTCTTGCAGGAATGCACTTGAGTTACTGAGGGAAATGGCCAAAAAAGTGTAATTATCCTTTCCTAGGAGGAGACTCCTGGCCTCTGAGATGTCTTTCAGTGTTGGACATAAAATTAGATGTGCTGTTTGTCTGAGAGGAAGGGAAAGAGTCTTGTCTATCAATAGATAACCTCTTACAATCATCTTGACAGTAGTTATTGTCATTTAAAATCCCGTAGTACTTCTTTAGAGTTAATAAAACCAAAGCCCTTCAGTAAAGTGAGCTCTAAGATGTACTTGTCTGATACTTAGAAATGAAACCTCTGCAGCAGAAAGAATAGAGCTCCTGTTCTTATCTGGCATCTCCCTCCATTAACAATAATTAATAGTGGAACAGGTGGAAAATTAGCAGGTTTTGTGGAGAAGAAAATATCTTATGTTGGAGAGAAACCTGCCTTTTTTTTTTCAGCGGTGTTCTGACTCGCTAGTTTTCATGTCTTGAGTCTGAAGTGGCTGGCATGATGAGAGAATTGAGACCTGAGCTATTATCAAAGTGTCTAAAGTGGAGCCTCCAAGCAGTAGTGGAAGTTCTCTTCCTCCTAAGAAGTGCCTTAGCCTTTCCTGTGCCTTAGCCTTTTCCACGCCTGTTTGCGATGAACTGGAGGAACAAACTACGAGGGGAAACGCATTTGAAACAGGACAGTGAGTAATGAAGTGATGGCCTCAGCCTTGAAGTCTGAAATAAGAATTTTGCATTGGGCCAGAAAGCAAAAGTCTGAACTCTGCAATTAACACTTCAGGCTTTATTTGAAGTCAGTGATTTTTAGAGGTTATCTTCTTGTGTGACCAAACTAGCACACGTGCATATGGCTTAGCAGGGAATGAATCGTGCTACGAATTACTTCTGGGCTGTGCAGTTGGATTTGACAAATCCACCCAGTCCCATGCTGTGGAATGTGTGGACAAGGTTCAAGTTTTGCACTGATGGAAATGGAAACCTCTTGCTATACTGAGTTCAATTTGTTTTCACATGTGGTGTGTTGTCTATCTGGTATGTCTGTTTTATTTATAGCTATATAAATATATTTTTTAAAAAAAGCTAGTTGGTGATTTTCACATCAATATTGTGTTTTCAACAGAAAATGGCTTAATAGTCAGCAGAGGCTGCTGGCAGAGTTTTATCATTTGGATCTAAAAATATTTGGTTTTAATGAAACATTGGGAAATGAAGACTTGGAATTGGTTCCCCCCCCGTAAAATCGTGAAGAACTTGATGCATCTGTTAACAAATCGTTTTTTGTTAAAAACATTTTGAGTGAAAGTATATCACAGCTGGCTCAGACATTATGTATGCATTATGTATGTGTTATATTTTGTCTGCTGAGACCTCGGAAAAGAACTTCTTTGTGCATAGTAGGGAAAACTAGATTTGCAAAGGCTGGGGTTTGTTGTTGTATTTTTGGGTTTTTGTTATCTACGGATTAAAAAAACCCCACCCTAGTAAATTTGTCAATATTTTCATTAGATCTGGCAGCTTTTCTTTGAAACTCTGAATTCCAAATGGTGTTCCCTGTTTGCTTAGAGGAAGCAGGGGGCCCACTTCACAGTGTTTGCTCTGAGGTTGGTGCACTGACAGGCAGGCATTGTCCACATTTTTTTTATTATTAACTAGAATAAGCAGTCTAATAACTAGGATTAAACCATCAGATCATGACAGAGTAGCATTAGCTGCAGGAACCAAGTTGGAAAGGATTCTAGATGTGATTAGATGAATACCTGCCCTTTAGGGGAAATAGTTAAGTGGGCCTCTGTTTTTATTGGTAAGGTAAATGTTTCTTGGGCCGTTCTAGGCAGGTATCCCAGGTTTGCATTTTCACAAAGATGTTGCAAATCCCTAGTGCCAAAGAATAGACTGTGTTCTAGACTTGAGCCAAAATTGTCTCCCTGATGAAAATCACGGATTTTGCCAGAACACACAAGATTCTGCTGTTGCCTTGAATAATTTACATTTTTGTTACGAATGCGAAGGTGTGCTTACAGCATGCCAGTAGATGAATATTTCCTTAGGGGAAGGGGGGAGTGGGGAAAAGTTGTCATCAGAGACCTCTGCTGAAGGGGAGAGTTTCCATTCCCACTGAAACAAATAGCAAAACCTTACTGGTTTCAGTGGGATCAAAAATGATCATGAAGTTCTACCTTCCCTCATCCAATATAAGAAAAGAGGTGTTTAAATATGTTTGTCGTGATTGAGCCTGTAGTATATTCACGTACAGATATGTATTCAGGGGTATGAGAGACTATTAAAAATCAGATGCAGGAAAATTTTTTTGATTAAAAAAATGTTTGGAGATCAAAATAATGTAAAAACCTTATTGTTTGACTACAGAATTTTGTTCTGTTAGGAGCTGGCAAATTCTGTCTTGCTGTTTCGTGATGAATGCTGAGAATGCATTTTTCTCTGTTATTAACCACTTTGGGCCATCTTTGCAAAAGTATCTAGGTGCCAAAATAACTGTGTAAATCTGGCCCTGGAGCACTACAATACACTTCCCCCAAATACTACATTGCAATACTGTTCCAGTCTGTGTGACGGGAGATGTATTACACAAAAAGACCTCACAAATCTATCTGTAAACAGCTCTGCTGTCTGCTTACTTACTGTACAAGAAAAATGAAATGGACTTAGGGCAGCAAGTTAATATTGGTGAAGATATAAAATGTCAAATATGGTCATCTTAAAAACTGTCTTCCCTGATCAGTCTTGAGCACTCAGGCTAATAGTGCAAATGCGCTTGAACATCTTCTAAGGCAGAACACAAATGTAAGGCTTTGAGGGAGTAATTGTAAAGGTGAATCTTGTGTCCAGATAACTTTAAGTCTTCCAGAAATTATCAAAACTGACAACCTGCACCTTTTCATTTTATTATATGTTTGCTGTACTCCACTTAATTTAAAGGTTATGTTGGTGTAATTTAGTCTAAGGGACCTAGAGGATCACATAGAGGAGGACAGAGAATGGTGGAAGTTGTAATAATTTCAGTCTAACCCTGTTTCAGTGAATACATTTTTCTGCTTGCTGTTCTGGCAGCTTGCTGTGTAAAAGACTGAACCTTTGTTTCCTTTTCCCTGTGGTGCAGAGGAGTGTTTCAGGTGACTGTAGAACCACTTGGTGAAACTCGCAAGCTCCACAATACGGTCCTGTATGATGCTCTTCCCTAAGAGAAGTGTGTAGTCCTGAAAAAGTCAAAGGAAGAAAACCTGTAAAATGCTGAGCTTTACAAGTTTCTCTTAATAGGTCTGGCCTGCACTAAAGTTTGTCTTTATTTTTTGTAAGTTCTGCAGTTATCTGTTGCCTGGTCCAAAGCTTTCTGAAGTCAGTCTTTGTGTGAACCTTGATGGACTTTTGATTGGTGCTCTTAGAAAATTTGTTTTGGCTTCTGTTATTGAGAGATTTGCATGGCTGACATAAAATTAAACCAGGCCACAGAAAGCACTTTATTTCCATCACCTGCAAGGGAAATAACATTGACAACCCTCATTTCTGAAATCCTTTGCTGCTACACAGCAGAGTCTGGCTGTTTTTCCTAAGAGTAGTGCCCCTCTAGTGTAGCACACAAGATCATCTTAGTTAAGAGGTTGGAGGAGATTTGACCACTGGAGGTCACAAAAAATGGGTGTGGGTCAGAAAGAGGGGGCTGTCTCAGCAGACAATAGATGTGCGGTAAAATAGAAAGAAGCAAGGTGTAGCAATATTCAGCTTGACCAACTTCAACAAGGTCCATGGCCCTCTTGGCAGTGGGGCTTTCCCTAAGTAATCCCCTCCGTGGTTTTGGAAAAATGTGCTCCTTGCCACCACAAGTTCTCTGAGAGCGTTTCAACAACAAGCTGGGTATTTCAGAGCTAGACCAGATTCAGGTAAAAAACGAGGGGTCACCACAGGTTGCAAGGAAGTGTTTTTACAGGGGGAGAGGCTGGTGACTTAAGGTTGAAAGAACTGCTGTGGAGCAAAGCAAAATCTCTGAGGCAGATCTGACAGACTTCTGTTTGGACCTCGTACAGTGGTTTCTGTTGCAAATGAAGGGCAGCCTCATTTGAAGGCTCAAATGTGAAATGAGCTTTGGAAGAAGTGGTACAAGCTACAGATAATTCATTTGTAGCTTGCTTTTTTTATGTACTTATTCTTCACTGAAGTATTTCAGCCTTCTCCTGAGTGCCGCTAGGCCTTGCAGAAGACTAAGTGGCTCTGATAAAAAGTGACATCATGACAGTAATGAGGTAATCCTTCTTTTCCTGTCTTTCTCTGTATTTCTGGTGCTTCCAAAACAAATATTTAGGTTGAAAAAGCAAACAAAAAACCCCATCCCAGGCCCACAGGTGAAGTAGTCTTTCATATTTTTATTACTGCTTTAGTAACAATTTTCCCCACACCTGTGGCTTTAATGAGGCTTGAAAAAATATAGGAAAACATCAATATGTTTCTCAGTCTGAATAAAAGCATTTTGTTTTTTCAGGTTGGTCTGGAGCCTGTTGCAGTCGATGAGCCGTTCCAGTGGGCTTTGGATCAGGCCCCACGTTTCTTAATTTTGGGGTGTGCAGGGAAAGGGAGTGCAAATGCATGTGGGTGCTTCACTGTTGAATTTTAGAGGGGCTTTTGCAAGTCCAAGCTGCGTTAGACCTTTTCCACAGAGGATGTACTTTAGCTCTCCACTTTACCATAAATTCATGGTGGGAGCAGCTGTGGAGGAAACAGAGCAGGGAAAACCCAAGTGCAGGAGTGTCTTTGACCTCTTCTGCTGCTTCGTAACCCCATCCTTTTGCCCCTGAGACATGCATGCTTCCTGGGGTGATGGATGACTGAGAACAAGAGGGGCTTTAGCATGGTTGATGTGATACTTTTTACTTGGGAAGTTGCTTGAAATCAGGAGAAGTCAAACTGATGATGATTTTAAAAACGAAACTAAAACCTCCAAACATGAAAATTTCAGCTTTTTAAGTAATTGAAGTTGTTTCACCTGTTCTTTTATTTTTGCCTGTACCTTGCTTGGATGCTTGGAAAAAATGAACAAACAGCCTTTTTATTGTATATGTACTGAATTTATATTATATAAGCAGCTTCTTATAATAATTGATAAATCAACCTGTGGTAATTTAAAAGCAAAGGTTAAAAGGCATTCCTTTTTTTAATGGCTTTGTCCTTAAAGCCTTGGGTATGATTTCTTTTCCTCCGAGATCAATATGGATGCTTTTGTCTCAAAACAGAGACCCAAGTACCAAATTGTTGAACAGATTTCTCCTTTGAAATGCTACTGTCACTTGAAAATGCCATGTGTACAATGCAGCTGTCTCACTTCTCAGGATTACAAAGAAACAAGACCACGTGAAGCCTATAAACAAGCTTGTAACTCAATGTGTAAAATTTCAATGTTTATTTCAAATGTTTTGAGACTCTTCTTTGCTGTAGTGTGTTTGCTTGCAAAAACTCCCACCCTTCAAGTGATCATATTGAATTTTGTAGCTTTTGTCATCACTTCTGTTCACACACTCTTCCACAAGTCTGAATAATGCAGTATGTTTTTAGTGTCAAACGTGTTCCTGCTTTTTAGTCTTTAATCTACTTTTTTCCCCTACCACACAGTTCTGTTTTGGTTTTTTTCACCTCTTTTTCGTCCTTTGTAGGAAGTCTCCCTCTCCCGCGCCCGCGCGCGCGGC
>JAVKLA010000081.1:18223472-18264444 GCA_034782735.1 Sagittarius serpentarius
GGGCGTGGGCGGGGGGAAGGGTTCACCTGCTTTTGTTGGTGGTTAACAGAATTCCTAATATTTCTAACATGATAGGAAGAATCACCCCAGGTGTTTATAGAATTTCAAACAAGGCACAGCAGCAAGTGGAGATGAATAGGTGTGTTCCTTCTAAAGATGGTGTGCATTGTATGCCCTTGCAGTAGCAATATTGGGGCTTTTAAACCACAATCCTATTTCCCTAAAGCTTTCTTCGTGATAACATTCAGCTTTTTCAGCTTTCATTGAAGCTTGCAAGGGGGGAAATTTGGTAGTGTGTATGTCGCAGAGTAGCGTGGTGCAGCTCTTTTAATGCTGGCCCTTTATAATCTTTGTAAGGTCATGTAACTTTTCTGATTTTTGCCTAGGGATAACTTTTCCCTTATTTTAACATATTTCCTTTTGTCTGGTTTGGCCAGTAATTGACTTTGTCCTTATTTCATTTATTTCTCTGCCTCCTGGTTGTAGCATCTTCTCCCTGGAGTCTCAGGTTAGAAGTTTTCCCTTTTGTGAAACCATGACAGGTGCCTAATTGAATGATGAATGTCCCTTTATTACTCTGTAATTGAACTGCCAGCTTTTTGATTGGTTTGTAGAGATGCTCCACTCCTCATCAAGCACTGCGGGGGGCTCTGGGGCTGGCAGGCTGGGCCTACCCTCCATCTGTCTAATCGCATCTCTCCCCTACTTGGGTTTTGGTTGGGGAGGGGGCTTGGGGGAGGAAAGTCATAATAAATTATGCTAATTCGGCGTCGCTGTGACAATAAGAATATCGCATTGTTACATGTGTGGCAGTGGCAAATGCGAGAAGACGTTTTGTCGTCGTGGCTGCCTGGCCTGACAGGCCCTCGATGAAGATTAATGGCCCTCACCTGAGTGACAGAGCAGGGGATTGTGGGGCAGAGAGGGTCATTCATCATACTCTGACAGGTGTCATTCACTCCGACAGCCACACCACTATCGCCTGGCTAGCGGTTCCATTTTTCTGCCAGTTAAGCAAGGAGTTTAATAACATCCCCAGAATTAAAACTCATTCTTTGTAGCAGGTCTGACAGCTGAAAATAAGAAAATCAATTCTTCACATGTTATAGCCCAGTTAACTGACTAGGGCTTTGACTTTAATTTAGTCTTTGGGCTGAATTTCAAGTAGGGCACTTTTGTAAGACATCATCTATTAAAATTTACCAATAGCACTAACTTCACTGTTATTATTGTGGCTGGATTAAAATGCAGCCTTTAATAGTGGATGTCATCTTCATTTGGTGCAAGCTCAAGTGCAGACGGCTCTGGTGGGGGATATTCCACTTCATCCTCATTAGTGATGTTTATAGCTTCTCTCTTCATTAATATTGATCGCTTAAACTACAGAGAAAAACCAAGACAGACACTAATTTGAACCATTTTGTATCATTAAAATGTTTGGATTTCTTGGTTTCAGTCATTCTGCAGAGCTGAATAAAATATTTCAGAAATAAAACAAAAAGGAAGAGACAGTACAAACTTCTGGCAGCCTCTTGCTACTGTTGGTGGGAAGAGCCAGGTTAGCATTACGGCCCTGTGCTGCTGAGGTTTATGTGCATCCGAATGGGGCTGGCTAATCCTGGGGAAGGCTTGGAAATAGCCCCTGAGAAAACAGCTCTAAAATAACGACCTTAATATGTGTTTAATATCTCAGCTAGTGAAGCCAGGACAAAAATGTTTGTTGCCTGTTTCATTTAACTCATTAAAGCTGTTGTAGCCCAGGGGCAGACATGACTACCTGGAAGCTCCTCCATGGAAACAAGAATGAAGAACACTGATGTCTGTTTGTCTAACTTAGGAGGTTTGTGAATCATCAATGCGATACCACTACGAAAAATGCAACCAGGATCCAAAGAACTGTGAGACCAAGTATTTCCGGTGGACCTGCAAGAATTATTGCTGTTGTTTAAGGCCGGAATGAGGCTGTATCTGCAGCAATGTGTGCATTTCAGGACAATGTAATTGAGGAAGATTAATTCAATCTGGAATAAGCGCCAAGAAAGGACTACTAGGGTGATCAGGAAAATGCAGATCTGTCTTACAAGGAGAGAACAAAGGACCCCAGCTTGTTTGGACTAGCAAAATGAGGGCTGAGAAGGACTGTGACTGCTCTCTACAAACACTTTGGGGGAGGTAAACATAGGGAGTTGAGGACAAGTGAGTCTTGATGTGATAGCCCAGCGCATTGCTTCTAGTCCTGTGTTCTTATAAAGCAACTATAATTTTTCTCCATTCAAATAATAACTCAAGAACCATGAGAGAAATTGTATGTGTACCTCTCAATCTCACTGAAGCCGTTCGGGTTGAGGGGTAGGAAGGGGTTTTTTAGGGGTGGTGGGGGAGGACAGGAATTTATCACACTTTAGGAAGTTTATTTCTGTCTCTGTTGCAAGTGGAGAGGGAGTGTAGGACATCCAGCCTTTTCCACATATACCTCATTTAAGTGCCTGGAATTATATGGGAGAAGTTTGTACACCTCAGTTAAATGTGAGTAAGGTGTTCAGCCCTAATTTAGTTTTATAGAGAGCATGTTGCAGTATACTTTAAGATCTTGTAAATTTTTCCCCCGTTCAATATAAAAGGTTAAATTCTATCCTGTGGAGACTACATGGCTTTGAAAGGAAAGATTTGCCTCTGTTTGTTGTTAGTGATCTGTGTTATGTTAGCGTTATGAACGAATTGCATTTAAAAAAACAGCTTGGAGGCAAACTGTGTACATATGTGTAGAAAAGCAATTTGACTATACAAAATAATAGACACATTTCGCGAGTTTCTATTTGGTCTTACATAGTTGTATATATGTGATATTCTTTCCAGTGCAAAGGAGAGGTGAGAATTGAACACCATCCTCGTTTGTTTTCTACTGTCAGGTCACCGTGCTAGTGTTGTACGGGCTAAGAGGCTGCACAGTGTGTACGGGCTTGTTGCATACCAAATAGTCAGTGTTTACTTACAGGAGAAAAATGCCTTCAAAACTTTATTTCTAAATTACCTTTTTTTTTTTTGGTAGTCATTAATAAATGAAGTCCTCTCTTTTTCCTGCAGATTATTGCATTTTTGTTGCACTTGAAGCATTAGACAATAAAGTATCATGGGGCATCCTCTGTCTTCGCAAGAAAAATATTGTATGGATAATGCTGTACGTGCATATTGGGGGTGAAGAAATGTCGCGAACCAAGAATCAGATATAGTGACATGTTGGAGACCTGTCTGACGCATGAAAATGAAGTAGCCCCTTAGGCTCTATTTGGTTCCAGTTTCAAACTGGATTGGAAGGGAAGGATCAGCACTGTAGTTGTACTGACATGACAAATTGGTCATGTTTGCTTTTTTTTTTTTGGTTAACTGTGCATCTGAAGTCGTGTTTATACTGAGTATTTTTATGTGTAGCTGCATACTATATGAGTAAAGAGAAAACAGAAAAGGAATGGGTGTTTTTTAGTAGTCTCTATCATTGTTCTAGTCTTCAGTATTTTCTCATAAAAATGAGAGCTGTTTTAAAAGCATGTGAGTCACTGACTATTTGGAAAGCAAGCCTTTTCATTAAAGGCAGGTTTTTCATAAGGCAACTCTAAATAAAGCAATGTTTATGAACCTAAAGGAAAATACCCTATAATAATTTTCATCTCATATAATAAGAGAATTATGATTAAAATACTCCTGTTACCTCACTAATGTAAATGCCTCTATGTTAAATTATTTCAGTTTTTCCCTTCTCAATCTGGCTGGGTGGGTCTGCACTCCAGACAGTACATTCAATGAGAGTTACATCTGCAAAAAAATAGGAACTTGACAGCCAGAAATACCTGCTTTTGGAAATAAATTAATACAGTTTTGGTTTTTTTCTAAGCTGCAACTATAAGTTTATCATCTGTCTTTCCTCATCTTTATTTTAAGTCATCGACATTCTAATCTGATGACAAACAGTTGCCCTGGAATTTCAGTGTATTAGTATGTTAGTGCAATTTATGTGCTCAGAGGCAGCTGGTGACTTGCCAGAATGTCACTGCAGAATCTTTAAGGCGTTTCACCCTGAACTGAAAGTGACCATTTTGGTTTTGTGCTTTCTGAGGTAATTTTCCATAGAAGAAATTCTTAAAATGCAGATTGTGCTTGCCAGGCTTAGTCAATCACAAGTAAGGTATTTTGGTATTATCATCTATATATAATTAAGTCTATATACTAACCAGTTACTCCAAGAATGGTAATAACTAAAGGGCAATGGAAAGTTTTGGGTACTTCAAACAAGCGGCAGTTGAAGACAGGATATAGTGTTAACAAGGAGAAGTGGGAAATGTGTTGCTGGGAGGCCACTGAGCGAGTGGGTGACTACTATTAGTCCAACAGGTTTTGTCAAAATCTGACTGTTTTGCTTAATTTAACAGCACAAAGTAACAATGCATAGAATGTGCTATGCGACATCATCAAATAGGACAGGATGCCTAATTCCAGTTTAGGAAGTGCTGACACTGGTGAATTGTGATGCAGAGATGAAATTAGCACCCTATTCTGCATTCCCTCAGACAAGCTGGCCTAGTTATCTTAAGATGTAGGAATGTATTAACCAGTGCAAATAAAAATAGCAAAAGGAGTGCTAAAGTAGCTTCTACTTAGCTGACTGTATTTCCTGTTCTAATTATTTTCACTAAGCCACTTAAAGCACCGCTGACAGTTCATTCTCTTCCCCCCCCTCCACCTCCCATGAATCCTGGTACCTGTCCATCATGGCTTTGTTCTGGGTAACATCATCTGTGTGGAAATCTTCAACAACATTTTGGTTTTTGAGCAGATTCATATTACGTTACTTAAACGAAATGATACGGGTTTCTAGAGCATGGCCAGGTGCCTGGCTTAGGATGGAGATTTCACTGACTTTATAGAGAGCCTTGATGACTAAAGTAAATGAAATGTCTTAGGCATTTAAAGTTAATGTAGCCTTTCTTCTCAGTCTTCCACAAGGTCACTAACCTATCCAGAAGGAAACTCTTAATACCCATGCCTAGATGCTACAATGGAAAATCTTGACTATTTTAGACTCTTTGACTATTATATTGTACTATGTCCACTCACTACTATGCCATACAAGAAGAATCGCATATCTTTCTAAAATCAACATAGTCACCTAATTTAGCTGATGGACTGATTTTTAATTTTACCATTAGATATTGACCATTGTAAGCTTTTTTGTGGTTATAAAAAGGTATTCAGTTTTTATGTAAGAGGTGCTTTCGTCCAAGATAGCTTCAGATGCATAGTCACTGATGAAACTGCAAAGGAAAGTATTGCAAGTTCGACATTAAGTGTAGATCTTGCAGCAATGAGAGCATGACTTAAAGAGGAGGTTATGCAGGCAATATGATTGCAGCAGGCTCAATTACAGTAGGAGTTAATTTGATAGGGATCATAGACCCACACTGTGGCCAATTAGTAGGATGGAATTGGAGTACACACAACAAAGGGGCTTGATAATAAGCAAAGTGCTTAGGAACAGAAGCTAAATGAAAATGAAATAAAAGGCTGTGATCCAAAAATCTATGGTCTTGAGAACATGGGACAGCCTCCAAATGGATGATTATGGCATTTATCACAAGGTACATTGGGTCAAAATACCCATTAAGGTTGCTACAGAAATTTCATAAACAGGAAACTGCGTAAAGGAAAAGGTGATTTGGAAAAGGAAGAAAATGCTAATCTGATTTGGATGTATAAAGTAACATACAGGCTTATATTCATTCTGCGTAACTTTCAGACCATAACTGCTCGTCTGAGTTAGGATCCTATTTTCCGTAGGTTTGGTTGTGGTATTGCAGTAGAGAAAGGTATTTCCAGAGGCTGGCCCAACCTGGAGTGGCGAGGGAGCCACTGTACTTCAGAGGTGACAATTTCCTCTGCAGGCAGGGAGCTCAAGGTGGGTTTCAACTGAAGAGTGTCAGATCAGATCTTAAATTTGGGCACCTAGGCAGTACAGCATAGTATGATGGGGATCTGTTCTGGCTGTAAGAGGACAAATGGAAGGGTGGGTACTTAACCCCAAACATAGGCACTGCATCGCAGTGTCACCGTGTAGGTAGATGTAGCTTCAAGGTGTAATGGCCCGAAGTAAGGTGTGTGCTT
Organism: Sagittarius serpentarius; assembly: GCA_034782735.1. Classification (NCBI taxonomy): domain Eukaryota; kingdom Metazoa; phylum Chordata; class Aves; order Accipitriformes; family Sagittariidae; genus Sagittarius; species Sagittarius serpentarius. The sequence continues at coordinate 18,229,626 of JAVKLA010000081.1, forward strand.
TAAGGTATAATGCTACAGCATGACTTCAGCAAGCTGCAGAAAATGTTACCAGAATCTAAAAGAGTTACGATGTATGGGGAAGAGTTACAATAAATAAGGTAAACCAGGTTGGTAATATGGGCAGTAGGTTGATCCTTGTGGAAATTGGCCTAATGGCACAGAGGCACAGTTAGATGATGCACCAGAGAGGCCTCTAGGAAAGCTAATATTCTGCTAAAAAGTGATACTCCAAAAGTCTTGCTGCAGAATGAATGAAAATGACATTACAAGAAGAAATAGCAAGAGAGAGACCCCACCATGTTGGGATTAACGATTCTGAGGGTATCTGGAAGAGCTGGAGCAAAGAAAGTGCCTTTGAGATCATGCTGAGGACCCCCATGTGCTGCATATTGGAACCATGCTAATAGATTCATTTTAAGGCCTGAAAAGACTGTTATGATTATCACTTTTGTAATATAAACCAGAGCGCCTTATCTTTTAATTTTGCATTAAGCTGTTAATGTCTATTATGTAAGCGTACCAGCTGCTTACACTAAAAAGGTTTCTTTCTAAAAGAGTTCAAATTGTGAAGAATCTACTATCTTTTCCTTGCTTAAAGTGTTCCCTTTGTTAGTTAATAATTTCATCTTTGTGGCTACCAACTATTTCACTGTTACACATATTTCCTGTTGATTTAGAGATTAATACACTGACATCTTTCATATTCAGAAGTGGATAACTCTTCCTCATGTGATAAAATAATCAGACCTCTAACCTTCTTTTGGGTAACTCAGACTCCTTACAGAAGTGTGTCAGGTCAACGTAATTGCCTTTAACCAAACCAGTAATTTTATTGGTGATTGTTTGGTTGATAAAACCTGTCTTTTTCCCCACTGTAAACTAATGAAGTAATTAGTATTAATTAGCATTAATCATAGTCTTCCTTATTTTTATGCTTATCTCATCCAATATCAGCCTTTTCATGACTTTTCATAGGGCTGATGTCAGGCTGTTCATCCTAGCATTATCTGAATCATCCTATTTATGCTTTTTAAAATACTTTCCAGTCGTTAGCTTTCTTCCAGACAGTGGAGGAGGCAAATCAAAGACACGGATGGAAAATCTGTGGTAAGCATGCGACAGTTCTTAGAACATTTAAGGAGTTTAGCTAAAGAGCTCCTGTACAGTAGCTGGTAAAAAGGCCCATGGTTAATCTGAATGTCTCTCTTGTTACAGAGGTAAACAGTGACCTGTTCCTCACAGAGCAAGAGTGGGGAATCTCTGAACTTGCCATGAGAAGCTGGAAATGTACCCACTGTGTTGTATTGTGGCTGTGGATGTGCAGGGCCCTGTGGTTTCCCTCTAGTTTTGATGGGCGCTGTCTTTGGGCTTCAGAAGGTCTTTAAAACTGAAGTTGCCTAGCATAGAGAGAAATTCTTGCAAGTTAAATTCATCTTAGTCTGGGTGTTTGTTTGGGTTTGTTATTAAACAAACACAGATTGCTTAGAAAATTGTCCTGTTTGCTGTTGAAAGCCTCCTGGGGACTGAATTTGAGTTCATGCCTGTTGTGGGTAGGGATCTCCTGGTAAGGCTACAGTGGTCAGTCCAGTTGAAAGTCAGGCATAAGTCTTTTAGCACATGCTCCTCTTCCTCCTTAAGATAAACAAAATCTGTATCTGCCAGGCACAGGGTCAGCTGATACTGTTTTATGGCTATACATCAAATGCTTGATACAAATCAGTTCAGAAAAATTTGCCCGGTATTACTGAAGATAAAAACCCTTATAACCTGTGTCATTGGCTGGGCATGGTGTTCAGTTTACACCCTCCTGTTATATTTCCCAGAAAGGGAGTGGATGTTACAGTTCAGTTATCTTTGTTTATTACAGGGAGGGGAAATGATTTACCAATTTTTTTCAGATTAATTTTGAGAATCTGCTTGAAAGGAAATGGTAGCAATACCATTCTCCCCAATTCTTGTGGGTAATAGCAGATATCAGATTATTTTGTTACTCTTCCCTGAACTTTGAAATGCAAGTTCATCTATTGAAGGATTTGACACCTGGGAAATAATCAGAATCAGATAGACAGTATTAGTCTAGCAGGTTGCAGTTTTCCACAAGGGGAAAAAAAAATAGTGTGCTGTTTAAAATATTCTTCTGAGTTTATGGACATCCGATAACAATCTAGAAACGTACTAAGTCAGTTTGTAATACTACAGGAACCACTTCAAATATCATTGCCACTTTAATTCTTCAGGAATTAATGTTGATGATGAACATAAAAAAAGTGTTTTCAGTTTGTCAAGAGAAATAAGTATGCTGTAGTGGTAGAAATGCAGAAAATGCTAATAACTCTTTCTTACAGACTCTCCATGTTGAGCTACTGGATTCCAAGTCCATCCCACCTGCTTCAAGCACTCAGTTGAGTTATGTGATAGTTATCCCTCTCTCCCTGTTGACTAAGTTTGGGTGAGTCATGGTGTCATCCTGTCTTTTCGGACTGGGAATGATGTGTAGAACAACTAGGTTCTTAATTTAGCCATCTCAGTTAAGTGTCTAAAGTTAAGTGAGATAGATCTCTGGGCTTAAAACTTCCCAGCTCAGTGTCTTTGTTGGCAAAATGAAAGTGATTGAGAAGAATACCCTGATTCAACAAAGCTCAAATGAGATTTTTCATCAGGTTAATAGAAATGTAGAATAATTTAGGTTGGAGAGGTACTTTGGAGGTTATCTGATTGGCTCCCCCACTGCTCATTCAAGAGAGCTCTGAATATCTCCAGGGCTGGAGATTCCACAAGAGGTATGCTTTTCTACCCTGCCCTTTGGCATAAATGTAAGCATCAGTCTGTGGCTGTTTGTGTGCCTTAGCCTTAGGTTATTATATTGCTATATCCTCAGTGTCTGCATGAAAGTCAATGAAAGCAATAGCTTACAGAGAAAGAATCAGATAGAGCATTTGAAAAATGTATCGGAGGCAAAGAGCTGCCTGTAAGTTCCAGGTATTTTTGAGTGAGAAGAGATCCATGATGAAATTTTAAAATGCATCCTTACAGGCAACAGCTGATGATGGCTTCTAGTGCACAGTTTGACTTTTAGTTATGATCTTACTAAGGGTTGGGTCCTTGTACAAGTTGGGGGAAAAAATAAAAAAAAGCCAAAATCCCATTAAATTGGTTGTGACTATGGTGGGTCATCCATAGAACTCAATAAATAGTATTGTGGTATGACTAAGATTAAGAAATAAAAAACAAGTGTTTTTCCTTAAAGTTCCTCTACATTCAGATAATTTATATAAGAAAAACAGCTGAGTTGATGTAATAGGTGTACTTCTGAAGGTGAGCAGTGTGGGACATAGTTAAAACTAATTAAATGGATCAAAATTGGCAGAGAGACAAAGTGTAAAAATAAATGTAATCACGAGGGAAAGGTAATTCTAATTAAATTGTCAAAAAAAGTCAATTAAAAAACTTTGTATTTAAAAACAAGAAAAATATCTATGTAAGAGGCCTTGGGGAGGGTCATTAAAAAGTAACTAAATAAGCTGAGGAAGAACTTAAGCAGCAAAGGTGGGTATCTGCATTCCCAGTTGCAGCGGGGTCTGGTTAATCCGAAGTCTTTAGGATCATACTACTATTCAAATGAGTGAAAATTTGTACAACCACAATGTAGTGGCTCCTTCCATACATACACGTGCATTCCTCAGATGAACTATCATTTGCTTTCACTGAACACGAGTATTTTGGTATAGGAACTAAGCAATTAGTGGATTTTTAAGTGAGTGCTTTAAAACATCAGAACTAGACCCAAATAGTCCCCAGTGACTACAGCAGATTACTAGAAAAGCTGCCGAGATATATGTTGATAATAATAATTGGGTAAAACTGTACAATGCATATAGTTAAAGTGCTATAAGTGATGCTTCTTCCAGACTAAGGTATGTCATCAGTAAATTTAATGCTATCTTAACCTATCAGGTGCAACAAATGCAAGGCTGCTGAGAGACTGAAGGAATCAAGGGAGTTTATGTACAAGACTTAACAAAACATGTCACCTGATGACACCATTGTTCTGTTGTCTTACGAGACTGTCTTCCATGTCTCGGAGTTCTACAGTTATGATACAGTATGTATTGTGCCTTACTTTAACTGTTGTCTGGTGATGCTGCACTTCCATTACTGTCATGTCTGTCCTTTTTCTTATAATCATTCTTATGAGCTACTTGTTGTTGCATTTCTTTTTTATAATATAACGTAGGAGAGAATTTCTTGACTCCTTTCCTGGACTGGCTCCAAGGTGTTTTAGGTAAAAGCTGACGTGCTTTTAAATGTTCTGTGCGGCCCTGGTGTTAGAAAGTCAGCTTAAACCCTGGAAACATTAACTACCTGTTTAAGGCTTTAGATCAGCAGATCAACTGGCAGAAACTTAAAATCTTTCTTTTTCTTATTATCAAAACCTGGCAGGCCTGGAGTTGTGGAGCACTGTCGCTAGAGAGTGGCCACAAGGGAAGCTGCAAGTGCTCTCCTGTGCCAGTTGGTGTGTACAGCTGCAGGGATGTGGTAGCCCCTCTCTTGTGTATAGGCACTTCTGCCATCCCAACAAATAACTATAAAAATGGGGAAAGGAATACAAGAGCCTGGGGCTCGGATAGTTTGCTTATCTAAAAGTGCCTTGCAGTTTGCAGAGCACGTCTTGAAAATGAAGCTGGGACACCCTGATTTCTGCAGCAGTTGGCATCACATCCATATTTAGAGCTCTTCCTTGTTCTCACTTACCATTCTTCTTCAGCTTGCTGTCAGAAGTCTCCTCGGCCTGATTTTCTTCCTTCGCACGCTGCAGTGTCCATGTTCACTAGAGATGTGGGAAGCAGTGGTTAAACCCTTCCCTCCCTCCACTCTTCTTTTTGGTCTGTCTTCAAATAATGATGCCATTGCCTTTCGGCAGCAGGATTGGATAGCATTAGGTATCTCCATTCATTCGGTACATCAGTCAAACCAGCCAAAGAATATATTAGATAGGATCACAACTTTATCTGTCCAATACATAATATACCAATGTAGCACAAGAAGGGCTGCTCAAATTGATTGAATTGGGTTTTCCTACAGTGCTGCTTTGTGTATGGTGGGAAATACACTGTAGCAAACAATCTACAGGAACAGCAGCCACAGTGTGACTAATCACAGCAATACTAATACTGAATAATCTTGGGAAACTTGAACAGGAGGATCAATGAATGTTCCACTCACTTCACATAAATGGCCTATATTATAAAACCCAGCAGATAAAGGTTAGATACTGCTACATTTAGAGCTTAGCATATATGATACAGATGGGGTGTTTCAAACAGAAACCCTCATCTTACAAGTGCTTGCAAGTGTCCTTAGATCTAAGTAACTAAAACCATCAATATAGGTGTCAGGCACCTTAAAATAAATAAATAAAAGGCTTCTGACTATTTCAATGTTTCTTAAACAGCAATCTCTGCATAAATTTTTCCATTCTGAACTTCTTGCATCCAATGCTTTAAAACAGTAAGTTAGTCACCTGGGCCAGCCGCAGAGGACAAAGTGTTTGAAGAGTCCATGATGATAGGAAATTGTCAACATTAGCCTTCAGAGTGAAAAAAAAAATCATGGATACAATGTCCAGGGGAGCATGAAATGGGAGCTTCTGCTAGGAAAAGCTTTCAGCTGAAGAGAGCTTATTTGAGCTTCTTCTCATGTATGGAATAAAGGGTTTGCATAATTTCCTTTTCCAGGTCCTGCAAGGCCAGAGCTGGTGGCTTTGATGCACCTTAGCTCAGGCAGGAGAGAAGATGAGCTCCAGGGATTCACTTCCCTGAGGGAAATGTGTTTGGCATAGTGAGAGAAGAGGGCGAGGAGCAGTGACCTGAAGAACATTAGTTCAGCTCCCAGCCACCACTGCATTTTTGGTATGCTGTTCTCACTTGTGCTTCCACTACCATTTGAGTAGTTAGTGATAGGTCATTTTCTGTTGAGGGACATCAGCTGTTTAGAAGGTTGGTTCTTTGGGGTTTTTTTGTTTGTTGTTTTTGTTTTCTCTTTTAAGCTCCAAATAAAGCTCACTCCCAAATAATGCTGATTCCTCCTCTGTTTTAATTCTGAGGCTGTTTCAGTCTTCGTGTACTGGCTTCTCCCAACAGCTACGCCAAGGTAGTGCTGCAGTGGTGCCTATCTTTTAGTCTGCTTTTTTCCCCCTTTTCATCATTCCAAAAATCACACTGATACAGCTTTTTGATTTAGACCCTTGTTGTCTGAAAGAAAGAGGGAATTATTTATAATCAGAGGGGACCAGATTTTCATCACTATAGATTGATGCATGTTTTAGAGCATTCACCTTTAAGGTATCCAGAATACAATCTGCTTGATCCTCTGTGGATTGTAAATTTCTAGAGTTGGGCTTCTTTGTTCTTCTTGTCTGCTGAGGAAAGCTTTATGATCACTGTTACATTATCTTGTCTGTAGTACTGCGGAACTGAGGCCCTTCTTCCTATCAGGAAGCCTTTTCTTTACTTTCATACCAATAAAGTGATTCTTAGACCAGGGCTCATCCCTAATAAGCAACCTGAGAATTGCACCTGAACTAAGAAATATTTTTCCCCTCTGTGTGCCCTAAGCTTCAGAATATCAAGGAGCCTACATGCTTTGAATCTAAGACAGAGCTTACAGTCTAACAGCTTTTTTATCACCTTCCATCAAGCAAAAAAGCCTCCAGGTGGATTAAGCTGTGTGTATAAGAAGCTTACAAGGTAGCAGGTGTCAAGTCCCAGTAAAGGTCATTCCATTAGGGCTATTCTCTTCTCAGACAGAGCTTTCCTTGTGGACTTCTGTAAAACTGCCACAGAGACATTGGTACACTGCTTTACAGAGCAGGGATGTTCAGCAAAATGCTGAAGCGTGCACAGCATATTTGCCCAGGTATTTTAGGCTGAAGTCTAGCTTTTAGAGTGTGGCCCAGATAAAATACAGTGTCATTGCTAGAGACTGGTAGCAGGGTAAGAAGAAAGCCTTCCCGTGTTTCCAGTACAGCCATCCGAAAAGGTCCTGATTAGATGGACAGGGTGTCAACAGTATACCATAGAAGAAGTAAGTTGTTAAAAATTGTTAAAAATCAAATTCCTTACTGCATTATGATTGAGAACCTGGAATGAACTTGAAACACACTTGATGCAGCTCAGTGTCTATTGTTACTAGATCACAGGAGAAAGACTTGCTATAAAAATGAGTAAAAATCATGTGACAGCTCATTCTGCCAGACATTTCAAGCCTTGAGCAGGCAGGATTCAGTCGGCACTCTTGGATCATATTTCTGATTGTATCTTCACAAAAACAAGGATCAGAAACAGAATTGCCTTTTTTCTCCACCCCCCCCCCCGCCCCCACAATGGGAATGATGTAACATGAGGAGCTCTAGCCATACACATATGCCTTTCTTGCCCAGACTGCGTCATGCCGCTTTGCCCCCTAGGCTTATGGGGGTTGAGCAGGAGGTGAAGGGTGGAAGAGGCCAGCAAGGCATGATGAAACTTTCAACATTTGGCAAAGCTACTGTAACTGACATCTTGGGGAGGAACAGTTTGGAAAGCTTACTCAAACTTTTGCTGTTTCAATGTATGCCGTGTGAAATCTTGCACGCCTACTTAAAAATTAAGGTAGAGTAAGTGACTTGAAGCAGACAACCGTCCTTCAGAAGATGAAACTAGCCTTATAGAGACCGGACTATACTGCAGGAAAGAAATGGTGAGAAATCTGATGAGATGAGCACAACCAACAACAAATTCAAAGTTTCGAAGTATCTGTGAAGGAGAAAGCCTGCCAGACAATTATGAAAGTTAAGGGCATTGCAGAGAAATCAAATGATTTTCCAGTCAAATGATTGTCTTCACTTTAGTTATCTTTAGCAAATACCTACTTTTCAGCCAGGAAAGATGAGCCATTCATTGATTGACATGTCAATTGAAGAAATGTTACAACCAGCTGACAAATCAAAGGGCAGAAAATAATCAGAAAATATATACCTAAGAGTTGTGAAAGATATTACAACAAAGTGACTGAACCACTGGGGGAAAAGTGCAGTCTTTGCTAAAGTATTCTATTATACAAGACAAAGAGTAGCACAGGTTTATCTATAACTTAAGCAGGCTTCAGTAGAGATTCAGGGAATTTCATGATAGTAAGCATTGTTTTGGTACCTGAGAAATTGGTTGAACCAACATTAAAGACCATGTTATAAAAAATACAGATAGATGGTCATGATGTTAGCTCCAGTTGGCATAGTGTCTGCAGATTTAATATGGTTAGAAAAGATCCATTTGACAAGTTATTTGGGTTTCAGAAAATCTCTGACCAGCAAGAAGCTTTAGTGCAAGTTTTGTAATGGGCTTTTCTGAAAGTGAGAAGCTCAGTGGTGTGAGTGATAACAAGTTATTGAACGTCAGCTGATCCAACAGCAATTGCCTGTGTACATGCCCTTAGCCTGCAGCAACAGTGAGGAACTTTGAATTACCTATATACTGTTTCACAGAAATAGTGCAACTGTGCTTGTCTTTGTAGAATGGTATAGAAAAGATGAATTAAGCATTCCTGTTCACTGTTCCACAAAAATGGGAACCAAAAGTTATTTCAGAAAAGTAAAGGAGAGCAGATTGAAATGGGTTAAAAGTGATACTTTGTAGGCAATGGATAAGTAACCTGGTGTAAATTGCTGGTATGAATCTTTACAGGCTTCATTTCTAGGTCAGGTTTAGATATCTCTGTGTAGAATGAAGGCTTGCACATGCACGTTAGGTGGAGATAAAAATAACCTTGAGGGTGAACAGACCTTCAGGCTTTGGAACATACACCATGCTCTGAATAGTGGGATAAGGAAGAAAGTTCCTGAATAAGCCAGCTAGGACTTAGCTGCTTGCTGGAGGATTTCCTTTGCTTAACTGCTATAGATTTTTATATCGGCTACTGTAGAAGGATCCCTGCTAGATGAGTCTGATCCAATATGACAATTCCTGTGTTTTTTTCTTATGTCATATAATGACTATCAGTTGAATCATACGTTAGATCATGGCACCATGGTGGACTTCTGCTTGTGGTTACTGAACCTGGCATTTCAGCAGCTCCACTGGCTCCTATACTTGCTAAATTCTGAAGTCCCTATTGATTTGGTGATGCAATTTTTCATGTTTCTTATAATCATGCTCTTCATGTTGATCCTACTTGGCAAATGATAGTGAGCTTGTGAGCTTTGAAGGCTGGCTTGAAAACTGTGAACTCTGAAGATCTTTTGCCTTTTTTTCGCTTTAAATATTTTATCTCCTAGCCTGGAATTATTCATTGGATTAATGTGCGAGCTGCTCCCTTTGGAAAGAGACTGGCTGTGAGGATTTTCCCTGTATTTCTTCTTGAAAGGAGACCGTTTATGTTAGAAGCCACTGTTCTTGCAGCATGGCTGGCTTTGAGAGAGTGTTTTCTCCAGAGAGAGACTCTTTGGTTGGGAGCAGCTGCCGCTGGCAAGCCCGTCTGGAAGAGATCTTGTCCCCAGTGGTTTAGGCTGAGTGGAGACCCTGTTGCCGGGAAGTGCTGCTGCTGGAGCAGGGCCAGAGGAGAGCGAGCGTGGGGGACTGTCTTAGCAAGAGCGGCTTCCCTCAGCTCCCATGGTGAGCTGACACAGAGCCCACCCATCTCTGTTCTCCTTAACTAAGTAGGACTCCATGATCGGGGGCTGTGGGCTCCCGGAGCCAGTAGCATCTCTCTGGGGATGGATCTAATTGCTGGGATTTGCAGTAAAGGCTTTGTGTGTGTTGAGTGTTTGTTTACGTCTAACGATGATTTGTATCACACTTAGAGTACGTTTGATTTACTTTAGCTGCTGTTATCATGTTTAATATTTTAGTGTGTATTTAATAAACCCAATGAAACCTACACAACTCTCTACCTCCATTAGGCATCCCCTGTCTTAGGGAATCACTTTAAGGGATCCCAAAGGTTTCTTCTGCAGTTTTGTCTGACCTTTAGTAAAAGACACCTTCAGCCAGGCTACTGATTTTTGCTGCTCCCTTGGGTGGACTGCCTAAGACAGGTTTCAGTCTGTTTCACTAATAATAATTTGTTTTTCCTCTTTGTGCGTGCATGTTGATGTGCATGGTCTGGCTGGTTTCCTCTTTTTTCATGTCTGTTCTGGAGTTGACTTTTACTCAGGTGGTCCTGTTTTATTCTGCTTTGGGCCACTCATCAGGAACAATATATTTCCTTTCGCTGATTCCTTTTAAAAGAGAATGTATCTTATAATGCATAATACGGTGCTAGCTAATACACATTTTCTTTAGCATTCTTGGTGCCCTTGTTAAGTATTTCACCTCCCCTCCATTTTTTGCCATTTTAGCTTTCAGTGAATGTTTTGTATTATTGTGGGTGGTACATGCTGAGACTTACAAATTATTTTACTTCTAGCACAATAAACTTCTTTTGTGTTTTGTAAGTACAAAAGCAGTGCCTAGAAATTCAAACTTAGATTTTTATTGTGCTAGCCACTGTATCTTTGAATAGTAAAAGAAAATACCTTCCTGGTATGTCTTAAAAGTTATCTGTACAGAATTAAGTTAATATGCTCCTAATTAGATAGGAAGGGAAACCAAGGAACATGTAGCTACCTATTCACAGCTAATTTTAGGCTTTTGTTTAGCAGTGCATACATAGAGAGACTGATGTACTTGTGTAGGGCCCTGGAAGGTGCATCAGCTTAAGATGCTGAGCCCTATGGCAGAGAGCTCTAGGCAGTGGCTGAAGTGGAATTCAGACTCCCAGTCGCCTTCTTGAAGCACTGCTGAGATCCTGGGATTGCAGCAGAGTATTTCAGGGTACTACACTAAAGATCAGACTCTTAACTGTAAGACTGTGCTCACTTTTTTTTTTTTTTTTTTTCTCCTGTAGGGTTGACCTGGATCCCCATTATGTTTAATTTAGTTTTTAATTTACTCCTGGTATCTATTCTAGCCAGCTGAGCCTTTGTTGGCTAGAAGGCATCAGTCTTGTTCTGTCAACACAAACTAAACAGAATTCTTACTTTTGTTTTTTCTCCACATGTGGATATATTTGGAAGTGCTGGAAAAGGTGCAGCAGAAAACAAATTGCTAACTCTTTCGCAGTCCCTCTTTCTGTTGGGATTATTCTAGAGGCAGGAAAAAAATATCTTTATCAGGGTGATGGTTTTAATTCTAAATAATCTATGATATGTATGGATATTTATTTCAGCTTCTCTACAGCCACGTGTTGGGCTTGCGGATTTGGAGGAAGACCAGCACCCATGCTCTGGCTGAAATAACCAGAATTTGGGGATTTTGGTAACCACAGAAATACAGGCATTGGTGTAGGAGCCAGCAGACATTCTTGAGCATCTAATGCTAGCTACGCTTTTTTTTTTTTTTTTTTTTAAAGAAAGAAAAAAACAGCTTTGGCAGTAACTGCTGAGAGTCACATTATAGTTGTGAATGTGTTTTGTGCCAGCAAAGAAGGAAGCCAGGAGAAATCTGAACGGTGAAAGAGCCTCACTGGTTCCGTGCTGTCTGCAGAGGCTCTGCATAACCACTTACCTGGTCTTCCCAGTGGCAGGAAAAAATGGGGCACAGGAAGGGGGAATTGGTTGTGATGTGCATATATACATATGAACATGCAGGTATTTCCACATGAATGAAGCCATGGTGCTTACTAGAGCTGCATGCACTGTCCCAGGCTAGATTAAAAATCAGTTTGCATATATTTTCTGTCAGGATCATTTCTTTTGGAAAAATAGGGCTTGAACATAGGAACAATACATAAAATAAATCCATTCCCTAAGCTTCACTCCCTCCTTTGTTTCTCCCATTGAAACCCAGTGAGTCTCACCTGTAAATTTATAATCAAGAGCAGGTCTTGTTAGCTTACTGGAGCTAGAGGTAAAGAACAATTGCGTCGTTATTATTTGACTTCAGTGTGTCATATTGCGGTATCCAGATAAAAGGATGAGTTTGAAGTGCATCTTTGAAGATCTTGCTATTTGCTATGTAAAGCAATAAGATCTACTTAAAGAGTTTTAACCTATTAAAAAATCAGAAACGTGCAAACAAATATCTGTTTAATGAACAACCGCTGGCCAGACTTGAGAGTAAGGCTGGTCTTAAGTGCATTCAAGGTTCAGGTTAGACCTTCTGCACATCTGTAATCCCAGTGCACAGCACACTGCATAAATTATTTCTGTTTAGCAAGAATAATATGTGCAAATAGGCTGTGTCTCGGGTAGGAGGTATGTGCATCATTTTGCATCCTTTGCTACTTCCTCACTGTCAGCTGGGGTATTGGTGATTTGTATATCATTTGAATCCAAATTCTTGTATATATGTTTGTACACAAAACACCCACATACACATAAGGCACTTGGCTGAAGGTTTTCAAAAGCCAACCATGAGTCTGGAGCCTAACTGAAGCATCTTTTGAAAGACCTGATTTTTCAGGACATGCTGTACATCCCATGCCCCTTGTTCTAGATGGCTGAAATTCATCTGCTCAGTGCTATTGTTTTCTTTTGACAGAAGGACTATGAATCCCACAAAAAACTATTTTCCTTGTAGAAATGAGGACCCAACTAAGTATTTTGTCATGGTTGGTGACACTGATAAGAAAAAGCCCCACAAAGCATAAGATGCTATCGGAAATTGCCTCCTTTTTTCCCCTCTAACACATGTTAAATTAGCCAATAAGCCTTGAAGCTGTGCATACCTGATGATTAATTTATATTATTTTGTGTTTAAAAAAAAAAGGTTCTATCATGCTAGATTTACAGCATTGCAGAGTTTCACAATGTTGCAATGCTGTCTTCAATTCAGCCGCTTCATATTGAAATTTCACACACAATAATTGGCTGACCTTCACAGCTATGGCAGAAACTAATTAAAGCTGTAAGGCTTTGCTAGCTATGCTTTTGTGTGAAATGTGAAGTTTGGTGATAATGAAATATGGGGTGCAGATGTTATTGTCTCAGATAGTCTGTGCCCTTGGTTCACACTAATGAAGAACAGCAATTATTAAACAAAAAGTATTTTCAACCATTAATTATTTGTGTTTTGATAGACTAAATGTCCCAGCAGAAGCTCCTTCTTCTTCTTCGCTTCTTCAAAAAGTCATTTCATGTCATTTTACAAGCTAATGGGAGAGTCCCCAGGATGCTGCATGAGACTTTTACTATATTTGTAGGATTGGTTTTAGACTTGTTCTGTGGTGCATTGCACAAGAGACTGCATCACAAATAAATGAGTGTTTTAGATGGGATGATATTAAAGTGTGGGGATTTCATTCCTCTGGACAGAATCTGTGAATAATGCAATCATTATTCTTGTTGTTACATTCATAAAGCAGGCAGAGGGGGTACATGCAGTGGGATTTTATGGATGGATGGAAAAGGGATATATCCTGCGGTCTGTCTTTTTTACCCCCTTAACTGAGTCCTCTGTGATCTAACTTACTTCAGCAGCAGTAAATGTCCATTTTCAGTTATGGTCGATTGGCGAAGCTGTTCAGCTGTCCTCTCATTCCCTAGCATGACTGCTGGGAGAAAAATCTTGGTTTTCCCCACTGATTTGAAATGTGGACTGTGCCTATGTACCCATATCTTTGTCTGTTATGCTTGGGTGCTTAGTACCGTAGTTCCATGATTTTGGAACAGCATTGACTGTAATGGTTATGGACTACTGTGATTTGTGTCCTCCGGTCCCCTCCATTGCTTTCCATTCTTTTTCCTCCCTTTTACCTATTGTCAGTCCTTCCCTGTGTCATTCCCCCAATCCTGTGTGAGTTTTGTGAATAACCAGTCCTCCTGCTAAGGTGGACTGTTTAATGTCAACATGGTGTGACCCTGTGCCACTTGAAGGTTACTGACTTCTCAGATTAGCTGGAGGGAGGAACTCACACTTCTCAGAGATGCCCAGCCAGGCCAGCTGCAGATGTGGGAAAATAAGGCTCCTTCAGTTTACACGTGACTCACATTTTCAGCGTTAAGAATTGTTAAGTTTGGCCTTGTTGGTTTTTTTGGGGGGGGTGAGTTGGATATGGAGGGTGTTGGGTGAGTGGTGGTGGTGTGCTTTGGTTGGTTTTGTTGGTTTGGTTTTGAGGGTCCCAAGGAGGACCCTCATGCTTCTCCAGTCTGTGATGCTGTATAGCTTCCATGACTGTTGCAAGCAGCAGTGGTGTGTCTAGCAAGCTGAAGAGGAACGTGCAGTCTGAGATAACAGGATGCCTACAGCTGACATGTACATGTGAAACCTGTGCTACAGTCATGAATGCTGTGGGTCGACACAGGTATATTGTATTAGTGAGATGCTAAAGGCATGAATGCAATGAAAATCTGGGAACTGCCTTTAGAAATCATGACTGTTCCCCTTACTGAAGAGACTGCTTGGGATTTTCAAAAACAATTAAAAGGATTTCAGTGATAATTCCTATGGTATTTCTTAGAAACTGGATGACTCCTGTGGAAATCCCAACCTGGTCATTGAGCAGCAGAGGTCTTCCATTAGAGTGGTGTTTTGCAGGGACAAATGATACAAATATTTGCTGTTTTACCTTGATACTGTTGCTGTTCATGTGTTCCTGGCATCTGAAACATCACCTCTTAAGTGATTAAATATATGCAGTGATATTAAAAGATGAAACTGTTCTTAGGGAGATACCATTACATTTTTGTTCATGCTTGGAAATACATGAATATTTTTCTGCCTGACAGCCATGATCGTGCAGAAGGATGATTTGTTACAGAAACAGTTACTTTGGAGGACTCTGTTGAATAAGCATGCCATTGTGGTTTTGTAGATGATGATATAAGAAAATAACTTATCTGCATGCTACATTTGTATGCATCTTGAATAGATACTGTTACCTGTACCTCAAAAAGAGAAAGAAAACTAAAACAGAATTAGAGACTTCTTAGCCCTCCTCACTTGACTGATTTCCAAGAGTTGCTCTGTTTGATGGTTTCTGAGTAAGGCTCTCTATAAGTCTTAGCACTTTAAATACCTAAATATCTTCAGATCTGTATCACACTTCCTCAGCTGAGAATTTTGCATTCGCCAAACTAGCTAAACAGCAACTTGCTCGGGATTGCCGGTGATGATGTTGACTAGCTTTCCCTGCCCTTGGAGTCCTCCGCTTGGAGTTAGTGCCAGAGAGAGTCCAGAAATGGTGTCAGGTCAATTCAGATCCCAGTGCATGTGGCCAAACTGGCTCCCAATGATAAATCCTGGTCTTGAGTGTGGGTGTGGGCTGCCCTCTAAATCAGGCAGGACTTTCCATAGCCAAGTATACAGGATGGGTCTGTGCGTTGTTCAAAGTCTGCCTGCAGAGCAAGTGCTGGATGCAAAGGGTGTGTGTTCTGCTGATCCAGCCGCGATCACAGCTGCCTCTGTGGCTGCTCTTCCAACATCACTGTTGACTGCAGAGGGCTTCAGATGTCTTGTTTTGTGTATATGCATGTAGTATCCTGTATATGCATTTGATATTTTATATAGACCTTGAAATACATGCATGAAAAACAAAGGTACTATCAGCAGCCAGTGGCCATAATTAAGAGTGCAAGGCAAAGGAACAATATATATTGATATTAAAAAAAGTTAATATAAAACTGAAGTTTTCTAGGCTTTTTCACTCATGTCTGTTCCAGATTTATCATTATCTTTGGTGGCATCCTGGCTGTAGCAATTTGCTGTCTGAATGCATAGCACATACATGGAAAAGTACAAAGCTAAAGATGGGGCGGGGTGTGTGTGTGCGCGTGCATGCATGTGTCTGTGCACACATGCATGCAAATTACACAAAAAGACAGTTTCCTATTAGTTTCACTTTACAGCTTCTGATGTTTACTGTGACAAATTTCAGTAAGAGGGGATTTTGTGTGCTGATTTATTTGTGAGGCCAACTGTATGACATTAATCTGTTGCATGGTTTTTGAGTGGCCTGCTTTTTCTGACTTTCTAAAGAGATCTTGACCTAGAAGGGTGAAATTAAATGAGTGAGTCATGTCTTGCACTTAAAGTATATTTGAAATTACTGAAAGCTTTAGTTTTATCTGAATGGTATTAAAACTATAGCAGGAAGATGAAATTCAGTGCTCCTGATGCAATCTGACAAACACATGGAACACAATTGCTTGTAGTAGTGGTGTTTACAAGGTGCAAAGATGTCAGTGTACAGGGTAGAGAGGCGAGGGCTTACAGCTCGATGAAAAAGATATTCCCTATGATGTAAATATGTTAGCAAGCAGGACTGTAATAAAATAAAACTAATGAAAGAACAACAAAACACTAATCTTCTAATCCTGGTAAATAAATAACTGAGCTTTTAAAAAAACCCAAACCCAAACCCCAGAACTATAAAGAAGTTATTTCCAATAGTTTGACAAGCACAGTAGTTTATTGTGTTACTGTTGTCTTTCTGTCAGTATATATAAATTTATGTGTGTAAAGATATTATATACATGCATTGTCTTTCTCATGCACAAAAACCTGAAAAGCAACGTGTAAGTAGGTGTTTCTGACAATGCAAATTTCAGCTCCTTTAAATAATTCCCTGGATTCCTTCTCTGTTTGATGACGTATTAGCCTGTATCACGGCTGTGGAAGAGTCCAAACATGGGGATGAAATCTACGGATAGTCTCTGTTAGTGGAACTTTCTTGAGTACTTGATCTCTAAGACTCACAGCTTCTCTTTCTTGGACTGTTTTGACAGTTCCAGAGTTAAGTAGTAGTATCTTCAGAAAGCTTTATAGTGAGACTGAAGTTTAGTAATTGACACAAATAACATAATATGAAATCATCCACCTTTTTTTATAGTGGATAAGCTAGTCTGCTTGTAAATATGTTAAAGGATAGCATGTAGGTGGCAGAAGAATTATGCTACAATTTTAACAGCTAATAAATCTTTATTTAAGCAAGGGACCGCTAAAATTTAATTAGGCATATAAAAGCAGAGATCATTCTAAGGGTAAAAATGCCAGTTCTCACAAGAAAAGACATCTGCTTCATAGAAAAACTAAGTTAAAGTGTACTCTTCTGTTACTATATCAATACAAAAGCTTTCATTAGGGGTTGCATGGGTCTAAGTTTAAAAAAGGAGGAAAAAGAGAAGAAAAGATTTTTTTCAGGCTGTGCAAGCAGGTATAAAAAAAGTGCTATCCAGTTAGTAATCTTGCCTGCTCTGCTTGCTAGTGTTACTGCCAACACAACACCTGTCTGCTTCTTGGAAATACCATCCCACAACATGGTTGCTTGGGCTCTGCAGCCAGACCTCCATACTTTGGTGAGTTGAAGCCTTTTTTAGTATTAGCTGCAATGCCTCAGAGAGAGGTGCTGCTCATGTAAACCTTTGTGCACATCATGAAATAAATTGTGAGTGGCATGAAAAGTCAGACTAAGTCATTTTGGAAGACGAAAATGACATTGGACAACACATTGCTCTTGGCAGGTTTGCTCATGTGCCAGCCAGTGTGCTAGTTGGTAGTAGAGAAAAAAGAGGAATTCCTGATTTTTACATGAAACATAAGTTGCTCCTCTGGTGAGCACGGTGTCACCATGGCTGTGAAAATAAAGCACCTCTTTCTGGCTCAGCATTACTAACATCTCTGAAGAAAAATCCTTGAGAACTTATACCTTCTTAATCAGTTGTTTTGTGAAAAAAAATGCTAAAACTACATGGTCTATTAAAGGATCTCTTAAATTGACAAATCTGTATGAAGTTAAAAACAAAATCCCTCTGTACATTGCATTTTTCACTGAGTTCTGTCACTCTAGCGGAAGTTGCCCTGAGTTTTACTGCTGTCCAAGCTAAAAACCCAGGCAGCGCAGGCTGCTCCTCTGCTCTGGTCCTGACTGTGAGCATAGCAACCTCTGCTTTCTGTGTAGAAGCACGGTTGGTTGGTCAGTGAACCGCAGATGTAGGTTATTATTATATAGATTGTCCGTATTCTTTGCTGTGAATGTTGAAGAGCCTGTGGAGAGACCATAGAGGCTGCTTTTGTATCACCTTGGATAAATGTCTCCTCACTTGGGTGTGCTGATTACCTGAAATGCTGTCACTGGGCAGAGCTTTGTACAGTGGAGCGCAGAGCTAACCCAAGGGGCTTCACTTGCTTTCATTACATAATTATTAAATACCGAATACTCTTTCATTTTGTCCAACTAGGACACAGTCTTTATTTGACCTTTCCTACTCTTCCTGTTATACTGGCTCCTAAGCCTTTTTGAATCTTTTCATAGCCAACACAAGATGCTCCATGGAGTGCAGCCACAGCTATGTGGTGTAACAAATTGTCTGGGTAAATTGCCGAATCTATACTGGAGATTTTGAAGAGCAGCTTACACAAATATCTGTCAGAAATAACACAGTGCAGCTTGTCCTGCTTTAAGGGCAGGAGATACAATGTAAATGACCTTTTAATTAAGGTCATCCTGTTTTCTGTGTTTATTTGATTTATGCTAAAACCATATGAGGACAAACTCTTATCTTAACAGAATATATTTTAAGCCTGTGTTTTGCCAAGTGAGGGGTACTAGAATGACATAGTGCATGTTATCTAAAAGGCCTTCTTCTCAGTAAGGGATATGTTTGCGTTGCTGCCCATTCATCTTTTTGTTTTCTTCAGGAACATGACACAACTCAGCAAAGCTCACTCTGCAGGGCAGACCCTTTTAAATGCCACGTACTGTGTGCTGTAGGCAAGGGTAATCACAACTTAGCTAAGGAAGGTGTCTCTCATGTCTCAGCTTTCAACATTAATTTGCTCTGGCAGGACTGCCGTATGTATACTGAGTTACTCACATTCATATAAGGAACTGAACTTGTGACAGGATCGAAATGCTTTTGATTTAACTTGAACATACATATTCTGGGGTTTGCCTTCTCTATGACTAAAAGAAACATAGCAATTTCATATGTCCAATGCTTCCATTTTTTTGAGAAATGAAAGAATGTTATTAGTAACACTTGTGCATGCAGCACGCAGGTTTACACATAAAATACCAATTCTTGTATTCAGCTGTCTTAATTTTCTTTGTTTTGTAGGATAGACAGAGCTCCAATGGCTAGGCTGTTTTGCTTACAATTTTGACTGTTAAGGTAGGGATATAAATCAGTTGGCAGCAGAAAAACTTCGGTCTCCAGTGAACTTACAGTGTAATGTGAATAGACTCCTGTTATCAATGATGCAAGACCAAAGCAGGTATCTTGAACCAAACATACTGGACAAAATGGGCCACCTTCTGCCTTCTGTTCCATCCGCGTGATCCCATAGTGGCCTGCTGGACAGATGGTTTGGTTATGACGTGGTGAATTGCAGATTTTTTTTTCCTCTAAAGTAATTGTTTGTACAAATCACAGGCTTTGTATGCGTAAAATTCCAGCCAGATGTTAGAACCAGAAATGGATCATGTCACCGCGAGTCATTGATTTTGCTGGGAACTGTGGCGATACCTATCACAATTCGCAGTGGGATACATTAGTGGGAGTAGAGGAATAGTGGTGGCTTCCCTTGGAGCATATTCTTTGTGTTTAGAGATCTGTTCTGCTATTGTTGCTAATTTACTGATACTCCAGCCTGAATTGTTCAGTGTTTGAACTGAAATCTTCTGGATCTAAAATACTGGAGACTACTGCCTTATCCAAAGTAGCCAGTTTTTGTGTTAGCTTATCTCTCTTTCTCTTTTCTCATATCCAGTATATTCTGCACATCTTTCATATTCTTTCTTTGGTTATATCCATAGCTGAAAATTACTCCTGTGTGCAGGACTAATACCTGGAATTCTCCGGTTTCTCCCAACTTGCCTGGCCATTGCATTCTTCACTTATCACAAGGAGGGCAGTGAGAAAATGCATCTTGCAGGTTTTAACGCAGGCATAGCCTACAAAGCAGTGATGAGATTTCATCAGAGAATCTAGGTAGCTATAGATGTGAGTGGGGTGACTATGTAATGCCTGACAGATCGGAGGAGATTTTAGCACCTTCCAGAAAAAGATGCCTGCAAGAGAGCTTGGACAGAAGCTGAGGAGAAACTCTACTAGCAGACTAGCAGAGGGGTAACTAAGGTTAGAGACGACATTAGTTAATGTAGCTCTGGGAAAGATCCGTGCAATTTGAGCCTGTAAGAAAATGATAGTTAGCCACATGTGGAGTTTTGGAAACCCAGGACTGGGCCATTAAAAGTCATGGCAGAAAGCTAGGATGAGCCATCAGGGAAGAAGGCTGGAGTAGGAAAGGTGGCCTGTGGGAGAGCTGGAAGAGGAATGCAGAGGTGAAGATGAGCTGTCAGGAAGAAGACCAGGGCATACAGTGAAACCTAAGCTGGATGCAGTCCTAAGGACTATATGAGATAAACTGTGAGAGCTGCGAGTGTTTCTTAGCTTTGAGCTCTGAATGTGCATCCCAGTCTACTCCTGGCTTTCTGCTGGGATTAGATCCAGGAACTCTCAGGAAAAGCCCAGTGATGAAGTGCGGTCGCATCCAAGGGTACACAGGATGTTTCCTCCACTTGGGAGCCAGGACTGCAGGACGGGATGGAGGGGGGATGTGCATCCCTTCCTTCCTTCGTTCCCAGCCTGGGGGGAACAGACATATTCTTCTATCTACTTTCACATTAGACACCAGTGTTAATTCCTTGCTGAATGATTCCCAGGTCCTGTTCATTTTCCAGCAGTGTATGGCCAGTGCTAAACACCACAGACAAAGCTTGGGCGGGAGCTGTGTGGAAACCCTGTCAGATTAGTGATAGGTTCTAGGCCTGGTTTTAAGTGAGTGCCTCCTACTTTCAAATAAATTTTGAGCAGATCCACAGCAGAGGCAAAGCCATTTTGACTAAAGCAAAGGCCTTTTGTCAGTAGTGGCAGTTGGAGGATCGGATCCCTCTATTCCTTGTTGGCCGGTAGCTTTGAAATGCTATTTTTTGCACTTCAGTCTTTTCAGGAGTGAAACTTTGAAAAGGTTATGCATTCTGAGAGCAAACCAGAATCTAAATACAGGAGAAAAAAATAGATTAGTTGTCTAGATTTTGAGAACCACAGATTATAACCGGTCTCCTTTTGCTGACAGCCCCTGCTGACTAACAGACAGGCACGGTATCCTGTCTTCCCCCTCCCTCCCCAAAGTCTGCCACTGCCACTTCTCCTCTTGCAGAGGACAGCCAGCATAAAGGACAAAAGTTGAGAGGAGAGATGTGTCTCTAGTCCAGTAATATGATCCTTTTACAACTCTATTTAATGAAAACTTCTTCCCTTTTCCTGCGTTAACACAAGCGAAGTGTTTGTTTGCTACACATGCTGTATTTAGATAAAGGAAGAAGGGGTGACAGCGTCTTACCAGCATTTAAAAATCAAAGAGGTTAGAGACTAATTCAGCCTTTTATTTATCTGTCAGTAAATAAAATTCTGCTATTTATGTGATACTAATAAATGTTTGAAGGGATATATGATTTTTTTTTTACCCTTGTCCTACATAGGAGCAGTAACTGGCTAAGCAAGAGCCCTAAGCCAGCATATGCAGCCCCTGTTTATATAGTTCAAATGTCAATTTCTTTTCTGCCTTGTCTGCAAAAATAAACAGAATGAAAAAAATGTGTCAGTAACAACATTTTGCAACTTGGAAAAAAGGATTTGAATTACTAGTAAACTTAACCCCATCGCACGCTTCCCCCCTCCATCCCAAAATCCAATTTAATTTTACATGTTTCTGGCTTTTGTTGCATACAGCTGTGTTATAGCTTAAAACAACTAATCTTTTTCTTTTCACTTACGGGTTTTTTATATATTTTTGGTTTACAGGAACTATTAGTTGTTTGAACACATCTTGCAGCACGTTTTCTTGTTTTAATTTATCCACAGAATAAATAAATAAGAGTTTCATACTGAGAATTTCTATTCTGAATTGTAGTTGAGGAATGCTTTTAAGGCAGACTCTGAGCAAAGTGTTTAAGATGTGCTCATCCAATTTATCTAGAATTAGAAACTAAATTTGCTGCCTCAGACTTTTATACTTCCTAGGAAAACATTCGGTTTTCTGGATGTTCATGTGTTGGGGGCTTGTTTGCTTCTTGACTGTAGCTATTGGCATCTCAGTGTATCACTGTTTCTTCAAATTGTTTGTGCTGATTTGTAATTTGGGGGAAATCTATGAGAAATCCACACATAATATAAAAAATAGAGACTTATGGTGCGATACCCAGCCACCCCTTTAATCTCAGCTGACCAGCCTGTGTCATTTTTCAGTACTGAGCAGGAGTAAAGACTCAGAGCCTAGTTTAATTTAGGAAGCTTATCCCGGTGATTAACTTGCTGTGTTTGGGGTGCTTTGCCGTTGCTGCCTGATGGTACGGAAAGGTCTGAGACGTCGCAGCCCAGCAGGGGGTAGCCAAGCACTGGTAACTACGAAGGCGTCCAACTTTGAAGTATCCTTCGTTATAAGGACAGTGATAGAGAGCACGCACTCTCTAAACAGATTTTGCTTCCTGAAGGCTTGGGTTATTTACCCGGTTGGAGAGAGGTGGTGCTCTGTTTGCTAGGAGAAGCCATGGCACGGGAATTCACCGTGCAGAATAATGCGGGTTTGTTTGGTTTTTTTTCCTTTGGCCGTAGGTTGAGATTTTAGATTGCTCAGGTGAACATTCCCCAGCTAAATCCTTGGAAGGCAAACAGGAGGGGAAACTGTTGTCTTCTGATAAACTACTGTATTTTGGAAGTGTTCACATTTCTTGGCATGGAATACATCCTTTTTTTTTTTTTTTTCCCCAAAGCTGCTTGCCAAACATGTACATAATTTGCTATGCCTATGGAGTTGCATCACTAAGTGAGGAAGCTATGCTTTCCAAACAGAGACTGGCAGCTGGCACACATAAAATATCTCAATGTTGGCAAAGTCCCACAAAAAAACTAGACACCTGGTTTTGAAAAATCCAAGGCTTGGTCTTCATTTAATATAAAACAACTGATCTTGAGCCTACACTCACTTGTCACTGCTGAGAACCTGGTCACACGGCTCTGTTCCATATCTGAATCTGTCTGGGGACGGAAACTGAAAGTGTGTATTCTGCTACCTTTCTGTGCCTGGAAAAATGCTGGAGAATATTTCTCCCTTTCTCCCCACCTCCCCAACAAAATAATGGGACTTGGCTGTTGAGCTGACATACTACAGATTGCAGGGTTGGAGCTGCTTATGTTTAAAAAAATGGCTGCCCTTCACTTGCATTGCATCCAGGCATGCTAGCTTAGATCAAGAGTCTGTCTTGCTAGGTACTGTATCAACTAGGCTTTCTTCTCATAGACGGCATGGAGGCAGACAGTAGTACCAGAAAGGATTATTAGTGTGAGATTTAATTTTTTATCACAAGGTTCAGAGAGCTTCAATGGCTTCTTAATGTTCCTAAAGAAGTCTGGGGAGACACCAGTTTTTGATCTGTCTGGATGCCACAACTGGTGGGCCTCTCCTTGTGCTAGCATTGCAGCAATGTCACAGAATGTGCCCGATAATGAATTATTAGACATTGTGGCTGCGCCACAGATCCTTGACGCTTGTCTCAGCCTCTGCTCTGTGTGACTTCGATGGCCCAGCCTTTGTTTCTGGCCCCTGCTCCTTGTCTCCCTCCTCACTGCTGGCAAAGTACTGCCTGCATAACTTGTGTGCTCCAGCCACGGCCAGAGCTACTGGGTTGGGTTGGTTCAAGGTTTGACTTGGCAGCTGCAGGGGGTTTGGGGGAAAGAGTTTCAGCCTTTGGAGAAGGTGGAGGAAGCAGCAGCAGCCGAGCTGGTGGGAGCTGCAGGGTCTGCTGGTAGTGTGAGGACCCCAGGGAGAGGACTCTGTCTCCTACTGAGTCTCCATTTGCTCCGGGCAGAATTGGTAGAGAAAGGCACCCCCACTCTCCAGAGCTACTGTGCCCTGAAATTTCATTGATTCATCGTGCAAAAGTTTCATGCTATGTCCATGCTTGGTGGCATTATGATTTTTTTTTTTGCAGTTATTATTGAGGAAGATGAAAATGCTTACTGTCATTCCTCTCCTAAAACCAAAACATTCCTGGCTGCACAGTTTAGGAAGTAACATCCCTACCCTTTCATTTATATATATATATATATGTATATGCGTATAATGTAAATATATATAATTTTTTTAAAGAAGCCGCTCTTGAAGGGAAGGAATGCTGCTTGATACCTGTTTAAGTGGATGTTAATATAAAAGTCCTTCAGTTTCCTGTAACCCGTACTCACCTTGTTGCCACCTACGCCAGGCTGCTCCTGCATTGCTTTCCTTTGTTCTGTTTTCCTCAGTGCAATGAACCCTTACGTTATGAGTTTCTGCTGTAGTTTTAACCTCTAATATGCAACCATTACAGCTTATCTCGTCTCCTAAATTACTCTAAAATCCAATTATAAAATCCTCTTTCCCTCAATAGCACACAACTTGCCACATTACTGAAATGCTGGGTAGCTCTTTTGTTTTTCTAAATTAATAATAACTACCATTTTCCGTCTGCTCTTAGTATGGAAGTCTTTTATATCACTGTGCTGCTTTCCCATAATACATATTATGATTCTTTTTATATGCTAGTTATGTTTGGAAAAAACAGGAAAGGTTTTGAAAAGATATGCCAGTCAACTTCTGTGTATCAAAATATGACAGTGAAAATCCTTAGTGGAAATTTAGGCAGAAAATTCCTAATAGTAATGTATTCTGCCAGAGGAAAACAGCAACTCATCACTTGGTGTAACCTTTATTTTGGGCAGAAATGGTTGTAATTTCAAACCAGTTTCTAATGATTTCAAAATAAGGGTCCTGAGGTAACAAGTCAAAAGGAAATGCAACAGGGCAAATGATAAGCTCTATATTCAGAAGTATTAAAAAATATTTGTGTCTTACCAGTATGGTTTCCAAATTTCTAGTAGGCTTTGTTCTTGCTTTTTTAAAAATCAAATGATAAAAATAGACATGATTTACTTTGGAAGTTTATTAAATACGTATTCTGAGATCCCAGGTTTTTCTTTTTCAGAATGCCACAGTCTCCATATTAACAGTCCAAACACTGATTGTGTCCTGACACTAAATCTTTTGCTCTTAGAATATTAACTATTTTGATAAAACCACTAGCCTGTTTTTAATAAACTGTCTAGTACTGTAAGCATTTTCTGAAACCCAGTGTGAAGATCTAGTGATAAAAGGAGTGCAGTGGAAATAAAGATGCACCTTGCAAGCTTGCGGCTTGAGTGAGCTTTACCAGAAGGGCATGCTAATCAGTAAATAACTTAATCACATGTTTGCATACAAACGTAGACATACATGTTCATTTACACACACAATCCAGTGCTATCTAATAATTAGTCAAGTGCAATAAATTAACCAAGGAAGGACTGCACACAAATGTAAGAAGGCTTACCAAGGGAAGAGCTGTTTTTCCTTACAGTGGCCACCAAAATGATGATAATCAATCCTCCACCCTATGACAAATTAAAGAGAAGTATCTGATAATAGTCTTCTGTCTTACAGCTGAGCAAGACTGTCCTAAAGAGCACACTGGAACTGTTGGGCTTTACTAGATGCCATGCTGGAAGAAAGTTGCCTGGAATTAAATGGGTTTTTGCAAGTTTGCAATACAAGCTGTAAGACCCCAGCCAGACGTAATTTTGTGTGCTGTGGGATCCCAGTCCGCCATCCTCACGCGAAGTTCTTTTTGCCTTTTTGCAGGAATTATATATGTAAGGATCAGAGTGTTGACTCTACACTGGTATTTCTCCCATCCTATTTAATTGGACCTTAGCACAAATAGAAGGCCTCAAAGTCTGATTTCTAAAGGGGAATGCTTGGGTCGTCCACCAGTGAAGTGAACGGCAAAACACCAGCTAGCTCCAGCCCAGCTCCATTTGGTTGAATGTTACACCCATCCCCATCCTCTTTTCTAGGAGTTGAATGACGCATGTTAAAACATTTTGGTGTTCAGCTCTCTGGGCTAGTAAATTCTTGGTTGATGTGCTACAGCTCTCATACACTTGTGCTTTGAGGTTATGCTGTTTGTTGGTTTTTTTTTTAATTGTACCTGCTTCTTAAGTGATTGCTTCTTTGTGTCTGGGAAATATTTCACTTTATTTATCATGACCTAAAGTAAATTAACCCGTATCAGCACAGAAGTAGAAGACATTGAAAATATGTTTATATTTTAAAATGAACTTCAAGGTAACATATAAATGATTAATTATTTACTGTTTTGTTAAATGCTGACATATATGACAGCAATCATACATTAGTACAAATGCTTTTCTGTATTGAATGGCTCATTAGTTCCTTTGTAGGGCTGTACTGGTTTTTTAAGATTCAGATTCAAAATCTCTTCTGATTTCTGCTGTTTGTTTTTTGGCAGTGGGCCAGCTGCAGATATGCATAATATTTCACTGTTAGACCTTGCAAACAGAATATCCTGCTGTGCTAAAGAAAACATTGTGTTTCTTACCACATGAAAATAATCCATCACTTTTCAATCAGCACACATGCATACGCTGGCGCGCACACACACACACACACAACCCTCTACCTGTTTTTTCCATCAGACTCCAGAAAAAATTAATGGTTATGATGTGAAGGGTGGACTCTTTGTACATGATCCATTAAAGTACAAACTAATCAAAATACATCTAGCATCTGATTTGCAAAGCAATGTGGAGCCAGAGGCAAGCTGAGGAAATAGACCATCTGAAGACCTCTCTGACCTTGTTCAAGTAGCAGTATCTTTTTGTTTGTTTTAAATGTTACATGGAAGTGAAAGCACAAGTTTAAGACAACCTAGAACATCCCTTTGCACAGCTCACCACTGCTATGTAGAATGCATTATATATGAAAAGGTAAAAAAAGCATACATACCTTACAGTCTGCAAAATACATGTTGCCTTGTTAAATGCGTGCAGCTCATTAGTAGTGAAGATTTCCTCCTTGGGAACAGACACATTGCACAGGAGGGAAGCTCATTCATGGTAGAGCACAGAGAGTCTGTGGGTCCATGTGCACAGGCTGTGGGAAGAATAAAGTGATTTCTTTCTTTTTGTTACGCTGTGCCAGATATTACTGTGCATTTATGACTTTTCTTCTGTACACTGAATGTCACTGAAATCTGGATGTTTACCAAGGGCAGTGATACCTCAACAATTTCCCGTTCCAAGAACAGGGGGAAAAAAAAAGAAAAATAATAATTTAGCTACCATGCTACTCTGTACTGGGTCTTCCTGTGTTGTTTTCTGTAACTCATCCTTTATTTACAGGCAGACAACATATTACATATGAATACACAAACAGTAGAGAATTTTTTACTTTCCAGTGCTGAAACACTGGTCAATGAAGCTACAGTTGTTTGGGGTAATAGGTATAGTAGAGTAAATGTACTGTAGTCCAACTAAGTATTTAGGCACCTAACTCTTACTTTAAAGTCAAGTTAGAACTCCAAGGAGGAGTTAAGTCCAGACTTTTTCTACTTAGATGTTACTCTTCTGAATGTAGTCGCTGTGGAATGTCTTTACAGCTAACTGAGAGAGGAACAACTAGGAAGTGCTTTGCATCACCTGTCATGGCTAAATTAAGAGCCTGGAGTTGGCTGGGAAGAATCATGATGTATGACCAAGATTACTTTGTTGAAACTGTCTTTCTTCCCTCTGCAGTCCTCAGTGTTTTGCTGAATGGGAGTGGATAAGGAAATTTAAGAGATGTAGCACATACTTTTTATGCCTATTGGTAATACATCAACCAGATGCGCATGGACCATTTGGGTAGGTAAGGTCATGGGATCTTGAGAGTTTTTTTTTTTCTCCCCTGTCTTTGCAAGGTCTTAGTATTTTTATGTCTGTGTGTCTTAGACCTAAATTCAAGGCAATAGGGCGTAACAGCTGAAAGAGCAGGTCTAGAAGTGTGCAGTGGGCAAGGTTAAGCAGAGTCACTGGGAACTGGGGAGTCATCAAGGTTGGAGGAACCTGACTTTTAATTTCTGAACATTCTTCACTGCTGCCCTTTGAAGCATTTTTAATCATGCGTTTTTAGACCATTGAATTTTGAACTTCTGGTCACCCCTTTCTTCCAGTTGTGAAAACAAGAGCTTGTCAGTGGAAAAAGGAGTTCTCAACAGAACTGTCAGAGTGCAGTTTGTGACATGAGTCAAAAATCAGAGGTCTGCTCTGTTGCCATGATAACAGTTGATTAAGACGACTTGCCAGGCTGTTGGTTCAGTGGTTTTGTTGCCACCCACTTATTTTTTACTTTATCAATTATTTTTTGTGCTTTATCTAGGTTTGGGAGATTGAAAATGGATGCAACACATCCTGGTATCTAAATAAAGCATGAGAACATTTGGCCAGCCTTTTCAGGATTGTTTTATAAAATAAATGACTTTCCTTTGGAGTCCCACATCTTTCAGCTCCCTTTCCAGTTTTCGTTTTAAACATGGAGCTGTAAGAATGAGAACATGGAGAGGGTAAATAATGGGAAAAGACTAATCTAGTGGTTGGAGCGAGAGATATCTATTTTCAGTCATGTTAACTCATCTGTGACCTTAACAAGGCAGTTAGTCACTTTGTACTGATCGGTTTACACATCTATGAGATAGTTAAAATAATTTATGATATACTGATTTTGGTTGAAATAAACAGAAAATATGCATTTGTAGGAAAGACAAGAAATCTTTGCCAACATTTTTACTTGTGGAGAGCCAAATATTTTTCATTAAACCAGCAAGACTGTTCGTCTGACTTTTCAGAGGTCCTTACAAATCCAAGTGGAGTCAACTGAAGCTGTGGTCACTCCAAAAGTTGGGGAATACCCTTTGTGGTAGTTCTCTGGTCTTAAATATGAATGAAGTTTGTGCAGTCTTCAAGAGATTCACCTTACTTTCCTTGAGTGAAGAGGGCAGTTTGCTTTCCTCACATACACTATACTTACACTGTGGGAACAGAATTACTCACTGAGATAGGTACACTTAAATTGATCATTTTTCAGAAAGTTAGCTTTTTATGTGCCCGCCTCTTCACTGTCTCCTCATCCCAATTACAGAAGCCTGTGAACAATTGTAACAAACAGGAAATGCCAGAAAATTTCATTTAGTGAACTGCTTTTGCACGTGGAGCTATTTGCGCTATTATTTTTCACAGCTGAATATTTCCCTTTCAGCAGGAGCTGAAGAATGATGTCAGACAATCCCATGAAGTCCTCTTTCAGAATGGCTCACCTATTTTACCTCAAAATTCTGACAGTACATTCTTTTATCCTGTTAACTCAAAGGATCCATAAAGAAAAACGTAAGGGAGGATAATGCATCCAGCAAGTAAAATACTGATCAGCCACATCGTTTCTGTTAATTCCGTGTACTATGAGGTAGAAAGTCGTGTCTAAACCGCTTTACTGTTAATCCTCTGCTGCTGTGAGAAAAGCTGACTTCATCCTTAGGGACGAGTGTGGACCCTTTCTTTGACTCACAGGGCACCTCAGTGACTCAGCCTCCCTACCAGTAGTTTACAGAGAGGAGGTCTTCAAGTTTTTAGCTTGTCCAGAAGGCCTGCTGCCTTGACAGGAGGGCCTCTGAGGGCAGTGGGATAGAAAAGAAAGAAGGAGAGGGGAGGGGAAGGGATCTCTTATTATTTACTCTGGGGAGGGGTTGAAGAAAGAATCTGAGGCTCCTGGCAGAAAGAGACAGGAGGTCTATGGTGACAAACGAGTAAAGAAGATGCTGGTAAAGCATAATGAAGTAAAGAAAAAAGCAGTACATGTGGAGCCTGGTGATATCACCATGGACCACTAAGAAACAACTGATACAAAAAGTGAAATACCAGCAGTTCCCAAGTGCCAGGCAGAGAAATAAGTCAAAAATAACCAACATTAAAGCAAAATTCAGGTTTGTGAAAGCACTACCAACAGTAAGAGAAAAAGAGCCAAGTGCAGTCAGCTAGTTCTTCCAAACACCTAGAAGTGCCAGCTGGCACCTTCTGGAGGAAGCATCCATCAGCAAAATGATAGGGTTTTTTTCTTCTTTATTGACGATAGCAATATATGTCCAGGTATTTGCTATGTCTCTTACATGAATATTAGTGAAGAAGAGGAAAGCAGTCCTAAATTCCCCTGTACAAAAACACAGCAGCAGCTCGCTTTCTTTTTTCATAAGGAGACATTGTAACTAGAGAAGGATTTCCAATTGGAGGAGGTGGTGTTACCAAAGAAGCTGTAGGTAATGAGGAAGGAGTTGAGAAAGAAGAGTAATTGAAATGGATGCCTTCAGCACAGTTAAGATTAATGTTCCTCCTAGTTTATCTCATATTTCTTCCACGGATGATGTTCCAGTTTATTTGTATGGTTAACACTGGGAGTAAAGAGCTTGTGAAGCATAGAAGAACTCCACACAGTCTGCTGAATTCTTGCCATCACCATTTCAGCATGGGGGAAAAAATGACCTATCGGATTCTCCACATGTTTGCACCAGGTTAAATCAGAGGTTAAATGGATTGTCTGGAAGGAGATGTTACCGCTGCTGATTAGTATTGGCCAAGCCAGGCCACAGTTGTGCATTCTGTGGTAGAACTGCAGGTGTGCAGACGTAAACTGGGG
This sequence comes from Sagittarius serpentarius, assembly GCA_034782735.1. Taxonomy (NCBI): domain Eukaryota; kingdom Metazoa; phylum Chordata; class Aves; order Accipitriformes; family Sagittariidae; genus Sagittarius; species Sagittarius serpentarius. The sequence continues at coordinate 18,260,231 of JAVKLA010000081.1, forward strand.
AGCTGCTTCACTCCTTGTGGAAGAGTAGATCCTGAGTGAGTTGGGAGGAAGAGTTGGTGCTGCGGGATGGAAGGGTGACCTCTTACTGCAGTGATTTCTACACTGAAGGGGGTCTGCTGTGGTGAAGGTCTAATAAATCACAAATTCTGTAACTACAAGCTCAGCTTCTTGATGTATTTAGGGACATTCAAAATTATCTATCGTGCTTGTAATTGCTATTAACTTCGTATATTTGAGATGTTTGTGTTGACTGTGTTGTTTGCAGCCTTCAGTCCTTTAAGAAAATGGTTGTAATAAACCAATGATAATGTGCAACTGTTGTTACTTTATTTTCAAAAGTTGTGCACCTGACATGGAAGAGTTGCACAAGGAAGTGTTGGCTTCAGCCAGAGGTCCCACTAGAGGCGATTGCCTTGCAGGGGACTGCTGTCCAAAGAATGAGAGTAAATTATTAACTTAAAAGTTACTTTTAGATTTTTGTGTCCCACATTGTATTAAGAGAAGCTGTATTTGGGGAACTAGCTTGTACAAATACGTTTTAAAATACTGTAATATTCAGTACATAGAATATTATCTGCAGAGCACTATATTCCTCTGGAAAGAGAATCAATGTAATGGATGACCAAAAGACTGGATATCTCTTTTCATTATGTGATTCACCTGAATTCAGACAGATATTCTAAAGTGCTGCAATGGCAGAATATATCCTGCTGCCTGTCCCTTCCGGTACCTTTCATGGTGCTTTGTCCAGTTGTAAATGAAACAAAGAGAACATCATCATCTTTCTTCCTAGCAAATCCCGATAGATTTCACTGTTAGGACTCTTTTTCACCCTCTACTTTCCCCTGTTCAATTTCATCCCATTACTCCTGTTTACATTTTAGTTCAGCTTAGCAGTCCTCTGTTAACATTTTTTTCCTCCATCCATCTTCATCTCTCACTGTGACATCAGTCATTGTTTCTGGAGGAACCAAACTACAGCTACGTGGGATATATAGTGAAATTCAGGGTTTGAACATTCCTCAGTCCCACAGCTGAAGGGAACATACCTTGTTGTTCAGGTCTAAACCAAATGTTTGAGTATTAAGGGATTACATTACACTTGCTAGAGCTTCACCCAGAAAGATACCTTGTAGACATTTCTTTTCCTGTATCGGAGGTCCAAGACTTCCCTCTTTGCACGTTTTCTTTGGTTGCAATGCCGGAGATGTTATTTTCTCTCTGCCACACTGGGCTTAGACATCTATATCTCTTCTGTGTGAGATTTTAAAAGGTACCTTCTCCCCTTCAGCTTTCCCTGATGTCTCCTCAGGTAGAATTTGATACAAGTTTATACCAATGGTGACATTTTTTATTTTTCAACCAACTTTGAATTTTTGCACTTCTGAATTTGTGCTTGTTCTATGTTAAATTTGTGCTTGGTTAAAACCTTGCCCATTTAAAAGAAAGGCTGATACCTTATTTTACTTATTTAACTGAAATAATAGAGACTTTGAATGTGAAGTTTACTTTCATATAGCAGATTGGCACAAGGCTGAACATTCACCAGAAATCTTATGTATGTCCTCTGGTTTACTGCGAATCACTTCCCGTTTACACTGGAAGTACAGATAAAATCAGATCCATAACGCTGTGATGACTGTAAGTGGTCTGTTTAGCTGCTTTGTAACAGACGGTTGAATCAAATAATTTTATTAATCCCATACCAAAAACCAGTATGCACTTTCCTTTCTCTCTTTCACTCTCTCTCCACTACTGTGCATTTTCTGCTGGTTAGAGCAAACTCAGTGTGCTCAGTTTGGACTGTTAATTGTATCATTGACATTTATGTTTTATTTACTGAATTACATTTGCGTTTGAGGCCTCCTTTAATTCCAAAATGTTTTCTTAAAGTCTTGCCTGCCTTAAGTGTTCTCTTTTCTCTTTCTATAAAGCATTTCATGATGTGCTGATCCAGTAGGAAATTTTCTTGTGAAGTCTGGCAGGAGCTGCCAATATTCAGGGCTTTTGGGGCAGCAGTGCAAACTTTATTGTCAGAGTTATCACATCCCCTTTCTATTCACGTGCTGTGTTTTAATGACTTAGAAATCACAACACCTTGTTTATGATGGCAGTTTATTATAGGGTGAGAATATACCAAAGATATTTTTTCAATTACTGAAATAAAATACTAAAGATTCTGCCTAGGATACAGGTTAAGAGAAATGTGAGGAATGTAATTCCCCTTGAGGAGCCAATGCAATTAGTTTAATAAATAAAGGGAATGCATTAATTAGATTAATAAATTAAGAGAGCCACTGTTTGTCAGTGGTTGATTGTAGCCAGTTTTTTGTTTGAGTATTATTTGGTCAGGAAGGGCAAGTGTTACTGCAGTACTGTTATTCTTGATTTAAAGAAATTTTATGTCAGCCTTCAGTATCTTTCCACTTTGAACACAGTCAAACGGTCATCTGAGTTTTACAAATTTTAACTGAGTTGTTTCCTGGGTTCCCAGAACCCAATATCTGAATATTGTGTACAACAATACTGCATGAATATTCATACTGATCGTATTACTTTCTCTTATTAGATGTAATGGCCCTCTGTTAACATACAATACCCACAATTGCTTTGACTAATACATTATGCACAACAGGGCAAATCCAGTGCAAGCTAGGCCATTTGGCACTTCCAACTGGCCAAAATATGGTGCTTTTTATGTATGTGCAGTACATAGTAAAACAACCAATTTGGTACTTTGTGTTCATGTCAGTGAGTGCTGGTGCAGTTCCATAGACAGGCTGCAGGCGTACGCTGCTCAGATGAGTGGGTGAACTAGTGAGTTTTGACTTAATTAACATTGAGCTGAATCTCTCAGCTACCTCCTGTATCAGTAAGCAAATTACCAAGGAAACACCCTTAGGGCATAAGGTAAGTTAACTCACATACCTGCTTAGACATCTATTTGAGTACACATTGAATTAAATACTATTCTATAGCTACTGAAAAATCCATTTATTTTAGCTCCAATGAAATGTGAGTGATTATGAACATTGATACTGAAAATACTTTTTTAGTAGGGAGGGAAAACCCCCCCCAACTTTTCAGGAGTGTTCTTTCTCATGTTTGTGTTGTGCAACTGAAACACACCTGAGAACTAAGTTATAAATAGGCAGTTTTCCCATACTTGTTTATTTCTGAAATTCTTCAGCTGTGATCTGCAGTCAAAATATCAGCTGTCTGTAGAGCACTTGCTGGGGGCCTGGGGAAAGTGGTGAGCTTTTGTGAGGTTGCCCTATCCAAAGGAGGTGAACAGGAAAGAATAAGGTGTAATAAAGTTTGAGTGTAAATCACATCAGTGTGATCAGCACTCAGTATGCTCATCTCCTTGGCCTTGCCTCTTCACCCTTTTCAAAAAGGACCCCCAGAAAATAATGTGAAAAAGTTCAAGACCCACCAAGTCATAGCATGTGACTTTGTTGCTTTGTTAACCTGGGAAGCATCAGCTCAAAGCTGTGGTCTGTTTACACTATCTGGGAATTTTTCTGTTAGTGGTATAAATTAACACATTCCTCTGGTTGGTACTGCCTTCTTATTAAACGTAACTGCTCACCATCAGTTGCGGGCATTACTAGTCTTGTCTTGCTACTGCGTTGCCACTTAGGCAGTAGGAATTAAAAAGCCATTGGAATATCCCATTTTCTTGCCCAGTTTGCCACCTGTAGTAGATAGGGAGTTGGGGTGCTGATTCAGGGATGGGCTTGGTGTTTCATTTTAACCAAGAAAATAAAAAAATATAAGGCAAATCCTATACAATGATGTAAATGTAGCACTTAGTTTGGACAGCATAGGCACATAAAGATGTAGCTGTAAAATACATTCTCTTTTAGCAAACAGCAGTCGCTCATCAAATAACACAACGATTTTAATGAAGAATCAGAGATAAGGATACAGCAGCACATTGATTAATGCACACAGCAACTTCTCCTGAAACATGACTGCATTAGGTCTTTACTCTTTTGCAATGATATGCCAGCTGTAATAAAGCTTTTACAGTTATTCAATATCATGAATAGTATTAACAGAATGATCAGAGTTTCTAGTTGAAGTGGATGACTATAGATGCTGGACTTCTTAAAGTTCTTACTTTTTTATATATACTGTCGTGGTTTAACCCCAGCCAGCAACTCAGCACCACGCAGCCGCTCACTCGCTCCCCCCCCACCCAGTGGGAT
>JAVKLA010000081.1:18264544-18313023 GCA_034782735.1 Sagittarius serpentarius
TACTGAACTGAAAACACAGCGCTGTACCAGCTACTAGGAAGACAATTAACTCTATCCCAGCCGAAACCAGGACATATACCTACATTATTGTTAGACAGAGATAAACAAAGGAAATAAATGCCCAGGAAAGAACTGAGGGGAAAACCTATTATTTTTGGTTATGGTGCAACATAACTTGGATATATTTTAAGGTAATTAAGAATTGCCTAATTTAATCCACAGCAATATACAAAACCACACCATGTCATTTGGCTCTATTTGGCTTTTGTAAATGTGCTTTAGGAGAAGGGTGTTTGTCACCAGTAAAAAATTGTTTAGTCTTTATAGCTGTACTGATTTATTTTTGAATGCAGGGCTATTGTTAAATATAAAATGATTTTTTTTCTTTCTTTGGATCTAGACCATACATCACACTTTTGTCATGAAAAAAAACTGTATGTAATTCCTGGGGCAACACGTCCCCATTTCCCCTGTAGATTTTTCTGATCATTGAACCCTGCAATAAAACCAGTCCCATGAACACCTGTTTGACACATGGATGGTGCAGTGGATGTACTGCAGTTTGAAGCACTGAAGTAGAGTTGCTGTGATCTTGCCAGAATTTGGTAGGGCAAGACTTGTTTTAAAGGGAAGTTGTTAAGATCTAGGTGGGATCCTAGAGCTGGAGAATGATCTTTATTTAAAATCATCTTCCTGAAATCAATTATTCTTTAAAACTACTCCTGCAAGTTACCAAGCACACAAGCTGTTTTATTGTATTGCACATGCAGTTATGTTTAAGAAAGTTTGTATTTGCTTGCATGAGTAAAAATGCGCAGTACGAGGCTTCTTGTTTTGATTATCTTTTGACCTGCTGGCTTACCTGAGATGAGAGAGAGAGGGAAATAATGCAAATGGCTGTGAGCTTGAGCGTGCTGTGTGATGTGTGAAGTAAGCAAGGAGCACATGTGCTTTGTTAATGTGAGTTTCTCAGTTAGTAAGCCATCGCATATTAGTAATATCATCATTCAAGACTAATTAATGCATCATTATGGTCTTCTAAAAGGCTTTTGCCAGTGTGATACTGAGTGTATGAGTTAGTATTTGTTCTGGAAATGTTTTATTATTATTGCTTTATTGTAATTTGAAAGCTGATTTGGTGTCTTGAATTGCACTCGCGCCCCCAGAAGCATTGTTTTAATTGGAATATTTGCAACTAAAAACACTACCCATAAAACATAGGTGAATAATATGTAGTTGTCCATTCTCTAATTCTGTAAAAGGGTAGTTTTACTGAGGGTAGAGAGATCCAGATATGGCAGCCTGGTTGTTCTCATCAAGAGTTTGTCTCCAACTCTCAGGGGCTGATCTACCCATTCCCCTTTCCCAGGCCTCCTTAGGGCCTTGTGGGGCATGCACAACTTTTGAGGATCAGATCTGAAACTCCTCCCAAGGAACACACTTTTGGAGAACATCTGTTTTGAAAACCCAAGGCATGTGCAAACCAGAGAAAGACCAAGGTCATCTGAAGTTTAGCTTTCCTCTACCCAAGAGCTGCCTGTAGTCATTTTGCTAGCTTTATTTTCATCTGGTCCATGCATAGTAAAAATTCTGCTCATAAAGCAATCACAAAAATTGTTATGGCCCTAAAGAATGCTGCTTAAAGCAAATAAGTGCTGTAGTTTCCAGATTCCATCCCTAATTAGTAAGAGGGGTCAAGTGTCAGGTCTATCAGTAAGCTGTAGTATTTCAGTTTTCCATCAGTGAGGGTCATCCATTTTAGAAGACAAAGAGGCTGAGAATTTTCTTTGTGTCATTGTTCTGGTTGCCTTTCCTTCTCATGTTGTCCTAGCTTTTTCCTGATAATTTAGCTTATTTTTTTTAAACTAGTCTCTGGATAATACTTTAGTGGCCTCTTAAATCACTGGGTTTTTCTGCTGCTTGGCAATGTAGTGCCTTCCTTTCCATTAACCTACTGCCTGATTACACCAACTGTCTGAAATGCAGTTAGAAGGACTCTTTGCGTACAATCTTATCTGACACTAACATCTCCTTCCATTTTTTAATCTCATTTTAAGCACGTGGAACTATTTGAAGTTCCTTTTGCCCCTTTTATCTAGATTCCATTTTCTTAAATGAAATCATCCAGCTTCTCTGAGGGGAATAGTTTAATTGTTCAAGGTGCATGATTTGTAGTGACCTTACAATTGTGCAGGACCATAGTCCGTGGTGTTCCATGCAGGTGATCAGAAGGGGCCATGCTTGCCTTTGAAGTAGGGTAGCTTATTAGAAAAGTAGTAAGTTGTAGAAAACTTTCTTTCCAATTAACCGTGTCCTTTCCACATAAGCATGTTCTTTGTGTTGTGGATTGGAGGTTTTTTTGAGTGAAATTTACTGCCGAATCTAGGTTTTACCCAACTAGTATAAGGTATTTTCATTCTAACCACCTATTGATTTATCTAAGCTCATAGCTGAGTAGTCATAACTTAGAAGATTTATAGCGTTCTAGGTGTCCAATTTATATAGCTTATTTGTTTTAAAATAAGGCTGCTTTTCCCCCTCTTTTGTTCTCTCTGTTCAGCTTTACTTACTAAAACTGTGACTCTCATTCTCCACTGCTTCCATGGGTCCCATCGTATGATTTGGCTTTGTATGGTTTCAATTTAATCAAGAGGAAGATGAAAGTAGGTGTGTGGTACTTTCAACTCCTTAGCCATTTTGCCATCCATCTTAGTCAATGTGTGGTTGCCCAGGACACAGCATTAATGATAGCTGTCAAAATAATAGTCAGAAGGTTAAAGGTCTAGAAAAATATGTAAAAGACTTCAGGGTGAACCAGATGATAAAGTAACTCATTTAGGCCATTAAATGCTAGCATAGTATGGACTTGATGGGTTCATGGGTTACTAGAAGCAAGAAGAGTAAATGGGGACATCTTCAAGTAGTTTACTCTTGTTAAAAGATGAAAAAAGATGATAATAGCATTACCAAACAAGCGCACTGAAGGCAATTTTCTTAATTACTGTGCTGACCCAGCAGTGCACAGAGAGAGGTCTTGTTATTAGAATGAGAGCTTTTACTTTCAAACAATATTAACCCTTCTCAGTACCGTATGTCTTAATTAAGGGTATTCCTGCAAGTTCTGCAGCTGTCAACATTTTTGCATTTCTCTTTGGGTTTACAAACCAGTGGGTCAAGAAGCAAGCCGTTGGCAACTGTCTGCATCATTTCAGTGGTCTTTATTTCATTTTAGGTCTTTACCCAATAAAGCTGTGACTCTCTATGTTTATGAAAGGGGCAAGCCTGAACAGCTAACTTGCCTCTTACTATGTATATTCATATGGTGTATTTATATTTTAGCAGTCTTAAATGTTAATTGATCAAAGAAGAGCTTATGTGGTCTTACACTACCCAGAAGAACATTATCAAAACAGCAGTGTGAAGTTGTCTCTCTTTCCCTTATTTTTTCAGCAATGCATTTTATTTACAGTTGTTTAGAAATCAGTATAGACTTATTTTCCAGAATAATCTAGGTAGGTAAAGATATAAAGTTCTGGAAACTATTATACTTTTCTTAAAAAATGAAATTCCGTAGAAGACAGGAAAGTTTTATGTATGTAAATAAAAGTTTTTGAATTTCACTATCTGCAACAGGGGGACATGAATTAATAATTTCCTCAAGCACTTAACAAAAAATTCTAGCAAGGTTGATGTGTTTGTACATGTTGTCTGTCTTCTGTTACCTAGTTGGCCATGGACAGTGAAGGCTTCATCCAGGCTCTAAGACTTTCCAGTACATTGACCGTCTCTCATGTCAGAAAGATCGCTGTTTTGGCTGGTTTCTTAATGTGTCTTCTCAGCAGTATTACTTTAGTTTGAAGTGGTTATATATCAAGCTCAGATACTTTCTTCTTACAGTCATTGTGTTGTAGTTATGTTTGGTGGAGAGGAAATAATACAAATCTTGGTATTGGCAAATGTCATAGGCAGAGGAGTTCTGTGCTCTTACAACATCAAAATAAAGATATGCAGGTACAGAAGACTTTAACGAGAACAGTGGGATATTACTGAGAAGATCATTAAAGAGAAAAGAAGCAATAATTTGCAATTGTCTGAAATTATGTCATTGTACTACCATGATGAAATCATGCTACAATGTAGTAAAGTCAGTTGTACTGAAATCTTTGGGAAAGTCAATACTGCTGCTGTGACCATCATCCATTGCTTTGAGAAGGCACTTCATTAGTACTGATAACTTCAGGTGGGGGGAAACCAATGAATCTGAAGACAATGATTGGGGCATCTATAGTGTCTTGCTCTAGAGGGTCTTTCTACTTTCGTTTTCCCTTTTGCCTTCCCATCTACCATCAGAGGACTTTTCAGTGACTGTTCTTCAAAGTAGCATGTCAGGCAACCTGTTCTGTGTCTGGGAAGCTAGGAGAATTATTGGTAGCATGATAACAAGGAGACAAAAAGCTATCAAGGGATCGGGTTGATCTCCCTGTACTTTCTCATCTGCGACTGTCTTTGAATTGGAGTTTTGGTCTAGAGCAGAAGCAAATGCTCTGATTTTCTCCACTTATCTCACGTTGGTTCAGTTGATGGTGATTTTGGTGTAGGGAAAAACTAGATTCCTTCTGAAGGAAAATGAACCGGTAGCTGAGTTCCAAGTACTCACCAACCATGTACCAGCCCCCTGTAGGGAAGGAGGGGTCCAAAATAATGACTGTTCTTCAGTCAACTTAAAACTATGTAAGTGGTAGGGATATTTTGTCCAAGGAATTGGGTAAAATCTACTTCAAAGTAATGCTCCCAAACTGCATATTCTATAGATGTAGAGCCTTCAGCACCAACTGCAGTAATCCTTTGATCTGTTCTCTTCACAGCAAACTTCTTGCTAATGTGGAGTAGAGGCATCTAATCTAAAATGATTGTCCAAACTGGAGTATTTTCTGTGGCACTTGGTAATTATTTTATTATATTATGATGAATCAGCAGTATATCATACTAATATACCAAATTCTATTTCTGTTAGTACTGTAATATCCCTAACAATCCCTACTAATGTCACAAAACTGCTGGGCTTGGCACTGTAAAGTCATGTAGTTATTTTGGCAAGAGCTACTGGAAAGAGCTTACAATCTACCTCGGTGCAATAGAGTGAAAAGCATGGAAGGGAGGTTTTTTATTCTTGCTTCCCTGGGAGACAGTTAAAGTGATTTGTCCAAAATAAAATAGGAAGTATGAGGTAGAACTAACATTTGAACCCAAGTACCTTGAAAATCATTCCAGTGCCTGGACCAAAAGAGGCTTGGCAAGCTTGTTTTCTGTGGACTTGTAACGTGTAACTGTGCTGTGGCAATTGGAAAAAAATCTGGTTAACATAAAGCAACAAATTGTAGTCATATTTACACTATTTGTAGGTTTATAGCAGAGCATTATATTCCAGCATTATAGTGAGTTTAAAATCATATATCTTCTGATGTCTGGCTTGCAGAAATTGTTAGCTGACCAGGCAAAGAACATCTGAATGGCTAATGGAAACTTTCCCTTCCCCCTAAATGGGGCAGTTGTCTAATTTGTTTAGCTAAACTACATTAGCCATACTGAAAGTTTTATTATCACAGTCAAAAGCAGGAAGCAGGGAATGGACATGCTGTATTTTTAAAATTAAAGCAATTTTGAAAAACAAACTCAGTTTCTTATTGATTAGTTCAGTTGTTAGATTAGAGGCTCATTACTTTTAATAATAGGATAATAGTAGCTAGAAATGGAAAAGATCTATTAGATCGAGTCCATCCCCATTACAAGGGCAGGATATAGTCAGGTATATGTGGATGGATGTATCAAATATTAAATTCATATGACACAGTAAATCCTCCGTTTCCTTCACAGAGTGCTGATGCTAAGAGCTTTGACACTGAGTTGTTTACTCTTAAAAGCAGCTTCTGAGCTACCTTCTGGCCAGCTTTTAGGCAGATGTTTAGTTGGGAAAGAAGGATCCCAGGAGCCCAGTGAAGAATAAGGGCATGGCTTGGCCTCCTTTTCCCTTCCAGAGCTGGCTGCCTGCAGCCACTGGGAAGCATGTTTCAATGTGCGCTCAAACACAGCCAAGAGATGCCTCCGCAAGACTGAAGTCCTGCTCCAAAGTTTTGTTTTGGGGGTATAAATTGGTTATTTGTAGAGCTTTGTGATGAAGGGCCTCCCTGAACGCTTCATTTCTAGTGAGTACTCCAAGTACCTCACCTCAGTGAGTTGCATAGCCACTGCCTTTTTACGTTCCTGTTGATGCTGAACTGCCTTTTCGAAGTGTATAGTTACAGTGAGAGGAGCGAAGAGACTGAGGGGTAGTTCCTCTTCGCTCTGTAGTGGCAGTGGGGTAATGGGGGGCCGCAGGAGACCAAGGTGCCAAATCTAGTGGCTTGTTAGTTTTTTGTGCACAGTGCAGCAGCTGCCACGGAGACATTGAGAGTCAGGTGAGATGTGCGAGAAGAGAGTACGTACCAGATGAATCATTTTTCCCATCTGCTCAGCACCTGGTTTCAGGTAATTGATCTTAAACAGCTCCATCTCTCTGCACATAAGTTCTGTAGCAAACAGGCCTATTTGGAATTGCAGTACCCTTCCCCACAAACTTAGGTTGCATTTTACGCTCTTTGATATTTATGGGGAATGTATGAAGGTTTGTTGGGGTTTTTTGTGAACATTATGCAAAAGAGAGTGGGGGTGGAGGTCTTATTTCACATGCCCATAATTTAGCTTCTGTGAAGCTTCATAGATAGGAAACCGGAAGGTTTTCCCAGATGTGTAAGAATACCCACTCTTAAGAGACTGCCTTTAAGGCAGTCAGATAAATTTATTGGGCATATGGGGGTCATATTGACTCATGGTTTTTTTCCATTTATTCCTCACTCTACAATTATGATGGTGGTGAATGGGAAGACCTTCAACTTAAAGGATTACTTCAACTCCAGTATCTCCAAAAAAGGGAGACTGAGGGCATGAAACAGGTGTATTAGAATGGACTGTTGAGAAGCAGTAGTGTGGTTAGTTTTTTCAAATATTAGATAAGCTCAGTACCAAATCCTAGAGTTCAATGACACTGTTAATACTTATGTCTGTAAACAGTCCTTTTATCTCCTCTAGGACTCCAGTAAATCTACCCATGTGAGTGAGGGAGTAGCATTCATTTACCAAGGCTACTCAAACAAGTGAGGAGGCATATTAAGTTCGATAAGACTAGTCTTGTGCGTAAAGATTAGTCATGTCACTAAGCATCCAAAAGATTTAAGGAGAAAGTCAGCCCTTTTTGATTCTATCCTCATATTGATTTTTGGGAAATTGCTAAATTTAGAGCAATTAGATACATTGAAAGTAATTAAATGCAAATGTGCTGTAGCAATTAAAGTGGGAGTCCAAGCTTCATGTAGAACAGTTCAAACATTTTATGGTGTTTCTTGATTTCCTTAAAAACTGCAAGAGTTTTTCCGGATTGATGTCTTCTGGAATTATGCAAATGCCCATTTTGTTCTTTAAAATTCTTCCATGGTACCCCTCAGCAGCTTCTGCATAAAGTGAAATCTGGGGTTTTTTTTGAAAAAGTAAGTATGGACCTAATAATTTTAAGTCACAGTGCACTGCACATGCCCAGAAGAACCTCGATCGCTTCCAAATTCAAGGACTAATAAAAATTGGAAGCACTCCAGTAATTTTAAATTACTTTGCACATTGAAGAGTGATTTAAAATCATTGAACTGATTCAATTTTTTTTATATACGCACTTCAATTTGGAAGTGAGTCAGATGGACAGCAGCATGCTGAAGAGGTTCAAGACATATTGAACTAATTTAAACATTTTTAATTCAAGGAAGAGAGAAAGGAGGAGTAATGAGGTCCCTAATAGGAACCCAGAGAACACCCCCCATTTATTGCCACTGCGTGGTTAGGAGTAGGATGATAAAGCAGTGAAGGAGTGACTAACATGATCAAGGAGTCTGTTTTTTTAGTGTTAGTGTGGTAGTGAGATAAAGGACCACCAGAGCTGGTGGGATCTGGACAAAGCCCTCTGATTATGCTTAATTTATTACTACTGTTGTTTTCAAAGAGATTTACACCACTGTGGATTTTGTTTTTCCTTTTGAAGATCTAGCTGACAAACAGGGAGGACTGACTGGCTTGGGGAAAAATATACACGCATGTGCATACATATATGCAAATGTAGGCAATGTGTAGTTTGGCTTCACAACATTTGCTACCTGGGACTGGTATATTAGCAGAAAGAAAAAAGCTGGCATATGGAACTGCCTGGCAGCATGTGAATATTACTTCAGCATTCATGCACTTATGCATAGAATTAAAATAGGTAAAGGCTTCTTTTTTGCAAGACAAAGACATGAGGACCATTCTGAGGTTAATACTGTTAAAGTTCCACAATCAACATTTTACATGTTCTTTTACAGAAATAACAAAAATAAGTGGAATTTTGCCATCAGTAGGTTGCTGTAGTCCTGCATAACATATCCAGTGGGAATGTGTGATATTAGTATCATAGTTGGTTTTTTTTGAACAGGTGACAAACTACAGCCTTCACATAAAGCGTGCAGGTAGAGGACGATTAAAAAAAAAGAACAAAAATACCCCAACCCAAAGACTGGCTTTCTGAAGAGGCCAGTAGTTTTTACTTGATGCTTCATGCAGAAACAAACATGTTTGTCTGCTTTACAGGAATCAAAGAAAAGTATTAAGAGAGAGATATTCAAACTCATGCCTTTCCTTTGAACGCTAAACCACCCTTTGAGTAGGATTTTGATTTGGGGGTTCTGTTTTAATCCAAATTTGACTTGGTCAGCAACAGTCTCTGATTCTAGTCACAGTAAAAAATGAGCTGAGATAGTGTGCTCAGAAATCCAATAGCAACAGAAAGAGGGGATTTCCTCTTTGCCCTCTATCCTGTCTTTTTCCTTGCATCAAGGGAATTTCACTGTGGATATTAGTAGGACCCATTAAGTCAAAATCCCACGTCAACAATACAAATCATACCATGAATCTCCGTGTTTTCATAGAGCTTCTTGCAGTGGCTTATAGTTGGTGTAAACTTCTAGTGTCTGTCTTCACTAGAAAGACACGATACCTTCACACACAGTCCGGTACATTTGGATGAACTGACTGACTACTAAAATCGACGTAGCAGTCATTGCGGACCTGTTTAACTTCATGTCAGCTAGGCTGGGGTAAGCTTACTTTTAACCATATATTTAATTATGACTGGCAGACGAGATGTGAAAGAGTTTTTCTTTGCAAAGCCGTGTTTCGCTTCTGAGTTACCTTACTCAGCTCCTTTAAGGTGTGCTCTAACATGACCTTACTTTTTGTGGTACACCACTCAACCACTCTGTGTTTGTAACCACAGGAAGAGGAGGCATGATTGCCTTCTTCACATAAAATAGTCTTTGTTTTGCATCTTCCATCAAGAAGGTGTTTTGCATTCTTACTGTGGAAATCAGAGGCCCAAGCTTTTATCACATTAACTTGTCTCTGTGCTTTTCCAACACTCCGGAGATAATAATCCTTTTACTTCCAGCTATAAAAGGGTCTTTCAGGAAGGACTGAAGCCTCCCCTAGTCTGCCAGAGTACCAGCAATCTCAGATTTCTGACCATCTTTCTTCTTGTTTCTCACGTTGTGAATTTCAGTTCACTTTTGTGCTTTTCACTGGTTAATCAAATCTTAACAGCGCCCACCTACCTTCAGCTTTGTTCAGCAGTATCTATCAGTTCCTGGTTAGGAACACGTTGTTCCCCCACAATGCTTGTGACAAACAAACATCTAAGGCTTTAAGTAAGAGGAGGGTTTTCATAGGCTGAAGGCCTATCTACATATGCCATGTTGAGCTCATCTGTGCCTGCTAAGGAAGAGATCGCTGATGTTCAGGCAGTAGTTAGCTTTTCTTCTGCTGCTTGGATTTGGATGCAAGCAGGAAACCTGATACAGATGGTCGGCACATGGGGACTTGAGATCCCTTGGTAGAACCCAGATGCTCCCAGATGATGAGTAAAAACTGAAGATTAGCATCAGGCAGCCATGGATCGCCCTTTCTAGTCTGTGTTGCAACAACTCATGTTTGGCAAACGACGGCTTCAGAAGGCCATGCTGCTGTTTATCGTTCTGTTTTCATTCGTCATGTGCAGTTTTTGATCCTAAGTATGTCTTTCATAGAGTGATTTCTAATTCTCTTACCGTCTTTTGTTGAGCTCCCAGGGTTTTGATGATATGTTGTTTTCATTTATATCAAATTAGATAGCCTCTCAGACACTACCATAATTATTGACCTATAATGGCCACTTGAAGTCATTAGGGAATTTTGCAGTACAACAAAATACAAAGGAACGACCCATTGACAGGCCCTAAATGCTAAACATTTAGTGAGGGGAATCCCCCACCCTCATGAATCTCATGGCTGTCCTATCCTTATACACACAGCAATCGGATACTTTCCTGACGTATCCATGAATTCTCACTTTTACACTTTTCTCAGAAAGGTTATTAACGTTTTCACTTAAACAAACAAAAACCCCACACTAAAAATCTATCCTAAATGTGCACAAAGCCCACTCCTGCCCTTGGCAGCATTTGTTCAAAAGTAATACAAATATCTGGCCCTTAAAGTGGATTCCCCACTTAAAGATAGCAAAGATAGCATTGTCAGCTCACCTTTTAAAACTACTTAGGGTTTCTTTAAGAAGGTGCTCTGTCTTGCAGAAGCAGCAAAACAATGCAGTAGATATGGTGGCTATTCATTTTCATTTAGCAGATAAATCAATACTCACATAAAGCCTGAGTAACTTGTTGGCACTAAGCTATGCAGCCCCATTTTCACTGAAATTTGTCAAGCTTCAAGCACGTGAGCTTTTTTATCTTTTTGGAAGGGGATACATGTTTCCATGTTGCATTACATGAAATTGATATCAATAATAAACTGTAATAATGAAGTTATTAATCTTCTCTGTATATTCCAAGGGAAATGGGTTTTCTCAACATACGTAGAGTAAGTAGAAGTCAAAGCAAAAAGCCTCACTAAACCTTTGTGTGTGATTGAGAGAGGGATGTTTCATGCTCTGTAGTTTACAGGCGTGTTATACTGTACACACCGTCTGCAAGCACTTTAGAAAATCCTGGATGCTTAGCATAGTCTTAAATCAGGCGTGTTGCCAATTGTGGATTAAGTAGAGGATAGCTGGCTCATTTTCCTAGGAGTTCCTTTACAGTTCAGTCTTTTTTCTTGGTGTTAATGCTTTTACCGCTGTTGGGTGAAGGGAGGAGAAGCTTGGAATACCCTGCCCTAGGGCCTCCTAAACTGTACATCTGTCATGGATCATGTCATGGAACAGAAATGTTTGTTTTTGCTCCCATTCATTTCAACTGGCAGCCAGTTATTATTAAAATGAAAAATTAAGCTATTATGCAGTGGAAGCCTTCCTGGCTCTATCAAATTTATGGAGTTAATACAGCAAAATTATCCTTTATAGCGGGTATAAGCAGCTGTATGTATAATGCAGGCCCCTTCTTGATCAGTCCAAATACAAAATGGCAGCCTTGTTTTCATTATCATTGTTAAAGCTTGGTAACAATGTCACCATATTTCAGAAATTTCAAGGGAGCAGTTACTGAGTTAAGAGTAGTGTAGGTGACTTGGTTAGAAATATGAGTCCATCCTCTGATCTTTAGGAACTGCAGACATGGTGAGTTGTTTTCAGAAAGGGAGAAATCATAGAATTTCTTAGGACTTTCCAAAATGTTTATATTCAAGTGCCCCTGACTTTTTGTTTGCTGGGGTGCTTTTTGGGTGGAATTTTTTTTTTTTCAGTAATGAGGGAATTGACTCTATCTTTTACTAACAAAAGAGCGGAGTGAATTTTTTTATCAAGCTTCATATCCTCTTGAGAATCTGAGGTCTTAAAGTCTAATGACTCATACACCCTTAGACACAAGGCATTCACTAGGAACAAGGTGCCTGGTGAAAACAGAAGGGGATGAACTAAGCAAAAGACACAAAGACGAATGAACAGAAGACACATCCAAGAGGAAAAGAATTTTAATAGTACTTGTGTACTTGAAGCTGTGCCCCCCCCCCCACCATTAACACTAATGCTGTATGTACATAGAGGGCAGTCTGTTGTTCTAAATTGAGCTTTCCCTAGCTAAAGAAATTCCAGATCCACCTCAGTATTGCAGACACTTTTACTAGAGTGTCCCACTGCAGTAGAAGAGACGTTTATGATGCCAGTTCACCCCCACTTTCTCCCTTCACTCTGAAAATAATTGTAGTGAAGTTGTCAAGATGGGGTTAAATGGACTATCTGCACTGCTATGGAATTGTCTTTATAGCAGATACTGTCTTTATAGCACATCTCCAGATGTACTGTTTCTGTGTCTTATTGGCACATTTGGGATGGACTTGAAAAGAAAAGAAATAGAAGTAAATTTCTAGCATTTTGTGTTGTGAGTAGACCCATCTTTGGAACTAAGCAGTTATTTTACAAAAGTTCTATCACAGGAAGAAAGAATAGGGGAAGAAATAGCATCTGAGTGAGAGAGAAGAAATAAGATTTTCAAAATTAAAGAGCTTTGTGAGAAAACCTAAAGAGATGTAAAGTACTTGAAATTCTGAGCCATCCAGTCATTCCTGCCGAAATTATCCTCGTGGAGTTTATCAGTCTGTGTGTACCAGAATCATAGGGGACCAATTAATTGCACTCATAGTTGCCTTTGAGCTATTTTGAAAGTAGGAAGAACTCATTTTGTAAATGGTTTAAACAGCGCTAGAGTCATTACATACAGTTTCTGGCAGATACTTTCTTTATAGTAGATGGAAGGACAGAAATATTGTTACACTTCATGATTGCTAATGAATTTTGAAGAGAAACCTAATAAAAAGAAATTACAAGCCAGTAATTAAATACAATATATAGTTATTAAAAATAAAAATAAAATCTGCTGTGCCACAACTCTTGTCCAGAACATGCACAATCAAGAGTTCCTTCCCAGACTTTGAAGAAATTGCTGTGAGGGGCAATTTTGAAGAAAGCAAGTAAAAAATCCTTGGCTGTAACAAGAAAAAGTTGCTTGAAAAAGAAGCAACGACCTCATAAAAAGTGGAGCTGGCATTCAGAATTCACCAGGAGCCAGGTGTGGTTCATCTTCTAATGAAACCCCTGGTTAGCTCAAGCCTGGGGATGTTAATAGAAGACAGCTGTGTATCCACCACAGTTGTCCGCACCCACCTCCTTTTCCCTTGTTTGAAGCCCCTCTCTGACCAGCTTCCTCAGGAACCATATATGCCTAAACTCTGCTTGTCTGTTTCCTGGTGCCTCTCTGTGTTAGAGGGAAGGGGCCTTTCCCCTGATGTTCTGGGAGGCTGCTGTCCTTGTCTTTCGTATGTGGAAGTCTTCTGGGCAGGGCAGGTTTGCATCTACCTTGGGAGAGCTTTATTTGTTTTGCTGCTGGTTTTTCAACTCTAGTGCTTGGTAGGTGCAGCACAAAGCATGGGAGAAGACTCTCCTACTCCTGTTGAGCAAGCAAGGAGGAGGCAGTGAATGTTTCCTGGGCCCCTCTGTAGAAATTAGGAAGAATGATGCCCAAATCTGGCAGTCCCTTTCAACAGAGATTACTGAGCGGCTACCAACTTCAGTATTTGGAGAGCAATCATCCTATCGTTGCCTTGTGTTTATATGGGAAGATGCATGTGAAAGGAACACGGAGATACTGATTCTGGCATCCTTTTGCACAGCTGTGGTCCAAGGTATGTAAATTTAGCCCTAAAGGATTTTTATGCCTCCCTTGCAGATCCTGCTGTCCTATCAGAGTTTTATGAACAGGCTGAAGTGCTAAAGATAATCAGGCCCCCAGTAGTGATAAAGTGAAATAACTGGATATGCAGAGAATTTATTTATTGGTGATGGGCAACAGCTATGAAAATGTTTAGTGATGCTGCGGACCATGAAACACAGAATATCTTGCTCTCCTTCAAAAGCGGTAGGAACGTGGGGAGACCTCTGCAAGCTTTCTCACAGGAGCTAATTTCTGCTAATACCTTGGTGCTTTTAAAAGGTATAGTGAAACTTTTTAGGAGGTTTTAGATGAATTTGGAAAGATTCACCTACTGAACTACTAATACTGGTCTCTTCCTAAATTATCTTGGGATAGCATAGAGATTTTGCATTTAAACACTGACATAGCTAGTTCTTGCAGAGGTCATGGGTGCTGGGGAAAGCAAACAGTGCACTGATTTTTGTTAATTTCCCATAATTCAGAATTTGCAGTGAAATGCAAGTTAAAGTATTTTTCACCTTTAGATAAATCTTAAGGTCAGAAATTGGTGAAATGCATAGAAGAATGACAGCCTTGTGAGTTTTGGAAGTGCATAAATCCTGGGATTGTGTTACTTCTGGCTAAACATTTTTCTGTTCATCTTGAAGGGATATGTTTTCATTTTAGCCTATAATCTCACTATATCTTTTTTTTGACACAGATCTATTAGCAATTTTAGAGACAACAATATAGACTCCAGATGCTAGGTGTTCCTTCATCTTTTTGGTACACACTTTAATCCATAACAACCAACACATTTATTTTATGAGCCTTCACAATCAAGAGAGTCTTAATATCCTTTCTGGCAGGTTTTCACTCTTTGATTTCATATTATATGGGGGACTGGTTACTTTGAACATACTTTAGAAAGCCTCAAAAGTAACTCCTTTATGGTAACTTCTTTACATCTCTATGGTAAATCCTGTTTTGCTTTTAAAATACGCTCACAAGCACATGTATGGAAGTGTAGCTGCATTATAAGCTGAATGATAACACATGAGTGTGTGCTGGCAGTGTGTTGTAGGTTGACTTTCACACAGAGCGACCAAGCCTCATTACAGATGCCCATCATCCAGGCAGAGCCTCCCTCTCCTGGTTTCATGACAATCCTGGTACTCGGCAGTGAAATAAAACACACGCTGATCAAACTGCTGTGTTGTCCTGCATTATCAGTTAGTGCTTGCAATATGTCTCTCCTACAAAACAGCTTTGTCACCAGGATCTGTTACAGTGAACGTAACTGTAGGTTTTCTTCTGCTCCTGGAATTTCAGGCTATAGATTCTTTTTATTTGTTTTATTTCTCTGAATAAAATTGAATTCTGTGTTTGTTTTCACTAGCATGCCCCAGTTGGTGATGTTGGGGTTACTGCAGTCTTACATGAGTGCAACTCTGAACAGTTTTTGGCTCCCAGCAGATAGAAAACTTTTCTCCCTTTTTCTTGTCTCTCTGTCTGTGTGTGCCTCTTATCTCCTTCAGAAATGCAACTGTTAGAATTTGTAAATCTTACCAGTGAAAAAATGACATGCAGGGAAAAGCAAAGATGTTTACCCCTCGCTGAGCTAGACAAACATCTTCATTTCAGTGGTTCAGAAAACAAATCAAATAGAGAGAAACCCTCTGATGAACTCCTCCCTTGGTTCCCTTCATCCAGCTCTCCTGATGCTGAAGTGAAATACATTTCTACAAGTACAGTCAAGCCATAAATCGAACAATGAATATCTTGTCCAGTAAAGCTCATATCCCAGCTGGGGTTTTCAGCAGCAGCTTGAGCAACATTTCTGAGGGGAAGACCTTTATGAAGGAGATTAAGGAGTGCCCATGTTCAGCAGGCACTGCTCTTTTCCCATATGACTGGAGGAGTAATGGCTGCATGTGAGATCCTGGCTGCTCTCCTGCATGCAGAGAAAAAAGGACCATCAGATTCCCACAATTTATGCTCGCGAACATTTGGGAGTCAGTGGGGCTGTAGGTTCACCTCCCTCTACAGTGACTGGACTGGGTTGGCTGAAAGGTACTGGGACAAGTTTTTTGAAGGTGTTTTTGTGCCCTGCTCTCTTAGTGTTTGTATTCTTAAAAATCTGGTCCTTTCTGCTGGAAGGTACCTGTGTAATTGGCTGCTGGTTGCGGCCCTTGTAGAGTCAGCAGGAGAGGGATTTTGTGCTAAATTCTGGTCCAGACTGTAACTTCAGCCTCTTATGCAGATTCTGATAGTGCCAGAGGTACAGAAGTACCCCTGCAAATCTGCTTTTGAAAGCCCTCTCCTTATGATGTGATTTGTACATACGTTAATGTGAGTCTTTTGAATCTGCTGTGCAATGGAAGCAACGTACTAGGCAATTCTAATATGCCACTCAAGCTGCCATTTTACTAATTTTCTTATTTGTTTGTCCCTCTTTGTTGCTAAATAACTGGCACCTGCATCCATATTGGTGGTCCTGAGAGGGCCCCAGGAAGAGAGAAATCCTGTTGAATGTTGCATACTAAAAAGAGCCCACATGTTGCTGCCCACATTTTTTTTTTTTTTAAACCACTTGGATTCTTGCCAGCGGTTTGGAAGGGGGCTGGATTTGGACTAGTGTGTTTTCTTTCTCAGTCAAGAGAATGTGTCTGAAATTTATTAGGGTTTTTTAGCGATGATGAAAATTAGAAAAGGGCAGGCACAAGGTAACAGGTTCAGTGCTAGTTTGAGGCTGTGCTAGTTTAAACATATTTTTCAGGTAGTTGCCATATTCCATTTGGTAGTTGCAAATCCATAACAGCAAACATCTTGGAATTGTAGTGGATTAAGGCTTTGCATGTTATGTGTAGTGTGCTGATGATACTGGAGGTGAGGACTGCTGTACCTGTACAAGGGAGGGCCTGAGCACCCAATTTTAACATATGTTGTAAATCTGCCGATGCTGGATTTGACTTTCGTGCCTAAGAAAGAGGCTCGAGACCCAGAGGACCACTGCAGTATTAAAAGCTTGACATTAAAGCAGGCTAGAGAGAGAGAAAGCAGCAACAGAACTAAGAGGCAGAGGGTTTACATCAGATTTCCCCCGTGCTAAGATAAACGAAGATGATTCATGTTAACACTATGGTCCTGCAAATGTGGGTGGGGATTGCTCTTCAGCTTCTTTTTTTCATTCTGGGAGTGATTTTTAGGTTTGTGGATTGGAAAAACCTAACCCATGTTTCACTGCAGCTATCCCAATATTTCAGCAGGGGGGAAGGCTTACACTCACATTCCCTACACAAATGTACAGAAGCACAGCCGTGCAGATAATGTCGCCCACATCTTGCCCTGGCTTCAGGAGCATGAGCTAATTTTATAACAACTGGCGGTGACTTAAACTAATGTTGCTAGGGTGCTGTCAGTGATGCTGAATAAATAGGGAAGGACTTGAGGAGAACAGCAAACAGCAGCTGTGACGACTTTTGTTCTGAAGCTACCTCTGCATGCCAGATTTTACCCTCCAGGCACAGCAGCAGAGCACGACTCCCACCTGTTATCTCTCACCATTGAGGCTTGCTTCTTTCTGTTTAAGTTAGGTTAAATATTTCCCCTTTTCCCAGGATTCAGAGCTCATCAGCCCAGCTGTGGCACACAGTCTTGAAACACAAAACAGCTGGAGATATAATGTGAACAAAGTTCACCTTTTCTTGTTTACATTTGAAAGCTGCTGCACTGTTTATGGGATGATGCATTTGTTTAAATGAATGTCCAGCTATTATTGATTTTTCCTCTCCTTTTTTTTCTTTATGATTGTGTCACTGGTGTCGTGCAGCAGAAATCTCTCACTTTAGCACACCTGCACACATACTGACTGTGGAAAGAATTAGGCCATGCTCTCCCTACAGTTGCTGTGGTGAAACTCAGGCGTGGATTCCCCCAAGAGACACTGGGGAGTCTCTCTCCTTCGTTTTGGCATCCCTGCAGTTCTCTGTGAGTGTGCATCTACACGTTGCACAGCACACCAAAGGGTCAGCTGGGTGTGTAGCCCCCTTTTCTTACCCTCTTTGTCCTCTCCCTTTTGCCGCATCCTCTATTCATGCTTATATCCTTCTGGGGTGAAATTCTGTAAGAGGGAGCAAGAAGCAGGGATAGCAATTGAGAATTTCAACTTCTTCATGCATTTGGTGGACTGGTAGCTTGGAGACTGTGAGACCTGAAGGTACCATTATCATCACCTAGTTTGCCCTGCTGCCTAACACAGGATATAAAGACTCTTGGCCGATAATTTATTTGACAAGCCCAAAAACTTGCATTGAGCTGAGGTTTCAGTCTTAGGAATGGCAGCTAGCAGCAATGGGAATGCAATTTTTGAGGACCTGCCAAATCTTTCAGAAGTTTTTATTGATCCTATACAATTAATACCTTGTTTGGTTTTGAATTTGTCTAGATTCAGCTTCAAACTGAAAGGGTAGCTTTTATATGTTCATAATACTAACACTGATCCAAATTATTGCTGTGATCACTTCATTTAATTTTACTGCTTGTCTAAAAAGAGCTGTTTGAACCCCTGAAGGTTGTGTGGGTCTGTGTCGTGGTTTAACCCCAGCTGGCAACTAAGCACCATGCAGCCGCTTGCTCGCTCCCTCCGCCAGGGGGGATAGGGGAGAGAATCGAAAAAAAGTAAAACTCGTGGGCTGAGATGAAGACAGTTTAACAGGGCAGAAAATAATAATAATTCTAATAATAAAAATGACAATAATAATAATAAAATAATTAGAATATATAGAACAAGTGATTCACAATGTAATTGCTCACCACTTGCTGACTGATGCCCAGTTAGTTCCTGCACAGTGATCTGCCCTCACCCCCCCACCCCAGGCCAAATCCCCCAGTTTATATACTGGGCATGACATCACATGGTATGGAATACTGCTTTGGCCAGTTTGGGTCAGCTGTCCTGGCTGGGTCCTCTCCCAACTTTCCTGGGCCCCTCCAGCCTTCTTGCTGGCTGGGCGCGAGAAGCTGAAAAGTCCTTGACTTTGCCTAAACATGACTTAGCAACAACTGAAAACATCAGGGTGTTATCAACATTCTTCTCATACTAAACCCAAAGCACAGCACTGTACCAGCTACTTGGAAGACAATTAACTCTATCTCAGCTGAAATCAGAACAGTCTGGTTGAGTTAAGAGAGAAATTGCCCTAATGTGCAAGTACAGTGGTTGAGGCAACAGTGTTAAACATTGGATGCTTCAGGCTTAGGAAGCCAAAAAGTACACAGTGGTGAGATTTAGCTTGCCTGCTTCTAGGTGAGGTAAAATGCCATTGTCTAGAGTCCATCCTGTATCAGTAAGAGAAAGAAGTACCTCTGCTGGGCAATTCAGCCCAGTATGGGGAATGTATTGCTGTTTGGAGATGTCTGTTTTTCTTTAGAGCCTGCAGAGGTGGCCTGTAAGATCACAGTTGGTTAGATGAGGTACTTTTCCATTGTTAGAGATGAGGAAGATCCTTTCTCCCCACCACCATTGCAGAATAATCTGCTTAGAAGGAAACTTTTCTTCCCAGCTTCTCAGAGAAAAATTGGCTTATGCCTTAAAACCTGGAGATTTATGGTCTTTAAAATGTGTGTGTTTTTTTAATCCTGTCTAATGTAACTACAGATGGTCTCCTTAACCGTATAAATCCCCCGTTATTCTTTGATTTCAGCCAAGACCTTGGCCTCGGTGATACCTGGTCGTAATGAGTTCCACTGAGTTACAGTGAAGCTAATTGTATTTGATATGGCTGCAGTACTCAATACAGGGAATAAACTTGCTAGGGATGGAATTCACCTCTATCCAGAGGACTGAAGTAGTATATTGTGCGTGTCTTCTCAACAAGCCAACGCTTATTCTTAGCAAGCAAATTGTAAGCACGATGTGTCTCATAGTCTGTGTCTTCTTGTAAGGATAGATCCTGCTCTCCCAAATGGCGAGCAAGGCAAATGAAGGTTGAAAATATTTTTAGTTAAGATACAGGCTGAAGCTTTTCCAAGTACTGAATTTAATCTACAGGGAAAGCTTCCCTTGAGAAAGTTTTCTTCTAAAAGATTATGCACCTGAGTGTTTTCATTTTTGCTGTGTCACTTTTGTATGTCACTTCTTGCCTGGGTCCCAGTCTAATTACAAACAGGGGCTACCAGATGCATCATTTTGGGAGATATCACTCTTGGGAAAAATTGTTTTTCTTCCTTTTCTTTTAAAGAGTCACAGGTTAGAGATTTGTAGTGTGTGACACTAAATCACTCAGTCTGATTGGTCCCTCAGACCTTTAGAAGTCTGCGTTCCAGTGGACGTTAAAATCTGAAGTTCATTTTTCTTGAAGAATCTTGAAGTTTCTGTAAGGAGAAAATGAGATCACTTTTATCAACCCTGATCTTTTGCAATCTAACTGATGAAAATATATTTATATGCCCAGGAACTATTAGCATTGCCTTCCTGAGGGTCATTTAAATTCACAGCATGCGTCTGTGTCCAGTCTCTTGTGGGTTCACATCTTGGAGAATTTTAGGGGATTTTTCAAGGTATATTTGGACTTTTCACCATGTTCCTGCTGGCCCAGAACTTTAATACAATGAGTATACTGGGCCTTGTGTTGTTTTACTTCTGTGTGTAGTATGAGGTTAAGGATTTAAAAAAAAAAAAAAAAAGGCAAACCCCCACATATTTGAAGCATACGCATGACTGTGGCTACCCATATATACCTTTTGTTCCTCATTATTCCTGTTTTTTAGCCGTGAAAACATCAGATTCCCGTAAACATGACAAATCCACGTTCCAGTGAAGCCTATAAAAGTCGTTGAAAGGCCATCTTCTCCTTTTAGTTATAGTAATATAAATCTGGAATAACTCAGTTCACTTAATTTGAATTGCATGAGTTGACATAGGTGTGGCTGACAGTGGAGGCTGGCTAGCAGTTCCCAACACCAGGAAATCATGAGGTCACACTTGCTTCTTGGTCCAAAGACGGCTTTGTCTTCATTCCTGGTGAAGCCACACTAAAAAAGTGATTAATAATTATTTTTTTGCACCTGTAATTTAGTCACAATTAGTATGTGGGATATAGAGGCGTCAAAATACTTACAGTAACAACAGCAGGTTTAAACATTATTGGCTAATAATGCATTACCAGCATAAATATATGTAAAAGAAAATCCCTTTTCCCTTTTCTTTGAGTAAGAATAACATATAAAAATATAAACAATATAAAAAGTTACACTGAAACCCTTAGGAAAATTGCTGAGAGTATTTTTTCAAGTCTATTTGACAATAATTTTCTGTATTAGTTCTTAAGCATTTTCATTTCAGATCTTTTCTCCCTCTCTGCTTTCCTGTAGACAGCACTGTGAACTAGTAACTTGAGGAACTTGTATAGGAAGAATCGTATTAATGAACTAAGCTTCACAGAAATGTAATAAAACATACGAGACTCAAAAAACTAACTCCAGCTTTTCTGTACATCCTCTCCTTGTAGGCTTAAATCCCAAATCATCAGCAATAGTTTCAGTATGGCTCAAAAAGGTCAGGGAACGTGCAGGGGAGGGGATGGGGGCAGCAGATTTTACATATTGGGCTGACTTTCCAGTAAGACTAAACCTGTGGGTGACTGCACACATAGACAAGTCGTTGTGCAGTATTCTAAAAGTAGGAGGTAAACCAGCCCAATACTTATCCTAATTATTCTTTGAAATTATTACCTTTATAAAAAAGGGAGGAAAAAAATCTCACGACTCAAAGAAAGGATAGAGAATGAGAACAGTGAGAGTTGTATAATTGGGGAAGTGTGGTGTTCTCTTTCATTTTTATGAAGGCCATTCATTAAATTCTTTCCTGAAATACTTACTAATACCTCCAAATACTGTTTCTGTAAAAGGACTTGGAATCATTAGATGAGATTTTTCTGAAATGTGGTGAACTCATTGACAAGATTTTTTTTTTTTAACAGAAATTTCTTTTTTTTGCTTTGCAAAAGAACTAGAGCCTTGTCTCTTAAGTTTTTAGGAACGTGAATAAGCCTGCAAGCATTTATACCTTAACACTTTCTGATCTGTGTTAATCCATACAACTATTGATATATAAATTTTATTGCATCTATTATGAAAAGTTTTTGTCTATACAGTTTCTCAGACATTGATGGATATAAATTGGAGATGTATGGCCTTATTAGTCTACCTTTAGACTTTTCAGAGTGTATCCCTATGTTAATAATAGCCTTTTCTAAATGAGATATAATAAAATGTTAGCATTTTAGTATTTAATATTGAATTTATTTTAAATACTTCAAAATATTTTAATTTAAATTATTTATTTTAATGAAGATAAAAATTATTTCAAAAACTTAATTTGAGGACTTGTGCATTCAGAAATATTTGCAGTACCAGATTTTCCTAGATTTTTTTTAAATTAGCATAGTGACTCATGGAGCACTAAGTTGGGCTGAGCATTCCCTTGTTTACTTTGGGCAAACTGAGTGACAAAAATAGACTGTTTAATAGCATTTTCCTATACCAGGCAGTTTTCATTATCCCACAATATGTTTATGGCATGGCAATATAAGCTGAAGTAGATTGTACTACCAATGTTAGTAAAATATTCCATTTGTAATATCTCTAGCACTGCAGCCCTTCACTGTATTGCCAGTGGGATTTTCAGAATATGCATCATTGACATAAGTCCTCTCCCCCCAAAGTCAGTGGGAATTTTAAATGCCGAAATAAGAGCAGAGTTTAACTAGTGAGAACTTTTGAAATGGAAACTTGAATACAGGGCAATGATTTCTTTTATTGAAAAAAAAAAAAGATTGCGCTGTCTAATGAAGTTCAATGAATATTCTTAAAGATGTGCAATTACACAGTTACATAGCCATTTTACACTGTCAAAGTATTTCTAAAGCTCGATGCCAAAAATTATATCAAATGTGGTACCTTTGCCAGTATGGCGAAGTTAATTTAGGCTTTCTAGCGTGTCTGCTCTGTGATCCTCTTTTAGAGTCATAATATTTCTTCCATACTGGCTGGATTCAGGGTACAACATAGACTCTCTGGGAGTAAATCAGGATTATGTAGAGAAAGTGACTGTTATTTATGGGACTCTTGTTCACTGGCAAAGAAGTTGAAGTGTATGTAACTGGTACGATGGGAACGGTGAGGAGGAGACCCTAGAGATCGCAGGAGACATTTTCCTTTTCTCACTTCCTTGCCTGGCACCTGAAGAAGAAATTTTAAGGAAAGCCCTGCTTTGTCTTTGCAGCTTCAGACAGAAGCCGACCCACTGGAGATGCCGGCAGGAGAGAATTTAGCTGCTGAAGTCAAAGAAATATTTTCTGATTAGGTGTGAACTGATTTTATTATTTTTCCCTAAAGGCTTATAAGTTGACCAACTTTAGGTAACTTTTTATGAAGTACAAAAAGTCATTTATCTAATACCAGAGCAGCTGCTGACAAATTTCAAGCTTTTATTTCAAAGCATGAAACAGTTAAGTGGTCGGAAGAATATTTTTAAGCATGAGAAAAGTGAAGTAATGTGGAGAGCTGTGCATTTATTTTGAGATGTCTGTAGCCCCAGTTTTCATGAATTTTTACTTGCTGTGGTGATCCAACCAGTTCACATGATACTTCCCAGCTTCCACCTTAATATTTTTCTGAATACAAATAAAACCAACAAACCCCAAAATCAAAACACCAGCTCCCCCAAATCTGAATTTAAAACAAACCCCCGAATTTGAAGAATTTCCTTCCAAGTGATTGTGATTGTCTGAAAGCAGTGTTTTAAAATGGAAAATGTCGGTTGATCTGCTTTATAGGTGCTGTGTGTATTTCCTGTGCTTGCAGAAACAGCAGACAGCTAAAATTCTGACTTTGGCATGTGTAAGACCACACCAAAAAGGATCGCTGCAAGGGGTCAAACTGATTTCATTTGGGAGAACTCAGAGAAGCAGTTTGTCGCTAGCAAGTCCTATGCAAGGCCAGCATCCCAATAGTTATGTATTTTGAGGCTTGGGTATTTGTAAAACACAGCCAGTTTTGAGGCCAAGTCCAGATCTTACCAACACTTACCCAGCACAATTTGTGGTAAAATTAAGCAAGTTTGCAGGACGTTCCCCTGTAAATTTCACTTGTGACTAGTTAATTTTGCTGCTCTGAGTTTTAGGAGTTTAGATGAAAACATCTTAAAGGAGCTGGTTTTCAAAAGCTTACTGGAGTGACTGCTTACTGGCCTTCTGAGATGTCTTCCAACTGAGCACTGGAAAATTGAGGCTACTAAAATCACTAGGAACAAGACGTTGACCAGTTTAGCTTTCCAGACCTGACTTTCATTTCTCCCTGAGGAGAATTTCACTGGGAACTGATTTGCACTTAAAGAAATGAAATTTGCCTGAAGAGTTAAGTAACGTGTTTTCTTTCAGGGAAAAACCAAAATACTAATATTCAAGACATCCTTAACCAGGGGCTGTGAAGTTGCTGATGGTGGGCCTTCCCAAAACAGTCTCTGTTACAGAAACTTAGATTTATAAACCAAACACATTACCTTGATCAATAATCAGGATAAAAGAATATTTTTAGGAACAGTTAGAAGGTGTAACTCAATCTGATGTGATTACTCATGCTCACTGAAAAAAACTGTCAATCAATACCAGTTATCAGATTTTCTACAAACAGTGGAAAAAGGGAGAGGCTTGTAAAATTGCATATAAAACATAGCTTCAGTGCAGTCTAGTAGTTGCTTAGATGGTATAACACAGACTTAACTATCAAACTTAAATATATCTATTGACTCAATGCACTATCAAGGCTGTCTATCAGGAAACGTGCAATAAATGACACAGCAGTTGTCTTGAACATGGTGGTATAATTTGGATATTCTCTTGATAACTGATCAAAGCATGATGGATTTGTAAGATAGGAACTAAAAGTACTTCTATGTAGATATGAATCTTGGTCATACTAGATGGAAAAGGAAAATGATGATTGAGTTATGCTGATTCTGCTAAAGAGCTCCAGTTATATATTAAGGCAGTAAAACTCTCTGAAACATGGGAGGAATGTATTATTAGTTAATTACAACAGTAAGATATGCCATTGAAGGGATTATTACCATATTTTATGATGACTGTTTTATCATCTCCTTGTTTATACTTTCCTTTGGTAATGAACTTTTCTGAACTTTGAAATACTTAATATTTGAGCATTAAATATTGTACCCCTTGTATTTGATAGGAATAGTTCTTAATATAGGGAGTAAGAATGTAACTGCAGAGGAACAGAAAATTCCCAGATGGGAAAAATGGCATTTTCTGTAATTACATGTTGTGTCCATGCATCAGCAGTGTTGTGGTTGGTTCAGTTTAGTTTTTCTGGTGGTGATGAGGTATGGAAAGCAATAGCTTGTTTTATAGTGGAAAGCAAATTCTGCTCTGGCCAGTATGCCCTGTAAAGCTGTTGGATTCCCAGGCCAGTTTCAGCAGCACCTCTTCAAATGTGGATGGCTGAAAGATGAACATCTCCTGTTTTAAGTAGTTGGACAACTGTTTGATTGCTCCTTTCTATAGGAAAATAATCTCTTCATGGATGGCTATAAGTGGCATCATTTTTCCTTTGGGTTCCCATTGCTCTCTCTGTATATATTACACATCTGGACTGTAAGTGAAACGTGCTCATTCCTCTGAAACATCTGTTGCATCCTGCTGCAGAGGAGGCCTACTTAACTGCTACTTTTACTGTGTACTGCGTAATTTTATTAAATCTTTGTCTAGTGGCCCCCATTCCAGGTACCATAAATTCAAAATCATACAGAAATAGTTAATATTTTCTGCAAAAAGAGTTACCTTGTTTCACAACTGATTGTGTTGTGTTTGTTTTTAAATAAAAACAAGGCAAGGTGAAAAAAAGGCGAGTAAATGAAAAAGTGTCGAGTTTTTCTCTTTTGCTTTGGAAAATGTAAATACCTACGGAGAAAAACTGTAGGAAGTTTCCAGTTAGAAAAAAAGATTATTGCTTTCTTCAGCTTAAAAGTATCAATCTTGTTATCCTGTTTATGCAGTTGCTTTTAGAAAGGCCTTCCCAAAAAAAAAGGAGAGTATTGTACTGGTTTCTTCTAGTAAGAGAAGGAAGGAGGAAGGAAAAAGGAAAAAAATGTTACAGAATTTCAGGCTAAATTCTGCCACTTTTGTTCAAGGAACTAGCATGGTGGTTTCTGCTGCTAAACCCTGGTGAGGGCAGAAAGAGCTGGGATGGCAAATATTAGTCATCTCTGGAGCTCAGAGCTTACTCAGTGGGAGATGCTCAACATAACCAATGAGAGGGAGAGCCATTTATTTGCACAAACACATTTGTGCACACCTAGAGGAGGCTCTGTATACGACCACCTAGAAGATTCAGTGAGAGTCACCACAGGACTCTGTGCTAATTGGGGCCCCGTGCCTAAAATTGCTGGTTTTTCCTTCATTCCTCAGGCACCAGCTCTTCAGCTGGCTGCTTTCTCAGCATTGTAGAAAAAAATAAAACAAGTGATTTCTGAGAAAGGGAACTGGGATTCAGTAATCTAGAGAGTGAGTAGTAGTAGGAAGTTTCTGTAACTTTTCGGAGCAGAAGAGACAAATCTTTGCTTGTTGTGGGTGGCTTGTTTGTTGTTTTTTGTACCGCCATCGTATCCCACACAATGGAGGAGTCCTGATGCACTAATTATGCTCCCTCCTGTGATGGGAAGGATGGGGGACTTGGACTTCGTTGCTACAAGCCTATGTGGTTTTGGGTGGGTAGTTTTAAGCACTACCTCTTCGTTCAGCATTCAGGGCACATGGAGAAGTTTGCAATTTTTTTTTTTATGGCAGCTCAAAGCTGAAGAGAGAAGGGACATGCTTGCACAGAGGAAAACCAGCTGCATTTTGCAAATACCCAAATTGCACTATCAGAGCATTAAATATTTATCAGTGAGTGTCTGCCCATTGAGTATTTTGGTATATTTAATTTTTTTTATTGTTATTGTCTGTCTGGACTTGGACTTATCTCCTTGGCCAAAGATAAAAGATGATTTGTGTCATAAATGTATGGCATGTGAGGCAGTGCTTAGGTTTTTCTTGAGATTCAATTAATGAGGTAAGACGAGGGCAGAGGTATGGAAGAAGGCTTTGCTAAGCTGCCTTTTAAATTTTGTACCATATTGAAAAATGGAGCTGTGGCAGAAACAATTGTGGTTTTGAAAGTCTGCTCCATATTAGCAGTACAAGAGGCAGCTGCCTAAAATAGGAAAATATTAGGAGGGTGTTTGGGGCCTGTTTATTGAGGGCAAGGTAGGGAGCTGTGGGCGGTGTGTGTTTCCCAGACTGCTAAAGGCAGCAAGGACCACGGAGCTCGTGCTGATCAGGAGCGGATGATAACACACTAATGCACTTTTACTTTTCTGCAAAATATTAAGGCTAGAGAGCTGCAGACTGTTTGTGACACATGGTAATTTGTTGAAAATTACTATTTGCAAAATAGAGAGGACTTGTTATATTAGCAAACTGACAAGAAAATAAACAGCCATTTTTGGTTTTGATGTTGTTTTGGTTTTTTTTTTTTTTTTTTAGAAAAAGCCTTTGGAACTAGAGAAGATAGATGCAATGTTGGCTATTATTTACCAAATCAAACTTATTTAAATGCACCATCTTTGATACTTAATAAATGTTGTAGTGTGGCTTTTCGTGGCTAATAAAACTTGGTTTACATTACACCCCTTGTCTGCTATGATTTGCCTCCTAGGGCTCACTTAGAGTGCATTAAGAAGCTGCACACAAGATCAGGGTGATTTGCTGCAAAACTTAAATAATTCATTTATGCACCACTGCTCTCAGTGTTTTTACAAATGCTATAATGAGACAAGCTGTGAAATGTTTTACATGGTGGAAATGAGGGCTGCTGCTCAAGTAAAGTCTTTCTGCATGGATTTTATTCCTTGGAAGTCTTCGGGAGGACTTTCGAAGTATTATAGTGTAGACCTCCAAAGCATGCTGTTCTGCTGATAAGGCTGTTTGTCCTAACTCAGCAATAATATTTTTTACTTCCATGTGCTTTCACTGGAGGACCTGAAATGAGCAGAGGATACTTAAGGAGTGCAGAGTGGAAACTATAGTTCATTATGCTTGGAAAAGGCCCTTTTCTGACTGTGACTGTACCTTGTCTACCACACTGATACCCTTTCTTACTCTTCTCTCTGCAGTACACTTCACATTTTATTAATGGACATGGAAGAAATGGGAATGATCTAAGTTAAAATACACCAGAACTAAGCTTTACTGTCAACGTTGTTGACAACTCCCTTGATGTTAGCTCTAAATTCTCATTCTCTGGAGTCATGTTACTTCTGTGTAGCTATAACTTTCAATACCCTCTGCAAAAGTCTTATCATCATGAAGAAGAGCTTGAAAGTATGTCCTGCATCTGCACTCTCAGAAAGCAGTTGTCCAGACGTAAAATAGCTCCATTATTTACACTAAACGTTAGAATATTTTTTTAAAATTTTTATTAATCTAGTAATTTTGATGAAAAAGGTGGGGATAGCACTTGGGGCTGGTGGAGCAAGTGTGACCTCTCCATCATTTTTGTATGCATATTAGGCTATAGCTGTTTACTACATGATCAGATCTTGTTTGTTCTACAGGAAGAACAAATTACAGAAGAATTAAAACATAAACAAATTAGTCTTAAATTAGTAATTGGGTAAGAATAATCTGTTTACAGTATGTGTCTGACTTTGCCAGGAAAAGTATCCAACAGTTTACATTTCCCATGCACATCTCACCATTGACTTGGAGCTTAAGATGAGATAGGGGAAAAATACTGGGTGTAACTGAGACTGCTGGATGGCTCTGGGTGGAATTTGTAACTAATTAAAGTAATGTATAATTAGAAGCAGATTTTAATTTTTAGGATTAACAGAAAAATGTTCTATTGTTCATAACTTTTTAATATGTAAAATTTGCTTTAGAATCTTTTGCTAGAAAACATTTTGCAATTGCTTGTATTTTTGCTTGGCCATTATGAAACCTTGAAGTGTGTAAGGGTGATTACCATTTTACAGAATGAAAGCTGGAGAAAAAGGAGCGAAGGGGATTCGGAAAACAAAATGTTTGGGCTGATGCCATGTAGAGATCCCTTTGAAATTGCTAGCATTTCTGTGAGCATTTTCCCCATCTTCTCAACCAGTTTTGAATCTGATGAAATTACCATCTGTGCATAGATATGCAGGAAATGAGCTAAATTTGTAGTGTAAACATTTTCAAATGAATATTTGCACAGTACAGTCTCTCAGCAATGCATTATCCTCTTTTATTTGATAATCAACACATATCCCTTATGAGTTGCATTGAAAGGGAAGAGAATGACTCTCACTAAACTCTAATTATCCTCTCCTTCCTCCTGGGAAGAGCTCTCTTTAAGCTGCCTTTTGTGAGCTGCTCTACGTTTCACAGTCATTCCACCTCTTGATCACTCTTTCTCCTTATTTTGCCTCAAAGTGGACTTTCGGATGTAAGGGCATAGCATGAGCCCAGACAGCTCCGTACAGGGACATCTGTTGAATTTCTATAAGGTAGGATTGCCAGGCCAATCCAAAGCCTTGGAGAGATTCAGAGCAATTAACTTTCAACTGAGATTTTATGCAGGACACAGGCTTGTGATAATACATAAATATTTCTTGGCTTAGAACTGGAAGAACGACATATTTCCATTAGCCCCAAAGTACTTTTGACTTGATCCAGTCTGTAGCAACATGAGTCAGCTGTTTCAGCTAAGCAGTGTTTCTAATTCAGCCTTTTTCTAATAAGCACGTATGCATAACATGAGCTTCCTACACCGATTAATCCGTGTTTCCTCCATATGGTTTGTAGATTTTTATTTTCTTTTAATTCAGTGCAAGCTGCTGAATAGTGAAATGCAGTCAAGATCTTTTTCTAGCAAAAAAGGGACCCCAGCTGAAGTTGCCAGGGAATTGCCAAGATTAGCATATCCTGGTTGGTTTGAGAAAGGAATTTTTCAGCCAATCTCTCTGACTATGAGGGCTTGAAAATGCGTGAAGCCCTTCAGTAGTCCCATGTAAAAGACCCTGTGTTTTTCTGGGTAACAAAGGCAGGGTTTGAAGAAGAAGAAAGCTGGACCAAACCTTGCTGAAGCTGGTTCAGAAGGACAAAGGAACAGGCCTGTGGAGTTGTCCTTATTCAGCTGAGATGCTACACCTTGATGAGAGGGAGAAGGAGTGAGGATGTCAGAAGACAGGAGAGGAAGCTGCTAGGGAAGGTCTGTGTTTGGAACAATATAGGACTTCAGAGATCTGGAAATAGGTATTTTGTATTTGGGAAGGGTAGGAATTCACAGTCTGTGCATGGAACTCGATCTGCTAATTTTAATGTGCAGTTAGGAGTGTTAGAGTGATACTAGCAAAGCCTTGCTATTGCTACTGCTATGCTATCAGAGTAAAGCTGTAGAGCTATTAATGTGCATCCACATACTTGGAGAACACAAACAAGGGTGCATAGATGTATGGTAAAGCACTGCAAAATCCAGCTTCCCCCTGCCATGAGCAGCCTTGATTAACACCCCTTTCCCCCCCAAACAAACCCAAACCAAAATAACCCTACAACCTTTTTCTTTTAGTACCCATGAAATCTAATAGCACAGTTTTTTTCCTTCAAACAGGGAGAATGTTAATTCCCAGAATACACTTTATATAAATTAAAGTCCTTTCCCCGTTCCAAACATAATTTTTAACAAAGGAATCAATCTCTCTCCTAGCAAACCAAGGTGAACAAATATATATATAAAATAATTTAATTGCTTTTTTCTTACTATAAGAGTTTGTTTGGTTTGTAAAACCAAGTTGGAATATTTATGCCCTTCCTCTTAGGGAAGGTCAGCAGATATATACTCAATTACCTATTTGTGTGTGTTAAATCAAATGACTCTATATTCAATATTTTGTTTTTTAATTTTGCCTGAGCAGGAAGCTGGAAATCCAAATTAATGACTCTTCCCCAGTGACATAAATTCTGCGAGGTGTTTGTAGCTTGCTTGCCTTGTTAAAGTGCTCTGATGTGATTGATAACTGTTGTCCTCTCCAACAGCGAAGCCTGCACAGCAGTGGCAAGTAGACCAGCAAGCATGCAGAGAACTTGCACTAGGATCAAAATCCAAGATGTTTTTATTAATTCTACTTCCAGGTTGTGAGGAATGTTTCTAAATAGGCTGGTACCCATCTTGTCTTCTCACTAACAGCTGGTGTTAGACATGGTAATATACCAAAGTCACTGCAGCTGAGCAAGGAAAAGTAAAGCTTGTTTCTGTGGGGTATCTGAGGGAAGTAAAGTCCCTTCTGCTGACAGAAGAATTGCTGTGCTGGGACTCTCTTGTGCACATGCTGTACTGGTTATATAGTATGGGTAGTTTAACTTGCAAAGGGTCCCCACGAGTGATCTACAAAATGTCCCACTGTTTCCCTCTTCCTGTGTTTACCTGTGCACTGAGTGGTTGGACCCTGAACCTGCAAGTGCAGATTTCTTCCAGAGAACAATAAAGTGGCCGTAACAAAATCTGGGCAATAAACATTTCAAACTACTTTTTACCATCTTTTTAGTGTTCAGTTCATTACTCTCAAGCAGTGATTGACCCTGTGTTGCAGAATATGTTTCAAGCCAAGACAACAGTTACTCTGAGGGACTGGGAATCTGACAGACCAATGCAGGCAAGATGAGGTGTGAGCATCTTGCAAAAGGCTTTTGTTAATTTTGGGGCTTTGTTTTAATCTTGTACTCTTTTTCCCTTTGTATGATACTGTGGTGGAGAATGGATTTGTCTTCTATGGGCTAACATTTGTGAGGCTTGTGGAGTTGCTAAGGGATAGCTTGCCAACTCACATTATTAGGATCTTTCCAGTAATATAGTAATTCAGTCCCTCCTGATTTGTTCAAAATACAAAACCTTAACTTGAGTGACAGGTATTATCTGCAGTAAGACCTTAGGAAGGTGTAACTGAAAACAGATTAAACATCAGATTAAAATTTCATTGATCTAGCGATGTATGTGAAAATTGGAAAAATAGTTTAAAGTGTGTGCTCTTGAAATAATGAATATGCAACATTTAAAGAAATAGCTATTGCCAAAGCTTTGAAATATGAGTGCAAATCAAGGTTAAAATTGACAAATGACTGTTACAAAGGGCTGAAGTAAATGTGTAGCACCAGTCACCTGTGGATGTTGATGTGGCTAGAATCCCAGCGGAGGTACCTGTGGGTGGTACACAGTGTGGACACCTCTCTCTAATCAATGTACTGTTACCGCTAGATTTTATTTTCTCTTTAGGCAGAAGCAGAACATAAATGTAAGTAAAAGAGCCGTGCACATTGCTCTTTCCATAATCCTTGTGCTATGAACTATTTTTTTCCCCATAGGCTATTAGCGTCTTTGAATAAGTATCTAGTTCCTTTCAATAAACACTGTGCATCTGAAGTTAAAGTGGCTACTAGTAACTAAAGTGACAGCTACTCAACTGCTAGCAACAAAAAGAACCTTGTTAAACCTGAAGATGTCACATCATTTTCGTAGCTGCATTTCTGAGCTCTAGGAGACTCGAGTGCCATATTTTCTAGGCAGAAACAGGTAGTCAACTAGGGTGTTTATTCATTGAAGGTCAGGCTTTTGTATTATGAAACTCCTAGCAGATGTGATAAGCAGTAAATTGCAGATCTATCACCTTTTCTTTTTTATCTTTTTTTTCTTTTTTTTTTCCCAGTGAGCGTGTGTGTGAAATCAGCAGAATACTGCCTGCATTTGATTTATGGCCCACTTTTGACCAACTCTTATCAGGTTCCCACAAGCCCTTTTCTGATGCAGCTCATGTCTGAATGACAATAGACAACCACTGCCATTATGCTCCAAAATCCCTCTCTGCATTCTAGACACCTAAGATTACATCTGGGTTATTGATTTATTACTCCCCCCCCCGCCCCTTTTTTCCCACAGGGACCAGTTTGTTCAGCCTGAACAAGATAGACTATTATTAAACTGAGCGAACTACTCCATGTGAACTTGGTAAAGAAATAATCATTTGCAACCACCTTTCTAACCACCCAGGTTCATAAAGAAATGTAGGTGTTGAAATATTAAGACTGTTTATATATGGGTCCCACCATTCGTGTTTGTTCAGATTATATATAATTTATACACATGAAATGAGACCCAACAGGCATTCTGTTGTGTTGGACATTATAGGCATATTGCCTAAAGCACCGCAGTATTACCACCCAATGTACAAAACCCAAATTATTACAAATCTATGTTATAGTAATACCTACTGTAACTCCAACTGTATCTGTGGCAGGGAGGTTTTATGACACCTTTTAGAGCCTCAGCAAAATTTATATGGTCCACCAGTAGATTTTTTTCTTTTCCTTTTTTGGGGAGGGAGAGGAAGCTATAAATTTTACAGTACATCGGATTTTTATATCTCCTAAAAATGTACTGTGCAGGATTCACATTTAATATCCCTCAGCTATAGTCATCTGTGTATTTAAGTCACTAAGTGAAAAGGTACAGACAAGGCTTCTAGTTAAAATGTTTTTTTTTTTCCTTTCTCTCTCTTTTCTCCCCCCATACCCTGCGCCCTTCCCTCCCACAAGTACATACCTCACCCTTCTGTCTTCTTTTGGTTAAAATAACATTACAAAAGCTGATTCACTGATTCAGGGTTCGAACGTGAATACTTCTGGTCTGCTTTCAGGAAACTCCGAGCACCATCACGCCAGACCAACAAGGCCTGCAGGTGCACTGAGAAAAACCCAGGGCATGGCATGGGCCAAACACCCCAAATGGAGGTTCCTGTCACTGGCGGTGGGGACAGATCTGCTTAACTCTCAACTAAACCTCCCATGGTTTATGTCCTACCTCAGAGGTTTTATTTTATTCTGCCTACTATTCAATTCATTGTGTACAAGTGTCTATCGTTGCTTGAGTCCTGTTAGACTATGCCCTGTGTAGACTGTTTTTTTAAGTAATGCATGTGGGCAGAAAGTATCACACACAGGCTATAATTTAAATATTTCCTTTTACTGCCTTAGCCTACTGCTGTTAATTTTGTTTTTTTAGGCATTCCTTTGTTCTCTTGTGGAGCAAAACTCTGTATCAGCAAAGAACCAGATAATGCCAGCATCAAGTGGGGAAAAATGAACTTTTATCATTCATTACTAGATGTCTTTTTTCTAAGTCATCATTTTCTCATAGTTAAGACTAAAATGTTCCTCGTAGAAAAAAACACTTCTCAGTTGAAGTTTTATAATTATTCTGTGATTCATTCTGTGGGCTTCTGTTTCTCCTCTGTCCATTCAGGGCTCAATCCTGCCAGATCCTGTGTCTGTTCCCGTAAACACCTATAGGCATGCCCAACAGCATTTGGAAGCTCAGACATCCATAAATGCTTTTGAAATATTGTCGTATTTTTGTTTAAAGATGGCTTGTCGACAGGGTGTCTGAGTAATGCATACCACTGAGGTCTTTTAGAAAGCGAAGAGGATTTTTCCAGTGAAAATCTTGCCTTTTCAGTCAGAATCTAGTTGAGCATCTAAATACTGGGATGAGAAAAGGAACTGTGTAATGCTGAGAATGATTAACCAAGACTCTGTTCAAAAGGGAAGAAATAAGTTACACAGAAATACATAAATCACAGTTTCACAGACCCATGGATTTCATTGCTATAGATAACACAGGGCACTCCAGCTCCATAAGGATACTGGAGAGTTACAGTAGTTTCTGGTTAGAGTAGGGAGAATAATTAATGGCAGATGGAAAAGGGTGAAATGTTTTTTTCCTCAGACTAGAGCAAGTAAGAAGGGATGTGAAGGCAGCACAAAACAAGAAGTGGAGAGTCAAGCGAACTGAAATATGGCAGGCTGAAAAACCCAAAAGGGAACACTTTTTCCCGTAATGTGTAACTCAGCTGGGAAATTCTGTGCTTCTGTTCAGCTGAGAACAAATCAAATTTTAGAGAGAGATAACCAAATTTATAGCAGTAGTCCATGCTACAGCAGGAAGAACAGCGGCAAGGTCATTAGACATGCACTGCATTGAGTCTTCAGTTGCTGGGTATTTGGGGGTTGAGAGGGACAAATAGCCAATAACTATAGGTAGCAGAGTTGTACTTTGAAGTCTCGTTCTGGCAACAAGAGACTAGCTTGCATGGATTATTACCCTTATCTAGTATTGCAGTTTCTTTGCTTTTATTATTAAATTCAATGTTCTATAAAAGTTTGGGATAACCGGGGTGTTGGATGTCCTGTGCAGAATGTCTTTCCCAGTCTCCCTGCGTCATGGTTCACTGTTGTACAGAGGAAACAGAAATCACAGCAATGCAAACAAGCCAAAAAAGTTTTAAGTCTTGACTAAGATGACAGTCACTTTTGTGACAGTCACTTGCTGTTTAGAGTAAGCTCTTCAGAGTCTTTCCAGCCTGTGTTACAACTGTTGTTCATTTGCATCTCAGTGTTGCCAGAAAAAGCAGTGGCAAAAACCTGCTCTGGGTAAGCCAGGTCTAGAGTTTTTCTGGCTTCATGGAGGACCTCTTCCTCTGCCATGGAAACTCCCCCCTTCTCTTATTGCAGTTGACTTGAAATCGCGATTTATTTGTCTAAAGCCATTTCCTGGTTTCACTTTGTTTTGGAGCAGAAACGTACTTTCTTCCTTTTATCTCCTGGTGTCTTCTACCCTAGAATACAGACACTGGCCTGCACAAGTATTGGCTTGCATAATGCTGCTTCAGATAAAGGTCATAAATGGTCTTATTTGGAAATTAATTCAAATAAGAACGAACAAGCCAAAACCAAGCCTCTACTGGGCATGTTAATAATGTAATTTGTTTACAGGCTGTAAGATCACTGCTAGAAGACATCCTGAATCATTGGCTGTGGCCATTAGTGTTTGCCCTTGGTTGTCCCTTTTGTGGGGGAAGTGAGTCCAAATGTCAGAGAGACTCTGCTGAACCAACACTGCCTGAAGATAGCTATTCATCTTCTGGAAACCCGGGCTGATGTTTTGAAAGATCGTTAGGGTTTTGATACCTAAAAAAATAGATGGGAGTCACTTCATTCCATGGACACTAGTCCAGTACAGTCATTGGCACTGCAACCAGGAGGAATTAGTGCTGCAGTTCTTGAACACTAACCAGGAGAAAGGAGACTGTTGTAATGTCAGAAGAGTGCGGCAGCAGATCAGAACTGGTGTTTGGGGGCTGTGACTGTGGTGCATGTGACCAGAAAGCCTGGCAGCATGTGTTTTGGTTGCGCTTATTTCTTACACGTATAAAATCTGTGTGGGGTGGGGTTTGGGGTTTTTTTGAGCAGTCTTCAATCCATTATTTGCAGAAATATTCCCCACAGAAAACATATTTATTTTAGTGCTCCTCTCAAACACACACAAAAGGGTGTGAGAAGGCACTGACAAAATATGATCTCTAAGAAAAGGTGTTTACCATACGGGCAGGAAGGGCTTGCATAGCTCTGTGCAGAATGTATGCTGGGTTTTAGCAGGTAGCAGGTAAAAGAGGAAACAAATAGGAAACCATATTGTCAGCCATGCTGAAAAGTGCTCTGATGCCCTTTCCTCTCATCAACAACAGCAAAATCGGATGTTTCTATCAGAAACATGAATAGCACAAACACATGGCTCTTGGCTCTTTCCTTCAGTAAACAGCAGCAATTAATTAGCCCTTGGAACATGCTGTATCTATAGAGAGAATTTTAAACCCTCGCCTTTTTTTTTTTTTTTTTTGAAGGTTTAAAAGTATTTCTGGACAGTTCAGCAGCATCAGTGATGCATGTTTAATGCATGGAAGAAGCTGGCATTCTGGCTTGAGCAGCAGGTACACAAAGGGTGTCTTCCCACAAGTTCAGTCGCACTTTTGGCTTAAGAGAGCACATTTCACTTATTAGTGAATAAA
Organism: Sagittarius serpentarius; assembly: GCA_034782735.1. Lineage (NCBI taxonomy): Eukaryota > Metazoa > Chordata > Aves > Accipitriformes > Sagittariidae > Sagittarius > Sagittarius serpentarius. The sequence goes on from JAVKLA010000081.1 coordinate 18,301,319, forward strand.
GAGCAGGGGATATTCAAACACTCTGCGAAGGTCTCCTGGGTGTAGCTACAGATAGTAGGTAGTATTTATGCTCCATTCTGTATGCTTGTCAACAGCTCTTTGTGTCAGACAACTTTTTTTTTTTTAATGCAGGTTGTCCTCAGGAAAGTAATGAAAAGGAGTGAACGTTGTCTCAGCTGCCATAAAGTGTTACATTCTCTTTAGTATAAATCATCATCCTGAAGTTCATTAACCTTAATACAGTTTAGTCTTTATGTGTCATCAGTTGAGCCCAAGCCTTCCAGATGAGTCATTCGCTATATGCTGAATTTGTGGGGGCAAGCTAATTTTTGCATATAATGAACATTATGCATAGTCCTCTCTCCTTCTGTGCTCTGCTCATTGAATTGAAATTGCATTTGTTGAACTGAGAAGGTGTTATGAGAAAAGCAGGGTTGTGACAGCCTAAAAGAAGAGGAGGAACCAACTCCAGAGGAAAAGTCCACCGCGGCATGATAGCAAGGGTGCCAGTGGAGTGGTGTAACAGCTCTGATACTCTCTTTTCTTCTACACCAGTGTGTAAATCAGGAATTGCCCTGTTGTGGCAAAGGGAAGCATGTAGTTGAGGCATGTCCCCAAAGCTAGCATGCAGCCAACCTGGGCTGTCCACAAAGCAATGCAGATATATGGACTCGGGCCCAAAAGTGAGCATTGGTGAACATCAAGCAAGTGGGGGAGCCCCAAGGGATGACAGCAGAGCTCAACTGGTGTCCTCAGCAGCCACCTTAGCACACCAGCTGCTTTGCTAATGTCCTGCACTGCTCAAGGGTCACATCATGGCCTGATTTTAAGGAGGGATGTGAAGCAGGATAATCCAGCCACTGACCTTGTGGATTTTTACAGGGAACTCATCCAGTGCCTAAGGGCTGGCATGACACAGAAGTTGCTTGTTGGAGGGTCTGACAAATGGGTGGTGGAGACTGGCACTGTGCGTGGAGCGGAGGCAGGGGTCAACATAGTGTGTAGGAGATGAAAGATGAGGACAGGGCTAGGTCAGGAAGAACATTGTATCTTGGGCAGTTGACTTTTCCACTGTCCAAATTCCACATAATCAGTTTTTCCATCTCCTCCAGCAAATCAAAGGCATTTGTAATTCACGCTTTTAAACACCACTGTTTCTGCTACTTCGTGGATTAAAAAAAAATACCTGAACATGTACACGCAGAGATATAATAGAAGAAAATAAAATGGCCTCCATAGCTTCAGGTCATCACTCTGGCTGCATGAAGCTCACCTATTGACAGAAATCATCTACCTCCAGCTGATCTTGCTTCTCAGCCAAGATCTGAAAGTCTGTCACCTCCCATCATGATCTGTCATACAAACATCACATGGAGAGTTAACCTAGCAGTTAGAAAGATTTGTTGAAAGTCTGTTACATTCCCCCCCTTTTTTTTTAAACAACTCAATACAATGGGGGTGAATTGTCTTATAGGTTAGGGGCAGAGGCTGGGTCTTAATTTATCCCAGTGATCTGCCGAGAGTGCACGGAGGAATCCTGCAGACTGCATGAAGAGTGCTTCAGTCAGACCCTTCTCGGCTCAGGAGTCAATAAGGGCATGAGTTGATCTAAACACATATCTTCTTCTGTGCTGCGGATAGCGGGGAGGAGAAAAAAAAAAACCAAACCAATGCTGTCTCTGGCTGAACTTCTAGTTGTGTTTCTCAAGGCGGTTTCTTGCCTCATCTTACCTCCAGACATTGCAGAATAGCCCTGCTCCATTCCCTCTGCATTGGACCGCCTGGATTTTCCTCAGAGAAAACAGGCTTGGCCTTTTCCTTCAGCTTCTGCTGCTTCTCTGTCTTGTTCTGTTTTTGCCTTTCCCCCCCCCCGCTCCTTTTTGCCTTCTCTAGGCTGTCACAAAATGTGCCTCTTGATGCCCTGTTCTGGCTGCTACAATGCCTTCCTCTCTGGGGCTCTGAGTGGGCAATGCAGATGAATTGTTTTCCAAAGCCTGAGAGCTGCAGTATCCTGTTCTTGGCCCCAGAAAAATAATGACTTGTACAGATTTTGCTGATTTGTATGAGGTCTTTAAAAGAAGAAAGAGGAAGATTGCCTGCTAAAAATCATCTTCATTTACATGAAGAAAAAGTTGTTATTTGTTTATGTAAGATTTTTAAAGGCTTCTTGGCAGAATTGGGAGAAATGACCCATGGGTTGTTAAATGATCTTTAAGGTCCTTGTACTATATTACAGCTTCAATTCAGAAGATACTTATATCATTACAATTGTTGTTGAACTTAAACATCTTTGCTTATCATAGTTTAAACTAGTAAGCTTTTAAACATAGTTTAAACATAGTATAAAACTTAAACATAGGTTTTTTTCCTCTTTTAAACAAATTCTTACTGTTTTTCCTTTGTTTTCTGAAAACTTCTTTTTGTTGTCACATAACAGGTCCAACTAAAGCACTAAAAATGCTTTGAAATGTATTGTAATGATGATAAGAAATTGCTGTGTTCAAGGTCTGGAGTGAGTAAGGAGTGGGGTTATAGTTCTGAAACCCCTGAAGTATTTGCCTAAACCAAAACTCCTAATCTTTGCACCACATCATCTATCGTATGGAAGAATCAATCAATCGGCTGTATTGACACCTCCTCATTAACTATTTTGTCTTCAGTTCTTGGCTAGGTGAAGGGTCCATGAGGACACAGGTCCTATCCTCAGCTACATCACTGGGAACAAGACTGGGGCCAAAGTAGTGTTTGAAAGATTTTTTTATTTGTAGAACAAATGTTTTCACCCAACTGTAGCACAGTCAAACAGTGTGAAGGAAACATGACAATACCCCGTCTATTTATCTGTGTTTTTATAAGGTCACCCATCACCATGGTATCTAAGTGTCTTTTTTCTTTCCTTTAAGGGTCCTGGTCAGGAGTTGAAAATAAGGAAAAGAGAGGAAGAAAACCACAAAGAGGCATATGAAAAGTAAAAAATACAGAGCTAGAGGTGAACCTAAGCACTCAGAGGTAATTTGCCTTGAGGAACAAGAACCCTTGAGACCTATGTGTAGACTTTGGAAAAAAGAATCTGTAAACAATAGTAAAGGCTATGAACGTGCTATCCTCTGACAGGTATGTAAACCTTAAGATTAAAATAACAGCTTCAAAAATCCTTCTGTCAGAGTGAGTTTGCTTTAGCTAGTCAGGGTTTCAGGGGAAGTATCACAAAGGCAATGTATATCAAGTGGAGATAGCAAAGGAAAATTCTGTGTGAAATTTCTAAACAGGTTGGTTCTTGAAGCGTATTCTCTATACCTTGACTAAGTTATCATGATGTTAAAATAGCATTATATAAAGTCAGGTCATTAAGGATTAGAACTAGTAGATTTTTAAAAACATTTTTTTCTGCATATGTTAAATCATATAAAAGCTAAATTCCGTGCTTAAGAATGAAGATGAAGGAAGAGTCAGGAAGGGCACAAAATCGAAAAGTTTTTTTTTTGTCTTTGTGTCAATTATTGTTTTGATTTGAAATTTTTTTCACCAACAATTCTGGCAATCCCAATACTCCTTTACTTCACAAAGTAATTGGGAAGGGTTCCTTAATAGGCTGTTAACATTTTGTCTTAATTTAGCAATATAGTTCCACTTTATCGTGTTTTGGTTTTTTGCATTTTTTCTGCTTGACTTACTTTCATGGTGAGACCAAGGAGAGGATGGCAGGTATTTCAATCACATGTCTGTTACCCAGTCTCCTTCTGTGCATGCTGCCCTGAAAACTGTGCTGTGAGAAACAACCTTGTGCTTTAGCGGTGTCAGTCTGCAATCGTGGTGCTGCTTATGGAGAAGAGGTGGGAGGGTGGGAGCAGTCAAGTGTCCTCACCTCCATCCCTGGAGTGGGAGCCCTATCTGCTTTGAGTGTGCAAACCTTAAAGTTAAGAGATGTCTGAAGAGGATGGTGATAATGGGGAGTTGTGTGTCTTGTTCTGGTTTATTTTCCCAGTTTGATTAAATATGAATGCGTCTGAATATCAACTATTCATATGCTAATCGCATCTCTTCAACAAACACAAGCCACTAACCAAACTCCTTTTTGCATACTGTAAAGAAGTAAGAGAATTCTTGACCGCAGAAAGCAGGCATGATGCACATAAAAGGAGTGAAATTATTCAGCATGTGCTCATTGATACTTCTTTAAACAGCAGCTTCCTCCTTCCAGAGATCTTCCTTGAGGTTTGCAGATGACCACATGTAATGATGTGGTTTCTTGTCACTAGTAATAGCCTTGCGAGGCAGCAATATGCAGTGCAAAATCTTATTACCCAGTAAGTGACATTTAACTGACCTAGTTACCCCAAAAGCTAATTGCTAGTTTGTATATATTGCCACACCTTCCATCAACACAGTAGACTTAAGAGTGTTTAGCAAAAATTTTAGCTGCTAGTTGGGCCACATTCAGGTCAGGTATAGGGCCCACTAGACTCAAAGGCTGGCTTACACTGTGAAGCAAAGCAGACTGAAAGGTCAAATTCTCAAAATTATCTCATGAACTTTGGCATTTACTTTGACAAATCCCATTCCTCCATATGTGGCCACCAGTTCAACAAGCTACTTAGATCTAAGACCAGCTTAGAAAGGTGTGAGTCATTGCACTGACTTCAACGTGGTGGTTCACATCCTTCACCAGCGTCCCGTAAGCTGCCCCTCTGGGTTGGCCCTTTCACTCCAACAGGTTGTTGAGAATGCCTGTTTGCGGTTTCAGGTGTTTATTAAAGGCAAGCAGGTCATGATGATGGATAGTGTTTTGGCTGCCTGCTTGGAAAGTTTGACCCCAAATAATGACCCCAATATTGGGATGTCTGTGTGGTTCTCTCCTATTTTATTCCACCAAGAATGTCATAAGTAAAGCCATTAATTCAAGAGGAAGAACCTTTCCAGAAATAAATCCTGCCCCAGACTCTCAAATAGGACCAGTAAAATTATTTCTTTGTTTTAATTGTTTTGTCCTTATTTCAGGTTGTATGTACCCCTTCTATGCAATGAACTTCATCACAAATCCAAACAAGTGTTCGCAATTGTTCCTCAGACCCATTATTTGTGCATGTATATCAAAGAATCATAAAAATAAGATACAGAAAAATTCTGCATTAGATCATCTCATCCCTGCCCTTGCCGATGCAGATTTTTTTCCCCTCTACAGTATATTCTCTAGCGCTTTGTCCGGTCTAGCTTTAAGTAGATTAAATATGGTACTTTCTTACTGCCCTGTCAGAAGCTGTTGGAGAGGCTTGGAGGTAATTGACGCTGGCACCATTTGAAGGTGTGTTGTGGACCTTACCACACTTGTCATTTGTATCCAAACACGGTGCTTTCCTCCAGCTGTCATGAGTATTGTGTGGCCATAATTCTTTCAGACCCAGCATACAGCCTGTGCTAAACACTTGCAACTAAGATGCAACAAAAGAAATGAAAATGTGGTTTTGGTTTCTTTTTGGCAGACAGTGTAGATAGGGTTAATTCTTTTGAGCAGCCCAGAGGTGAAATAGTAAGGTGAAGGCCTTCAGATTCTTTTGTTGATGAAAACTAGTGGTATTGAGATATGATGTGCTTCTCTGCACATGAAGCTTTTTTTTTTTTAGAGAGAGAGAGGTATATTTTATAGGGTTCGATTAGTAACTACATTTGAAATACCAACTGTCTGCTCTTATGACACAGAAAGCAGATTTAGCCAATCAGTGAGTGCTTTTGAAGAATTCTACTGATGATACACACACTTAAGCAAAGTAGTAATAATGTTTGGAGTTTCCTTTTTCTCTCAAGGAACCCACCAAGTGTTTCACTCGGTCCCTGCTCAAACTGTGCAGCTGCTTTGGGACATGCCTGCCACTCTGTGGCATGACAAAATACAGGACAGTCTTCATGGGAAGTCTGTAGTAAGCTGCTGGGCCCCTTGTATTCAGACTCTAATTCTTGAACTCTTCTGTTTTTCCCAAAAGATTTTAATGCACTGTCGTGAACAGAAAACAAAGGATGTTAGCTAATCTCTTGGTTTAAATGGTTTCTTTCTCCTCTCATTGTCACCAGAACCCAAACTTGTAATTCCACCAGCCATAGACCTATAAAGCCACAAATCTCTTAAGTACAATTCTCCATCCAGATGACTGTCATCAGTCATTTCTATAGTTTTACAGATAGGGGAATACTGTCCCTTGGTGTAGCCTCTTTACTTACTACTTTTACTCAACTCAAACTGAAGGTTCTTGATACAAAGATTATTCATAGCACTCCTACTGCTTGCTGTTACTGCCTCTGAGTTCACGAATCCCAAACTGAGATCAGATCATGTAGCCCAGTGTTCCTTGGACACGTAGCACCACATTAAAATGTCATTTTAAGCAATTATATTTATAAATACTTATAAATATTTATTATAAACAAGGCTTTAAATAGCAGCTCTTGAGAAAACAATCTATTACATTTGTATTAAAACATGTTCAAAAGTTTAATTATAAGAGAGAATATTCAGCTGAACCGTAAAAAAAATAATAATGCATTGCAGTGCCCTGCTTTGGCCAGTTTATGTCAAGCTGCCACGTTCAGCTGAGAAGGTGGATTTCATTGTGTTCCACACTGAATCCAAGAAACCAGACTCTGGTGATTTAGAGAACAGCTAAATACTCAATGTTCTTGTCTTACGTGGGCAATACTTCTGTTCAGGACTCTGGGTCAAATGCTGCTCTTGAAAACCCCTGTGTGCCTCATGTGGCTGAGGAGAAGTTTTGCTGGATTTGAAAGATGCGGTTTTGTGCCTACTGGAAAGCCCACTGCTGAAAATGGAATTTGTCCTTCTGACTCCAGCTGTGGTCTTTGTATCTAGCCCTGAAGGGACCCTCATTTTGCTGACTCCACTGGAGTCATCTTCTGTTTGGTAGGGATCCTTCCTTCCTTCCTTCCTTGTGACACAGCACTTGAAGTGGTTTTGTTCCCCTTTTCTGTAAAGTCTTTCTAGGAAGGCATGGAGGCACAGCCTTCTTGGGCTGTTTCCCCGAAACGTTACGCCCTTTAGGAGAAGGATGTATTTGGCTAAGATCCAGCCCTTTGTAATACAGGGCTGAAAACAGGGCTGTTATAAATAATAATATAAAATAATCATCATTGTGACTCTGGTAACTGTTTTATATCTTTACCTTGAACCAGAATGACCAAACGTCTCTGATTAAGTATCCTACAGAAGCATTTAAATTCAGCAGTTTTAATAGTTCTTAACAACTCCCGTTGATGGTATTATTTTTCATTAGGAAGAAAAATGGTTATTGCTCACATTGACCTCCAGTAAATCTTGTCACCCAGCCCATACCCTAGTCTCGAAATATAATTAAAGCACTCTGTTTTGATAATAGTGACTTACAAAAGTGTAGGAACTAGTATTTACATTTTCTCTTTTTATTGCTCTTAAGTTGGGTATGGAAAGAAAGGTAATGCAACTGAATTACCTTAAACGGCTGTGACTGATTTATTTCTGTCTAGGAGCGTTGTAGTTTACATACATCATATATATATTTTTTCTACAATTACCTCAGTGTTTGATTGGCCTTTTGTTTTTTTTCACTGTGGTGATTTTGAATTCAGTCCTCAGTGTAAGCACCTTTGGAGGACCAAAGCAGTTGTTTCTACCCCACGTGAGAAAAAGTGACTAAACAAATAAATAAAAATCAGGTTTGCAGCCATATATTTCTGAGAACTGCTGTTCATAATGTTTTGTGTTGTTGTAGCAACATGTTCCTCATCTATATTTAGTTTAATAGCTGCTTTTGGAATATTGCAAGCTAGTACAGTATATTATCAAGTGGTTTGAATGACATCATAACCTATGAGTGTCATCTCTTGTGGGTTATAAAATCCTCCCAAACCCTCCGTTTGTATTAATGGCTTGTAATATAATTTTAAACCAGGTATTATAGTTTACAGTGGAAGGATAAAAATTCTGGCCTGCCTCATACAGTGCACTGGGAGAAGAAGAGGGCAGAGGAAAATGTCTTTCCCACCTTATTCACGTATGTACTGGGTGAGATAGGCAGTATGGTGCTTACTGGGCTTAGGTTTTGCTAGTGGGACGGAAGAAATTTGTCAGTCTCTATGTAGTATTTTAGGTGGTCCCTGCCCACACCGAAGAACTTGATCTTGTGAAGAAGTTTGGGTTTGGGACAGAAACAATATATGAGCTGTAACCTGTCTTTTGCCATGTTGCCTTGTAACTATAAAAAGCCTGGAAGAAACCTGCCATATGTTCTGTGCCTCGTGTTCTCTACCCCATGATAGAGAAGAGGCAATCAAATTACTTGCTAAAGATGCTGAAGAGCATTCTCAGCCACCTTGAATCAGCTTGTCCTACCTTCTCTCAGTTGCTGAAGATACAGCTAATGAGTCATCTTGACTTCTGCTGTAGTCAGTGGAGAGAGGTGGGTGTCCCTGTGGGGCAAGTCATCCCATATGATGCACCCAAATGCATAAGATGGGGCGTGTTTCTCGCTGCGTGTGCCTCTTTCCATTGACAATTGAGGTACTACCTTAAACTGAGTTTGAGAGCCTTTCAACTAGTGTCAGTGGGTGAGATGAACCCCATGTCTTCAGGCCAAGTCTAGATGTTTTTGCAGGGAATGTGGAGTAGCTCCTCCAGCAATTTGATAGGACCTTGGTGAAATTCTGTCTCCTGTTTCTTATAGAGGAATATATTTGTATTTCCTTTAATCCTATTTTATATGGAAGGCCTCCTTACAAAGTCATGTTAGTTGCTTGTTGGGGAATCTGTGGTGAGTATCTATCTTCATTGAAGTGAAAGGGAAGTGGAAATCTCAGGGAGTGTCGTGAATCCAGAATTTAAGCCTGTGCCTGCATGGAAACTGTTAAGTGTACATGGGTCAATGGCCACTATTGTAGCCGTATAGCACTTGCTAGATAGCATGATTCCCAGAGTAATTAGGCATGCCATATGTTGCCCTTGTTGGCACAAAAAGGTTTCCCTATATTTTGGAAGGGAATAGACTGCTGTGAAAGGACTGCTGTGGATATCGTTGAACTCTTTGCGTGGCTCTGCAGTTCTGCTTCTTCCCCCAAGTGCCATCTACCATCAGCACAGCGTGTTTGCTGATACTGAAGTGGGACATAAGATGTGTTGATAAATGCATTTCAGTCTAATAAAACTGCAGCCATTCTCACAGCAAACAAATAAAGCATCTTGGGATAAGTAGGGATATGCAAGGTGTACAATGCAAAGTTGCCTTATTCCATAGCATAAGAGTAAATTGTGAAAATTCCTGGTAGAATAAACTTGATATTTAATGCACACGCTGAGGCTCAAGGACTGCTTCTTCTGTTTGTAGTGAAAGATTTAGCGTCATATACGTAATTTTTATGCTATATTATTTGTCCTGGTGTAAATTTAGAAGCATGTTTGTTTTTTAAAAAATTGTTTGCACACAGACACAATTTTTTTATCCCTGAAATGTTCACCATAAATAGTTCAGCTGCTGTAATGTTCTGCCACTAGAAATGATCAATAAAACATTATTAAAATGTACAGTCCATGCATATCTAATTCCACTTACCCACATGTTACCTAATTACAGATTTTAATCGCTTTCCCTCCACCCCTGAAAACCTGCTTGGCAATGTGAGTATGTTGAAAACATTTGAAGAAATTCACCTTTGCTTTCAAAGAAAAGAAAAGAAATTAGGTGTAATACACCCAAAAGGTTAAATTTATCATGCTGGGAAGAGAACTGCATATCACAGAAGCTCTGGATATTTTTGGCATTCAACTTCTCCCACCTTCCTCCCCGTCTTTAATCACACCCAGAATGCAGTGCTTGTAAACTGTACTGATGTGTCAACTGTCCTCTATTTATTACATCTTACGCTTTAAATATCACCTCTGACAAACAAAAGAAAAGCAAATGTTCCTAAATTTCCTGAAGGGCTGAAACATCAAGCCCGGATTATTATTGTTTATGTCTCAGCTTTAGCAGCTCCAATGTCTCCATGGTCTGCTGTGCGCTGTGGTTGGCAATGATGGATGACCATTACAGCAGCTTATTGGAAATGGCTTGATTTATAACCTGTTCTCCCGCCTCAGTCTAATGGCTTCATTTCTTTCCTCCAGTGCGTGATGCCACAGCCAAGGTCATTGCGCCAATGGCCTTTTGTTGTTAGTTTGCTGATGACCACTGTGCCTGAGAGTCAGCATACAGGGAGGGCTGGGGGGGGGGGGGGGGGGTGGTGGTGCCGCCAATCTTTAAATTTTATTTTTTTCCCCTCTCAGCCCCGATAACTGCAGCAGAACAGTAGATTAAATGCTGTCTTCTATTTGCTTCCTGTGCTTGCCAGACAAGGGGCTGCTTTATGATCCTCACTGGGAAAGTCTATTACTCACATCTACTTTAAATGACCAACATCAAATATATACAGCTCCCATTAAAGCTGAGATCAATAAAAATGCCATTAAGATAGTAAAAGTTGCTGATATTAGTGAAGCCCCCAAACAAAATATTTGATTTTCTTTCAGGTTGTTAGTGAGATGGAATACGAACATATAAGAGAAAGGAGAGAGGGCCATGCCCGTGGTCAATAATTTATCTCTGAGATTCATTCAGCCTCTCACCCAATATTTCCCTCCTGTCTATTGATTCCTCATCATTATTTGTCATAAGCTGTCCTAACTCAAGGAGAAAATATGCCCTCCATGTCCAAGGGGAGTCATACCTGAAGAAATAGAAAGGAATTTCATTAAAAGCAAGAAAGGACTGCCTTGGCTTTGAGAAACTCCAGCGGAAACTTACACAGACTTGTGTTATGTGTACGTTTTTGTGGTGTGGTTTTTTTTTTTTTTTAAAGCAGTGTTTGAAGCCCATTAGAGAGCGCCATGACAGAAGATGCCTAAACTTTGAAGCAAGTTGCTTTGATTACATTTTGTTGCCAAGGAGCTGTGTTTGGCCCTGAATGAAAATGGGCCTATTTAAAAAAAAAAAAAAAAAAAAAAAGACTAAAAACCCAAATTTTTAATTTATTTCCAGTGATGCTCTCCTGACCCATGCTGAAGCTGGAGGAGGAAGACTCCTTAAGGACGTTACAAGGATTTGGCACCAGCAGCCTGGCCATCAAAACATAGTACAAGCGATGGTAATATAATCATTAAGATAAACTGTAGCCCAAACGGTAAAAGCATGAGTCGCGAAATGGAATTAAATTTTTAAGTATGGTTATTTGCTAAGAGGCTGTTTAAAACAGGCAATATTTTAAGTTAATGAGACCCATATGTTTTATGGTATGTCATTCAACTGCTTTCTTTGGAAATGGCTTGGAACAATAGCTTTCATGCTTACTTTGTAAAATCCGGAAAGGAGAGTGATTAGGAAGCGTGTATGTGGGAAAAATCTGCAAGGCATAATGATGCATGTCTAGGAAGTGTCATCTGTACGTTGGTATCTTGTCACCTTAAAGTGAGGTACATACTGCGGCTGAGTACCTTGTGCTCCCCCCTCCATTTTTTTTTTTTCTTTTGGAGGTGAGAATCTTCTTAGGAGGGCACATTAATTTAAATAGGGACAGATTTCATAGACTGGTTTGGGTTGGAAGGGACCTTAAAGATCTCCTAGTTCCAACCCCCCTGCCATGGGCAGGGACACCTTCCACTAGACCAGGTTGCTCAAAGCCCCATCCAGCCTGGC
>JAVKLA010000081.1:18313322-18335249 GCA_034782735.1 Sagittarius serpentarius
TGATCATCCTCGTGGCCCCTCCTCTGGCCTCGTTCTAACAGTTCCATGTCCTTCTTGTGTTGGGGGCCCCAGAGCTGAACACAGTACTGCAGGTGGGGTCTCACCAGAGTGGAGTAGAGGGGGAGAATCACCTCTCTAGATCTGCTTGCGACGCTTCTTTTGATGCAGCCCAGGATAGGGTTGGCTTTCTGGGCTGCAATCGCACATTGCTGGGTCATATTGAGCTTCTTGTCCACCATCACCCCCAAATCCTTCTCTGCAGGGCTGCTCTCAATCCACTCATCGCCCAGCTTGTATTTGTGGTTGGGACTGCCCCGATCCAGGTGCAGGACCTTGCACTTGGCCTTGTTGAACTTCATGAGGTTCGCACAGGCCCACCTCTGAAGCCTGTCAAGGTCCCTCTGGATGGCATTTGTTAATGAAGCTTTTTTAGACTTGTCAAGTGATATTTCTGTGCTTGCCAAAGCAGATCAAGCTTGCCTTTGATATTATTTGGGGTGGTTTTTTCCAGGAGGGTTGCAACTCTGGCAGAGATAGTGGGGAGGGACTGAGCTGCCTCCCTCACCCCATGCAATCCTACTTCCCATACAGGGGCAGGTGAGCAGCACAGACTTCTAACAGCTGGGGCAGAAAGCTGTTGGGCCCTTCCCTAGGGCACATGAAGGACCCGTCAATTAAACCCATACCTAGTTTCACTGTGATTATTTTCTCCCCTCTCTTGTCCTTTTACATCCTATCTTTTGTAGGCATTGCTGTGATCAAGCCCACTATAGCTCTGAGGTTCTTGGGAAAAGACTTTTCTTAACCAGTTTTAAGGACCAAGTCTGTTGGAGTTAGGCCTGCCTCCTATATGCTGTTACATTTCTTGCAACAGCGTCATGCTCCCTCTGCAGAAGCTACTTGAAAAGAAAAGAAAAAACATACCTGAAATGGTTCTATTTTTTTGCATGCCTTTTTCTTAATTTACACTATTAACTAGGATAAATCATTACTGTTTTTAAGTGTCTGTGGTCGCATAAATATGCACTTGTGACTCCCAGTAATTCTTACTGGTCTGAAATACTGACAAAAATATATGAGCTGGGAATACCTGAGTCAAAACTGTAATTTAGTTGAGTCTTTTTAATGATACATTCTGGATAGCATCATATAACTGGTGACAGAAATAAGCCAACTCATATTCACCTAAAACAACTATTCCTTGATTCTTTTTAGACTGTCAAAAGACTAGAGGAGAAGAATAAGAAGGAGGGATTTGAAAAATAAAGTCTGTAATTTTTCACCTGCAGTTTTGTACCCATAGTCAACTTAAAGAGGGAAAAAAAAAAAAGGAAAAGAAGGAAAGGAAAAGAAAGAAAAGAATTAAAATCTTGGTGTGACCGATAGATTGCAGATGTTGCTGTTTTTCCCAGCCCATACCAGGGAGTGAAATCTCTGCCTTGTGTCTTTTTCACCCCAAACTAGTGAGAGTTTGTGCGTTCGAGATGAGAAGTTTAGGTGAGGCCTTGGTGTGGACTGGCCGTGTTGTGAAAGTGCCCTGAAAAAGCCTGTCTTCAGGGGCTGCCTGTCCCAGCTGGTATCTCCTGGCTATCAGTTTTGGAAAAGATCAAAGCTTTGTGGGACTCGACATGCAGCTTTATATGTGGCAGGGAGAGGAGCTGGTTTAGCATGAAGGGGGGAGTGCCAAGCCCTGTCTGAATTTTTTCATGAAGAGCTTTAAATGATAAATGCTATTTTAAGTACTAATTACGGCTGACACATTGTTTCATACTTTTTATTTCCAACATTGCACAGTGCGGAATTTCTCCAGCCTTTGCTAGAGAGCTCTTTTTTGACTGCATAAGCAGAAAATGGCAGATTCAGAAATCAGCTGTTTCCATAATGAATTCAGAGAAACTCACGTGGAAACACTGACTCTTAAGGCTCATTTTTCATTAGTGTGGAGGGGACTGGAGTTCTGACCATATAAAGGTAAAAGCAGGTGTTTCTCCGGGGCTATATTTGGCTTCTGTAAGCGTTACACACACGGAAAACATCTCGGGATCATTCTGTATGTAATGTGTCGTCAAAGCTTTACATTATAAATCTGTTGCCTTTTGGAAATGAGAAAACAAAATGTGGCATGAGGATTGGAGGGTCAGGAATAGGTCCTGGTGGTAGCAAAGCTCTGCGCTTGCTGTAATGTATTCCCTTCACTTCTCCTACTTTCTCTCATTATCTTGTTTGTTATGTGTAGCTGAATAAGCATGTAACCTCTAAGGCTGTGGAGCAGATCATTAGGAGTTACTGATTAACGCCATGTTTCAGTAGTAGATCCTGAGTTGTTCTTTTTACAAACTGAAGGGGTCTGGCTTTATGATTTTTTAATTAGAGTGTAAATATTGCAGCCTCATAAACTGCTTGATTTATAGATGACAGCAAAGTTTGCACTTCGAGTAAGGACATGGGAGGCTTCAGAGGTACATTTTCAGTGCCCCTGTTTACCTGTACAGCCATCCTGTTCTTTTGCCTTTGCTGCATTCATCCTACCAGCCTTACTGATAATGCCTGTGAGTCATTTCTTTAAACTGGCAGGACAACTGAAATGCCTTTTTATGTTTTTAAGCAAAAGGAGGACACTCATACTGTACATTTTAACTGATGAAGTCAGAAAAAAATGTTGGAGTGATATTGTCACTGTCAGCCAACAAGGTGAGCTTAAAAATTGATGTTCATTATGAGGATTCCAGAGAAGTTGGGCCAAATTCATCACTGAGCATCACTGTAAATGTCAGAGGCATGAGGGAAGTGCTACATCAAGACTGACAAAGATCCGAGGTGTTGGTGGATAATAGAAGGATGTTTCTGGTATCCCTAATGCAAAGTGTTATCAGATTTTCAAGGATGGAAATTCTGTTTCATCCCAAAGAAGGGAAGTCCTGCCTTTCTCTGACAATCAATAGAACTTGGCTTCCACGTTCAGTGCAAGTTAGCAAATTCAAAAGCAGAGGAGGTGGTATGAATTTTAACTGGACTTGAATCAGCATTAGTAACCAACGGGGCACCTAAAATCCTCAGCAGAAGTTGTTCATCAGAAGCTAGGCCTCATCCCAGGTGGCAGGGTACTTGGCCAACATGTCTGTCCTTGGAGCAGAGAAACTTTGCAAACACTGAACTTCTGTTCTTTTCCCTGTGGATCCTTCTTGCTCTCTCTCCACAACCGACCTTCTTCTCCAGCTTGCTGTCAGCACTGTTAAGCTTGCATTGGGATGACTCAGCCCTGGATTGCTCTCAGGTGCAGTAATCCACCAAGAGAGGCCTAATTATTTGTACGGGGGTTTTGCAAACCCTCCTTCCCTACTAGCGTAACTTGCCTCTTTCCGTCTCGCACATCCTCTGGAAACTCTTATTGCCAGCACTGCCAATAAGATTTGTCTGTTGGGATTTTGGGGGGATGTATTTTGGGAAGGCTTTTTGTCATGTTGTGAGGAATTGCTCTGTCTGTCTTTCTTTGCTGGGCTGTTTTGAGGCCCCTGTACCCCTTAACACAGCCTGTCTGCACCGCACCAGTGGCCCTGGGCTGCGGGCAGGGGCTGGAAGGAGCCAGGGCTTGGTAGGTTTGCCTCTCTCAGGGCGTGCAGGAGCAACATAACCCCACCTGAAAGCTCTTGGTAAGAGAGACAGAGAAAGCTAAAGCAGACATCCATAATATATACATGTTTAAGGGTAACTTTCTGTCCCCAAATACATCGCACGGTGTCTGCATTGCTGGGATGGTCAGGACATAGCAGACGGAACAAAACCCATGTTTTATTCTGCCCTGGCAGCTACTCTGAGCAACTGTCTGCAGTCAGCAGCCTGTGAGAAGAGTTATAAATTCTCCTTTCCACCCCTTGGCTGTGCCTTTCTCAGTCCCCACGCTGGTCTCTTCCCTGCTCCAGCGCCAGTGACCTCTCCTGTCTCAGACCAGAGTGCTGTGAGAGCAGGCGGCCAGCTCCTACATGCCAAGAGCCCGGCTTCAGAATTGAGTGCTTTCAGAAAATGTTGGCGCTGTGCTTGCCTTCTTTTCTCTGTAGCGAGAAGACTAGAAATGTAATTTTTCTTTAATGATATCCGAAATGTTCATGAACAGTAATGAAATCCAAAAACATGCCACAGTGTCAGATTCACCTCTCTCTGCTGGAGCTGTACTTGTTTTACTACAGGAAGTATTTTGTGGCTCGACAGTAGCAGCCTGAGTTTGTTGCCAAAGGCCCAAATACTGAAGTTTGGGGAGTTTTTTTTTTTTTCATCAAACTTGTTGAAAGGCCTTTCAGTGCAAACTTGATGTCAATGGCAATTACATGTATGTTTACAGATTATGGCTCCAATCCCATCCTGGTAAATGTTTTTGCACATGGTTAAATCTGCACGTGTAATTGCCTAGAGAATATAATCAGAAGTGGTGAATGCAGAAAGATAATAACTTGAACTGAACTGTTTTCTTGTTCCGGTTTAATTTTGAACCTATTCAACCCTTGTGAGTTCAAAAGTTCACCTCAGTCTTGACCATTATTGAGTTCAGATTCTGTTTAGGAGAAGCTGTGACTCCAAGTACAGTGAAGGGTCAGAGGACAGTAAATCCAATGGAATAAATAAAGTGATAAATGAAGCAGGCAGAGAGATGGAAAAGTGAAAAAATAACACGTATTGGGTGAGTTCATGGTTTCTGTGACGTTGACAGGTGTTTTGCCACTGACTACACTGGGGCTGCGATTTCTTTCGTAACACCTGGTTCAAAATCCCTGGAATTCAACCAAGATGTTTCTATTACCTGTAGTGCTCCTGTGTCTCTTATAATGAGCTTCAGTTTGTAGCTCTAGTGCATGCTGTAGCTCCCAATAGCCCTTAGCTGCAACACGTACCAGCCCAGTCTTTCTGGTGTGGAAAAAAACCCAGTGAAATTACAGAGAAGAATGGCTTTTCCTCCCCTTCCTATTTATCCCCAGAAGCTTCAGAGCCTCAGATGCAGTTATCTTCGCAACCCAGTTTATTTGTGACCCAATTTGTTTTGTGTTTATTGAGCTGCTCTGTGATACAAATGAAGCTGGCACCAAACATTTTACTACAAAATTCGTATGAAAAAGGACTGAGAACATTTCAGTGCATGTGTGTGCCTACAGTCTTCAGTGTCCTCAGCGGAAGTTCTTGTGTTGTCAGCACTGAATTTGAGCATTGAATCAGGGTGTCCTAAAGGTGAAGCCCAATTTGCTTTGCAAGACGCATTGCATTTTCCCTGGGTTTCCAATAAAAGAATCAATTTGGCTCAGTGTCTTTACTTTCAAAAGCCCAGTTTTACATCAAGTGCAAAAGTTACATAGGGCCAAAGCTGCACCAGGGACATGTAAAATGATTTAATTCTGCTGTCTACAAAGGTGCAAGGGAGAGTAGTAGGAAATACAGAATTGTCCGAGAGTTTACAAAGCACTTCAATACCTTTTGGGATGAGATGTCTGGGCTTAAATTAATTATTAATATTTTGGTATTCTTGAGATCCTAGTACTTCATGGTTTAAATTGTCACAAATCCACCCATCATCAGCATGCAAGAGGATTTCCTCTTTTTTTTTTCCTGCAGTAATTAAACTGAGCATATTCCTGCTCTAATTCTCCTGAGTTTATTTTACTTGAAATTATCCACCCTCTTTCAAAAGTACAAACATTAATTGAACAGGAACATACCAACA
Organism: Sagittarius serpentarius; assembly: GCA_034782735.1. Lineage (NCBI taxonomy): Eukaryota > Metazoa > Chordata > Aves > Accipitriformes > Sagittariidae > Sagittarius > Sagittarius serpentarius. The sequence continues at coordinate 18,319,027 of JAVKLA010000081.1, forward strand.
ACTTCTAAAAAGAATTAAAAATCAAAGTTTCAAGTTTTAATATTTATTTCTAAAGCATGTAGTGTTTAAAAAGCAAGATAATTTGCCTGAATTCTTTGAGAAGTGTTTCTGTTCTATCAAAGAGACCACACTTGATGGGTTAAGTACTTGGAAACTGAAGGAAGTGCTCCAAACATTGCAGAAAGTCGAGGTTTTAAAGAGAGAGGGAAGTATTTGAAATGCTGCCTTCAAGTCAGGTCTGAGTATTCCAGCTCAGAGACGTTTCTTGTTGTCAATAAACTAAAAAAGGAAAGAAAAAATCCGAACCCTGCAAAGGAAGGAAAGTCCAAGAACCTGAGTAAGTGATGATTTATCTGATAACAAAAATCCTACTACCGCAATCATTCATGGTTTATTTCTTTGGCATGCAACATTTAAGAGAAATCCACTGAGTGCTAATAGTTTCAATATTGTGAAAGCCAAATCCTTCATTTAAACTTTTGAGACAATTTTTCCATTTACTTCTCTGCCACTCAAGCAAAGAGCAGGAATCATAGGCTCACTCATACCAGTTCACCTCATCAATTAGAAAAGAGACAGGAGTTGCTTCCAGATGAAAAGACGATGCAGCAGAGGAAAAATATGCTGGAAAATCAAAATAGATTGCCTCTAATAATTTCTGGATAGTGTTCCAGGCTTGGGTTGGCCACATTGAGACTTCCCTAAACTTTGGGAAAGTTGAGATTTGGAGCTGCCTGTTAGAACAGGATCATCAGAGAACTGGAGAATATTGTACTTAATTAAAGAAATTGATGTAGAGAACAGAGCCAGCAGTTGCTCTTGTTTAAAATAATGAAATCATAAATTATTACACTTTAACCAAAATTTTAAAACCTAAAACCCAAACCCAATTTTTAAGTTTGTCTTTGCTGCCAAAAGTGCCATTTGATACTGTGCAATTAATACAGGTAGCAAGAGTATGGCCGATTAGTCCTTCGTGTTGACACAGTAAAGTTAAATGCAGAACATTGTTTGCTTGGTTTTGTTTTTGTTTTAACACCATCTTTGGCAGCTGAAAAGTGATACAGTATTAACATAAAACCTTAACGAAACAGAGTGAAAATTTGTACGGTTTCCAAGGTCTCTGGTGGGAAAGTTGTTTGCATTTTATAAATCGATTTCCAAACTAAGGTAACTGGGGAAAATTGTGGTGTAATCCTCAATGGAAACACACATTTCTTGTGCAGCAGAGAAAACAGTGTAACTGAAAAGTTCCTGTAAGGGGAGAAATGTTTCTCTATTTCATATCAAGTTTACAAGGTTTTTGGATGGACAGTTAGTCACGCCATTCTTCCTGTTCAGAGTCGAAACAGGCAAGGCCATGTCCTCCCACTGAAAAGCGATCGCTTACGGGCAGGCAGAGGATGTGCTGTGGCCTTCTGATGATGGTTTTGTTGTTGTTCATTTGAGACCCACATCTGTGGAGGTAGCATGTGATGGCGTTGCAACTGTGCCTTTGGAGGGCTCTCAGTGTTTGAGAGGGACACCAGAATAGTGGCTGTGAGTTGTGTTTCTTTTCTTTGCTTCCACTGGGAATGAGTGAAAGGTGATGCTAGTGATGATAAGAATGAAGGGAATCTCTTTCTTCAGAGAAACCTAAAGTTTCGTAGTTTCAAAGGACAGCCTATCTCTGCTCTAACTTGAAACCACAGATCTGAAGCACATGGATTTCGTCTAGACTGGATGTGAAACAAAAGCTAGAAGGTATAATTGTGCTGAATATGATGCTGATTTTCTTACTTTTTGTTTTCTCTTACTCTTCCATTTCTTCTGGGAAAAGATGTGCTGGACACCCGTTAGCTTAGCAAATCCAATTTTCAGTCAACCTTTATCCTGAAATTTAAGAGGCAGATATAAAAAACATTATTGTGAACTGTTCCCATAAGCAGTCTAGTTCAGGGGAAACCACTTTCATGTCTGTGCAAAGCGAGTTAGAAAAACAACCACTCAGGCTAGCTACCAGTGGCTCATTGTCAACCTGGAAGGATGTACTGAGTAAGTTCTGTGTAGGACCCTTTCTACATTTGCAGTAATGATTTGGATAATGAAATGGATATTAAACTTACTAAATTTGCAAATGACGCCAAGCTGGGAGGGTCTGCAGGCAGGTTGTCGGACAGGATCAGAATTCAAAATTAACTTGACGAATAGGAGAAATGGCTTGAAGAAGACAGGGTGCATTCAGTGAGACCAAATGCCAAGCTCTGAGCATAGGTGGAAATGAATACTCTGACAAACACAAGCCAGGAAACACCTGTTTTTTGAGGGTTCTGAGAGGATTTTAGCAGATCGGTATCTGAATGCAAACCTGCTTTGCGGGAAAAAACAATTATGTTGAGGACAGAGAAGATGGCATGCATACTGAGATGATGAAGGGCATTCATCTCCTTTGTGAAGCATTGGTGAGACCTTGGCTGTGGTGGCATGATCACTTTTGAATGTGGTAAGGAGAAAAATGTGCCCCAGTGGGAGAGTTTGCAAAGGGAGCAAGGAGACTGATTGGAGGTTTGCCAAATGTGGCCTTTGAAGACAGACTGAACATGTTAGAGTTGTTTAGAGTAAAAAAGGCTGAGGGGACATAATCACAGGCATCAAATATATAAAGGGAGACTGCAAAGAGAAAGGGCATCATTTTTCCTCTGTATCCCCTTGACAGAGAAGAAAAAGTAGTAGGATTAGACTGCAGCAAATAAGAATAAATTAGATAATGCGAAGCACATCCTGACAGTGTGGACTATTAAGGATTCCAGGAGGTTGAAGAATTTCAGGCTCTGAGAAATTTTATTGAATGGCTGGATAAAGATGATCCCTCTTCAGAGCATCCCATGGAGAAGATGACCTTCCTAAGGCCTTAAGTTCTGAAGCAGTGAAAAACTGTATTCCTAGGAAGTTTATTTCAGGAAAAATGCCAGTGAAGAAAGTTTTTCAAAGAAATCACCTCATCACCAGCCGTCTTAGAGGAATGTTAAAGTGCCTACACCTGCGTGGAGCTAGACAGTGGTGTCCGCCATGCAGCTGTATTGGCACAAGTGATTGTCTCAATAGCGAACTTTCCCTTCCATCTGCCTTGAGCTTGTTGGTCTGTGTGGACAGGGTATGAAAGCACATGAGGCTACTTACTTGCTGCAGCAGCAAGGAGAGGAAAAGGGTGTAAGGGAAGAGGACACTTGCTTTGTACACTCATCTTTGATACATACCATCACCTAAGAAATACTTCTGTGGAGCAAGACGGACCATGTATAGCCTGGTACATCTCCAGTTCATAGCTCTGGCAGAGGCACTGTGGGTACCTCTCCTTGCTCTGTGCAGGAATCTAGCATTGTAAACCAGCCACTTAGGACTAGAAAGAAAGAAAAAACAAAACAGGTTTTCCACATGACAGTGTTGTTCATATCCCCTACAGTGAAAATTAAATGTAAAATTATGTCTTTTGAAGATCAAGAAATGACACAATGGAAGAGTATAATAGAGTGTAAATAGAGGGTAAACGAGCAGTGCAGTGCTAAATGAAAAATTTTGTTTCCTTCAAAGGTAATCCCTTCCAGAGTGAGATATACTATTTTACCTTGAGATTCTGTTTTGTTTCATGACATTTCATCTTTAATTTTTGCTATAGCTTTGTTCCACTGTGTGCAGTATGGATTCATCTTGTGCTTTCCAAGTGTGTTGAGTAGTTTGTATGTATCCAGCACAGAAAAATCTGTGGTATTAATTGAGAGAGAACTTGATCACATAATAAAGGGTTGTGAGTTACATACGTGCATGATGGAAGAGGCTGGGATTTTCCTGTGCAGCCTAACTTTTGCATTTCAGGCTTACAAGTGCTTAAGTTTGCACCTCTGGTGTTGCAGTACTAATATCAAGTGGTCTGAGATAAAGATCAGTGAGGCCATACAGCAGTCGACAACAGCTTGTTTGCTGCCTGTTCTGTGAGCAGGTTCTTGGGCACGGTGGTTGCAGAAGCAAGTTTTGAGTCTGTTTATTAAAGGAGGAATCTCTACCAGCACTGTGGTATCTCTGTCTGAGGAGATCTCTTTTGCAGAAGTCGTAACTGCCAACTTGTCAGGTATTTCCTGGAATTGTCAGTCTCTCTGGGGTGCAGCAGACTGTGGTGTATAAAGCCACAACACTGGCATATCACTTACCTAGTTCTGCTAGACTTAGCCTCTCCATGAAGTATGCAAACTGTCTGAGTCCTGTGCAGGATTTGCATTATCTGAAGATCACTATGCATGCTATGGTCCATTCGCCTTTGCAAATGCTGTTTAAATATAGCATCCATAAATAAATGTTAAATAATTCATGAACATAATTTTGTAAATTCTGCTAGGCCACACCTCTCTAGGGGCATATTTATGAACATGCGTCAGCCTGGAATCAATGCGTCTGCCAAGCGCCCTACCTCTGAGGCAGAATTCCCACATCTAGCCCAAAATGCTGCAAACGACTCTGATTCCACTTCACTAGTCATCCATCATACTGTCACTTTAATTCAGATGCTGCTACTTGTTTTAATAACATACATCTTACACAAAGAATATTGCTAACACAAGATTCTTGAGGTAGATTTTTACAACCTCATAAAATGGTATTAACCCTTTGATCCCTGATATTCTTTTCATACGGCTTTTTTTATGCTTATCAATAACCTGTGTTCGTGGGGTCTATTCATGCTGGAGAATCCGACATCAATCACTGCAGTAAAAATATTATTCCTCCAGCATTACCCTAAAGAATTATGGAAAGAATAAAAGTGTTATTGCAGGAATTATTTAGCAAACAATAGATGGATAAAATGTATTATGGTAAGTGTTAAATTATATCACCTCATTACAGGAAACTACCTGAGATAGCACAGAAGGTAGTTCAGTGCATTTTCTAAGTAGTTCAGAGAGAACAATAGCAGAATCCTACAAAAGGTTTTACTATGAAACCCTGGAATGACAAGGCAAATGATATATTACCAAATAAAAAGATAGTTGGGGGGGGATGGGGGGGGAGAAAATTCTACCTGCATATTTCTGAGTTGTACCTGGATATATTTTGGGGGTGAGGGGAAGAGAATAATAGTAATTTACAGTTAGCTGCTTAACACTCAAGTATTTAAGGGGCTTTTTTTTTTTTTTTTGCACATCTTTATAAAAATACCTTCCTTATTGTAACAGAGGAACATGGAATGTGCAGCTTTAAAAAAATATTTTGCTTCTATTCCAAATAAAGAACATGCTAAGTTATTCCTTTCTTGCTTCTCCCTGCTTTTTCTCTTTGTGGTCAGCACCAGGAATTAGAAAAGATTTTACTGAAATGCTTGATTAAATGAATTACTGAAATCGTGCCCATATTTTAGGTATTATTAAGGATACCTAAACAAGGTTGGGTTCCGGGATTTCACCAAGTAGACTCTTATCAGTTAATGCAGATTTGGGGGGGGTGGGAAGCATAATGTTACGCTGGGCTCATGGGATTCATTTGATCAACATGATTAAATTATTTCCTTACTCAGCTAGAAGGAAATTACTAGTAACCAGACATTATGTGTCTGTTAATTATGTGCAATAAGGTTCTCTGCTATCACACCAGCTCTTGCGTTCATGTTCTGTGTGTTTTAAAGGCATTCTCATTTTTTAAATGTAAATATTGAAAAGGGACAGCTATAATTTTCTTTCCCTTATTTAATAAATATCTAAAGTGCCTGGCACTTGTAAGAAGCGGCTGTTTGTCCTTGGTGTAATCATAGGCATGTTTGTGGAGATGACATGCTAGCATTTCACATGTTTTGGGTCGCCCCCACCAGGATATTTTTTTGTGTTGCAATCGTTCATTTTTTAAGTTGAATCATTTATTATTGTAAGGACTGCGAAGGAAGGTTTGCCAAAAACCTGTAATTTTGCTTCAGATAGTTAAGCTCCCTGATGCGAGGTCTGCTCACCTATACATTGTCTTTGTGCCAGATCTACATTCTGCTCTGATGCTGCCCAATATAGGATTTCAAAAGGATTTTTCACGGAGGAAGAAACAACATATGGTACAAGAGGGGCCTTATTCTTCTTCTAATGAAATGATGGGCTTCTGTTTCATATTAAAGTGTTAATAGGTCTGAAATTAGGTCTCAAAAAAGAGAATAGTGCTTTTAAAATTCTTAATATGATTCATTATCTGCAGTCAAAACCAGATGACATTTATTTTTATCCAAAAAAAAAAAAGGCAAGCCAAAGGAAAAAAAATCCTGGATTCAGGCTCTGATTTATTGAACAGAAAGCTCTTTAGAATCAGAGCTTTGGCTGGAGGCTTGAGGTTTTGTTTGAGTTTGAGAACCTTCCTATGTTTATGAAATCTAAACAAATATTTCAAAGAAGGTGGTGTCACATTTGAAGTAAGTGATCCTATTAGGCACTGGGATACGGCTGCTTTGTTGAAGGACTGGGCAGCATTTTATGTATGATAGTGCTGTGTACTGCTAATATACCGAGACATTACTTTCATCCGAAATGCCGATAGGACTGAACTTCTCTCATGCACTTTGGCTTTCAGTTTAATAATGAATGAATAAAGTTCAGAGGATAGAAGCTAAATGGATACTATGCTTTAAAAGAATGAATTTTAACTAACAGCATGCCAAGCTATTCAGAAATGAGCAAAAGCCAGTAAATGGAAGTATTTATTGGGAGTGGATGGGAGGCTGTAATGAGGCATTTGTATGAGTTATGCTAGCATAAAACACTAGAAATTTCAATACAACTGAAAATACATGTTAATTAGAAATAACAAAGGTTAGATGACGTTTCCTTGATTACATGGATTTTGGGTGCATCCTTTTTTGCCACAGTTAGCTTCTATAGGATAGCCATCTCTTCCACACCCTGTTATTTGATACCATTAGCTTACTCTATATCTGCCAGAAAAGTAAGCGTGAGACTAACATTTTTTGTAGATCTTGGGCACTGCCAATAGGCAGCCTAGAAAGTACCTTCTCTGGAAGCGTCATCTGGATGTCTTCAGACTGTCTTCATCTGATTATTACAAACCACCAAGCTGCAGTGACAGTGGTCACTCTTGACCAAGAAAACTTGTCAGTGGTCCAGATCCTCAGTTACTGTCAGTCAGCCCACATCAACAGTGGGTCTAGCTGAGAACAGTTGTCAGCACTTGTAGCATGTAGAAAATGGCAGCAAAGAGCAAAAACATCTGAATGTCATGCAACCTATACCAATGGCTTCTCTTCCATGCTCTGCCTCCCACCTCCAAGTGCTGTACTGCAGAAGACCAGGCACTTAGAGATGCTCTCAAATGTGTGTGGAAACACAAAGGACGGTTGTATATAAGTAGTGCTTGTGACCAGCTGTGTCAAAGTCACAAAAAAACTATCCTCAGCACTTTCTGATGGATACAAAAAGAATTATATAGCAAAGAGCTAATCCCCAAATGATGTGCATGTATGTGGAGAGGTACGTCTGACATTCATATTAATACCAAATGAGTTCATCATGATTAATGTTATTACATTAAACATCGAAGGAATTAATAATGATTAGACCATTATTTTAAAGGGTTACCAACATGACACCGGCTCATTTTTTAACAGCTGTAGACAGTTGGGTTTGGACTTTTTTGTCTCTGCACATTTCCAGTCCTCACCTCCCTCGACCAAATATACTCACTTGGAATTTCATACACTGAATTTATGATTTTATGGCTGTGTTTCCTGCCAGGGCTAAATGCAAGTCCCAATGAAGTCATTAGGAGCTTTGCTATTCACTTCACTGCTGCAAAAAGCTGAGGCCTGATCCTGATTTCCCTGAACTGACAAGCACTATTTCTGTTGGCTTCATTGGACTTTTATATGCCCCCTTAATCCTAGGAAAAAAGCTAAGAGAATATTAGTTTGGATTTGGTTTTTTTTTAATATTTAGCGTAGAAGGAAGGTTTCTGTGTCATACCTCAGATTCTTTTCATCTTCTCACAAAAGTAAAACAATTAAATTGAATAGTGAACAAGCCAAACATGTAAAATCCTCCCAGAAGACTCTCTCCCTGTATGAAGATGAGTCGCACCAAGACTTTAATGAATTGCTTAGCCTTGTTGCATGCTGCAGGCCCACATATTGGAATAAACCAGAACTGAGACAGGAAAAGGCTTGCAAAAAGTCTGCTATGAAATTTAGGCATGCGTAGTAAACATGGTGGCTTGAACTAGGGAATAGCCACCTGTCACAAAATGATTCTCTGTGCAGCAGCTTGCACCTCATATGTGGCAGATGAAAAGATGAAGAGGTTCTTGCTTGCTTCCTATCCTTCATGATCCCGGTTTTTAATGAAAACTGACACTTCTGTTTTTACAGAGGATATTTGCTTGAAGGACTGTGCATTATGCGCATTCTTCTTCCTTTTCCAGAAAAATTGGCTTCAAAGAGATCAATAAAAAAGTCCAAATTACATGTACAGTATTATGCCTTAAATAAAACTAGCTTAACTGGGGTAAAAAAACCCAGTAAGATGCAGACTTCGCAAATAGGAAAAATGCCTGAACCAGATGATTAAGAGCTATGTGTTTTATAGGAATGACTGCCAACACTTGGGTAATACAGTTTCTTGATGCACAAATAGTATTATATTCCACACTTTTAATAAAACTAAAGAAGCCAAAAGTTCTCATAAATTATCTATTCAGTAGAAACTTCTAAAACCTACTAAATCTGTTTCGAAGTACTAATATTTCATAGACAGTATTTAAAAATAGTGCATATCAAAGTGTGTGATTTATAAAGGGGAGAAAGCAAATATTTTTCCATTTCTAATTTGAAATTCTTGGATAAAAGGATAAATACTGTAACATTTGTCTGCTCTTCTTTACTTTTTGTCTTTGCTGATTTTTCACAGGCCTTAGTTAAGATTAAATTGCTCCTTGATCAGCTTCTGCTGATTAGTCATTTCAACCCATTCACAGAAAAGTATATTAGGAATATAGTATATTAGGAGTTTGGCTGTAATTTTTTTCCTGTTTTAATTGTTAAGAATTTTTCTGTGGTTGCTTTATAAAATGGTAGCTTGGGGTTTTCATTTGGACTTTTGTTCTGCAGTACAAGAAATTCAAGAAAAGAGAGGATTAAACTGATTGCCAGAAGCCCATTTATTATAATGTTGCTTTTCCCATAGGTCTTCCTGTTGTGTCCAAGGTGTACCAACCTCTTCAGCAAAACATATACATATGTGTGTATCTGTATGTTAGGAAATTAAACATGTCAGGGACCATTCTGTGGCATTGAGGCTCTTGGGCACAGAGCTGCCCACTTGCATATTGTTATACACTTTTGCCTTCAAAATTAAGATGGTTGCGTGGAGGCTGCCTATTGGGAATGGTCCTTAATCTATGAAAATACCTGGTCCTTGCCAGGGAGTTGGCCAAGGGAATGGTGGATAGGTTGGGCCAAAACATAAGGGATGGGACTAATGACCGAGCAAAGTAGGTGGTGGAGCTGCTACTTGTAAAGCATGCGAGTACCTTAGTGTGCTCACTGCATGTTTGTATCACTCTTGCTGCCAAATGCTGATTCAAACCCAGATTTTTCTGCTTCCAAAATTTGGGTCCATGTTCACTGTGTCCATTTTGCACCCTTGTGTGCTGATTTTTCAGAAGTGTGATAGCTTTTTCTTTCAATTGATGTCAGTGGACAATGGCAGTACTTGCTGCCTCTAAAAATCTTGTCATAGAAGTCTGAACGTAAAGTTTGGGGTCAAAGTCCCCTGTTTATAACACCCTATTTAAATCTACACTTATATGTCACAAAACGCATCAAGATTAAAGTGTGTATTTTAGTGCACAAACTTCAAGAAGGATGATTTTCTCTACCAGCTCAATATATACCACCCTGAAAAATCTGAGCCCAGCTGTATTTAGCCAGAACCATATACTACGTGTGAAATACTCTCTGAACTGGGCATTATTATAAAATATGACAATAAAATAATGTGCAGTGGAGTCTTTTGTGTAGAATAATTTACATGCTGGAGAGATCTAGCCAGTGTTGTCAGTAGTGGTGTAGTCTATCACTGGTTTTGTGATGTTATGTGTGAATTTCTCTGTTGTAAAAATACCTATAAAATGTATATACAAAATAAAAGATTGTACTTTCAGGTCTGGATGGTCTGCAAGTGGTGAGCTGACTGAAGAAAAGTGCAACTGTGTGAAAATGCTTTGAAAGGTACATTGAGATCCACTGGTATGTTGTACAAAGACCAAGTATTAAGTCTGCTAGGAGTATTTGTAATTACTATAATGTAAAATCAAAACCCTATGTGCATGCTTTAGTTCTGGTTAGTCGTTTGTTTTGCTGCAGGAACGTCTAGTGGTTCCTGGCAGATTTCTGGTCCTCACCGCAGGAGGCTCAATGCAGGGAGGATGCCTGAGAAATGTCCTGCCTGATTGCCACCAGGACTGTGGCATAAGGCAACAGGTTGGAGAAGGCTGGACTCACCTACCAGCATGGTGGGTTTGTCCAGGCTGGTGAGTCTCAGGGCTTTGCTTGCCGGGCTGGTGCCAAGTGTTGGTTACCCAAATGCTTTCAAGGACCATGAAGGACATCAGTGTGAGTTGTGACACTGGCTTCAGGGGAGGCAAACATTTCGTAGCTCCAGCACTTGTCAAAGCTTATGTGATAGAAGAGGGTTTAAACGTGTAACAGTGGCACTGAACCTCTTTGTGTCCGTTGCTTGACGGGAGACAGGAAGGTGACTGCAGCCTTGGCTGGTGCTACGCGTGCGTTGGCTGAGCACCCACGGGGCTGGGCCCACAGTCCCCCGTGCGCTAAGGTGGCAGACGGTGTTGACAGGCTTGCCTGCCCCTGTGCCTTCCCTACAGCCGGTCAGCGAGACTTATAGCAGTCTAAACGGGGAGAGTGTTACCTACTTAAACTGTTTTTCTGACTTAATAAGAATTTTTCATCTACAGCAAGCCATTTTAAAATATTGTCTATACACAAACAGTCATTCTGAATAATAGGCCTGCACACAGTAAATGTCAGCTCTTTAAATCACAGAGGACTTCGGAAGCAGAGTAGAGAATGCTTCATAACAGTTTAAACTTCAGCCTCCCATTTATTATGTATGTGTTTATAAATCTCTAAGGGGCACTCTTTTTCCTCCTGGGAAGCCCAAAGGAGTAGAGTTGTTTGTCAGCCCGTCTGGGTGGTGCGCGGTGCAGTGGTTGCGCCTTTGCATTCTGACCCCATTTGGTTTCAAGGTTGGTATCCAAGGTTGTGCCTGAGGAGATTTTATTTTCTTTTCTCCTAACAGCAGCATATAGGACCTTTTGTTTCTAGGAAGATAGTACCAGGAGAAAAAAAAGCGGCGAGGGGTCAGCAGCACAGAGTCATGTTGTGTTTTCTTTTTTAAGCTGAACATGAGTGATCACCACCTTTAGAAAAGGGCTCTCCGTTTGTCACATAGGAAGAGTGTAAGGGTATCTTGCACAGCGATGGCTTTGAAAAATTTCTTCAGCGTTCCCATCTATCTTGGTTAGTATGAATACTTTAGCATTAAATGGAGAAAAGGAGAATCCATCAATAGTTAATAACTGACCTTAAGATAGGAATTCAAAGTTCACTACAATTAAACCCAAGTGTCAGCAGAACCCACAAGGGAGACTATCAATATATTTGACTATACCTACCCATAGATAGCAAATTTAAGTTCTATAAGGGAGAGGACTGTGCATTATTCCTAATAAAAACATATCGTTGTACTGTCTTATATCCCAGACAAAACATAGAAGTTCTGTGTTATGAATGATAGTGGGAGAAAACATACTGAAGAGCAAATGTGATTCTGGACGGAATTTCATCACGACTCTATTGTAAACCAGATGTTTGTCAGATTCAGTGGGACAATGTATCCATCTTGAAATTTTTAATAAGGTTACATAAAGGATTAAAAGCAAACATTTGCTATGCGCAGGATTTAAAGATAATTATATTTCTCTTAAATTTGTTATTTGCTTGGTAGATCATTAAAAATATTTACACAAACTATCTGTGGTGCAGTGCACCCCATGGATGGCTTCTTTCATTATGATGTTTCATGTACATCCACAGCATCAGAAAAACAAAACATAAAGAGGCTGTTCCACAGACATAAACAATACTTGTGATGTAAAAAATATGCTGTATTATTAAAAAAAAGACTGCAGCCAAACCTAGGAGTTGTGGGGTAAGATTCTGGTGCTTGGAGGAGAGAATTACATTTGCTTATGGAAAGCAGTGCTGGCCTCACCCCAAGGGTGCTCTGGGTAGAAGGTAGATAGGATGTTACTGTTGCTGCTGCAGCTGATTTTTCCTTTGGTTTCTGTCCCATTCTAAGGAAAGAAGAGGGAGAACAAAGCTTGAAAAAAGGGCGGAGAGATAGGAGAAAGGGAAGTTTTGTGAGGGCTACATTCAAGGCCACTAATTCGCAAGAATATCTTCTATACTGTCCTTTTTGTTGGCGGATAATTCATAAGGGGACTTCATAGCAGGGTGTATTGAGCGTACACAGAGATATACACATAGGTGCTGCAGCAGTATAGCGTTATACCGGTCTCAAAAAAAAAGCAAGCTGAACAAGCCTGTGTGAAGAGTTTTTAGGGTTTTTACATGAAATAGCATTTGAAAGAATAGGAAGATGAATGAATCATACTCCCTATTTCATTTTGGGAGATGTTCTTCCATTCAGTGAATTTCTAATTCATGGGGAACAAGGACAAAGTAAGCTAAACTAGTAAAATAGAAGAATACCTTTTCCTTTGACGTTGTCTCCCATGTAGCTACAGATGTGTAAGTCCACTTGGACTCCAGTTGTGATATTTTAATACACCAACCAACTTACTGAGAATGGTAACTAATATCTATAGGACTTTAATTATTCCTGGTACCAAGATCTGCTGAATACAAAATCTCCACCAAGTCAGAAGGCAGTATTAATGTTGAGATATAATGTACTAAACCCTGGAAGCAGGCTTCTGAATGTGGTGCTAATTCAACCACATTATGGACCATTTATGGCCCAGATGGATTATTACAAATTGAAGATATTGCTGATGATCACTATACCCAAGTTAATGACGTGATAGAAATCTTGACACTCACTAGCTGAGAATTGTACTACTGTAGCCTGCTGTCTCGCTGCTCTTCTAGCTGCCTCTTCACCTCCACCAGCCCTTGTGCATAGCATAGCCTGGGAGGGTTCAGTACTGCCAGCTCAAAAATCAAGGAGATGTTAACTTTCTTGCAGAATAGTTAAGCATGCAAGAGAGATTACTAATTCAGAGCCCTTAACTATAATCTTTACTAGAAAAGACGAGGTACCACAAACTTCTCAGTGGAAGAAAGCAAAAGATGTCTTTTGGTACTCTGAATCACAGAGCATGGGTTGTTTCTTATTTTCTGCTTGGGTTGTGATAGGTCTCGGAGGACAATGCATGTGTAACTGTGGGAGATAGAAAAAGATCAAGGTTACTGGAAAACTGTGAAAGTCCTGAAAACTTGATCCAGAATTTTTCTGCAGCTGTCTCACTGATACTGACTGGGCACCCCTATCAGTGTAGGAGATCCCTCAAATGTTTAGTGAGTATGTTTTAAAGCAAACTGTCTGCATTCAGGTAGTTGGTAAGACGGAGCTAATCATCAGTGTCTTGGCTTCCATTAAAGCTTGAGAAATAACATCAAGATTGCCCTGTTGAGATACAGAAATGTATCTCAAAAGCCCAAAGCAGGACAGTTGCTAAGAGGTATTTCTTGCATTTAGTAATGTAATTTTATAGCCTCAAGATTATCTTGGAGTATGTTACTAAGTTAAAAATGTTAGCCAAGATCAAAGCATAGTGATAAATGTATTGCTGGAGCAGAGAATCGGAGGTGAGGGGTAGGAGACCCCTCGTAGGAGACTGTGGCCAAACCCTGCGCCCACTTATCCCTCCCGCTGTCCCTGACCACATTAGCTAATCTCATTTTAGAGATACAGCACAGGAAAAGATAAAACATGAAATAGCTGAATCTGACTTACTTTGAATGTCTGTCAAGTTTCATGTTTTTTAAGTCCTAAACAGATTTATTTCGCTTGTATCAGTCGCTCTGTGGCAGGTCTACATAAATCAGAAAGCAGTCTGGGAGAAGGTCCTTCAGTTGCCAACTTGCCTGTATCACAGATTCCCACAGAGTACGTAGTTATATGTGTATATGTGGAAGAGATGTGAGATTCAGTAATCATCATGGAGTGTCGCTTTCCTTATAGCTAAATACCCAGAGGAGCTGGCTGAAAAGGTTAGCCGTATCTGTCAGGTTTTTTAGGTACAACAAAGGATCTTGTCCATTCAGTCTAAATAAGGCGTAATCTCGGCTACATGGGTCACACATTCCAAGTTCATTTACCAAATCACTGGGCAAATGTCAAAAGTTCCAGACAGACTTAGTATAAAACAATGCAATCTATCAATACGTAAGCACATTGGAGGGAGAGCATCATGGCTGGGAGTGTTATTTATTCAGTGAAGCGCATGCTAAATTGAACAGCATGCTTTGGATAGAGAGGGTGGGGGTCTAGCACTCATCTTTCCAACGAGCTTTTTTATTTCCATGTAGAGAGATTTTATACTCAAAAGAACTGTAACAAAAGCCGTTTAGACTCACTTGCTGTCCAAGTGTATTATTTCTCCCTGTTAGACTGCAAAGTCTTAAGGAAGACAAGTTTTTGCTAATAATTTTCAGTTCAGATTGGACCTGTGTGGGCTTATAAGGTCATTCGCTTGACTGAGCAACCACGGACATTACACAGTGGGAAGTGGGCAGGGCTAGTGCTTGACAGCTGTTCTTGGGAGTGATGGCCATATGTATCCCTTGCCACAGGACTGGTTTTCTGATTGAGATCATTCATTTGTGGAAATACTTGCCTGCACTCTGAGGGATGATGCTGTAAATTCAAAATAACATGGAGATGCATTGGGTTTACATGGACATGAGTGGGCTCTGCTGGTGTCTGCCTGATAGCCCCAACCGGCACAGGGTCAGTTGTTCCTCTGAACCTTTCCTTTCCACCAAAGGGTTACCACTATCAGGAAAAGGCGCAGAATAGTGTCTTCTCTAATCAGCAAGATTGCGTTTAGATACTCCCCATAAAGCTTTTTTTATTGCCTTAGTTGTGTTGCATGTCAGTGGGCAAGGCTTATGGTCAGGTAACGTACTGGCACCTGTGTGTGCTCAGAGGAAAGGTATTTTTTTGTCCTGGTGCCTCCGTCTCCCTCTCTCTTCCTCCTTTGGTCTCACTCATCCACTTATCTTGTAAGCTTTGTTATCACTGAGAATGCCTCTTATTGTGCTTAGATTCTGTGCCTATCGGAATGATCTTGTTCGAGATATCTTCATTTCACAGATGAATATAACCAAGCATGCAACAACCCTTAAAGACCTTTGCTAAGGTTGCAAAGTGAGGTAATGTGAGAATCATGATTGCCTGTACACACTGAATTCAGCCTTCTTGTGCATGTGTCAAGATACAATCTTTAGTGACGTGTTCACTCATTATTTCTTCCACAGGCCACTTCCCTTAGCTGTCGTCCTGTTCTTTTAACTCACTTGCACTGTGTACTTTCCTAGTTCTTTAAAATAGCAACCTGAAAGCACAGGAATGCTATGGTGACGACATTCATGTGAGCCATCAGTATCCTTGGGAAGTTCAGGGCCAGGCTGCATGGCATTCTGAGGTGTTTGGGGTTTGTGTCATCTACCTGGGCTTGTGCAAGGTGTTTGACACTGTCCCACATGACATCCTTGTCTCTAAATTGGAGAGACATGGATTTGACAGGGGGACCACTCAGTGGATAAGGAATTGGCTGGATGGTCGCACTCAAAGAATTGTGCTCAATAGCTCAATGTCCAAGTGAACAGTAGTGACAAGTGGCGTTCCTCAGGGCTCGGTCTTGGGACTGGTGCTGTTTAACACCTTTGTCAGTGACATGGACAGTGGGATTGAAAGCACCCTCAGCAAGTTTGCCAACAACACCAAGCTACGTGGTGCAGTCAACACACTGGAGGGAAGGGATGCCATCCAGAGGGACCTTGACAGGCTTCAGAGGTGGGCCTGTGCAAACCTCATGAAGTTCAACAAGGCCAAGTGCAAGGTCCTGCACCTGGGTTGGGGCAATCCCAAGCACAAATACAGGCT
>JAVKLA010000081.1:18335818-18483318 GCA_034782735.1 Sagittarius serpentarius
CAAGGCCAGGCTGGATGGGGCTTTGAGCAACCTGGTCTAGCGGAAGGTGTCCCTGCCCATGGCAGGGGGGTTGGAACCAGATGATCTTTAAGGTCCTTTCCAACCCAAACCGTTCTATGATTCTCTGTTTTATTTTTAGAGGGCTAAAATCAGAAAAGTTGAATTATTTAGAGCTAACTGTACAGAGCATACTGAATCTGTGAAGCAAACAGGTTCTCGTCAGGTAGCGGTCCCATCACCAGGACTAGTCTTCATGCTCTGCAGAGCTGAGGCAGTCTCAGTAAGTGTCCAGGGCAGTTTCTTACTTACTGTCTCATCTTCCTTGTGTGCTATGCCAAAATACATGATTCATTAACCTTTAAGGGATTGAGATTAACTACATGATATACTGGGGTGCTTTTGCATGAGACTGTCAATATGGGTATGTTTTGAGTTGGTTCTCCCCTATAGCTGCAAAGTGTCATGGCTGTTGTGAGAGACGAGAGTTCATCTACGCCTACAGGTAATTATCATGGACATAATGAAATGTAAGCAGTCTGCTCTGTCTGCAGCTTAGCAGGTGTAAAGGAGACCTGTTGTTCTTAAGCAGTCCCCTTTTTCCTCCAACTCTCCATTCCCATTATCACGTTTTTATAGTTTTTCTTAACAAATGCTCCCCAGTATCATAGAGGTTCAGAGTGACTAGCTGGGCAGTTCATGTCCCATCTGCTTTATCTGTCCATGACTTCTGGGTCTTACACAGCTTTTTGCGTGCTTCCCCTCTAATAAGAAGGCTGGAGGATCTGTTCAAAAGGAGAGGACCTAATGTCACTTAACATCCAGTCCTCGCATGTGGCTGGAATTTTTCGTGTTCTTGAATCCTTGCCCGTATTACGCCAGAATGCACTTTAACACATGGAAACAGTGAGTAGCTTCATAATTGTCTATCTAACAGTATAGTTAACACCAGCTTGTTTGAACAGAGGCATGGAATCAAGCTTGCAGGTCTGTAGGGCTTTACTAAGACTTTATTTCTGTTAGCGCTCCAATCCATGGCATCTGCAAGTTCATAAATTTAATCCTCACTTTTTTTAACTTACCAGTGAGTGATACGATTTGCTAAATCCAGCCTGATTGTGCCTACTCTAGAAAAGGTGTCAAACTGCTATGGAAACAGATAAAAGAATTCTTCGTGAAGTAACCACTGGACATGCTGCTGTTGCTATTTGTAAAGCTGTTGTCTTCCATCACCTTCTTTTTGCACGAGGTTTTGAAAAGCCGTTCTGAGTTGTGTAAATATCTGAATATAATTGGCTTTCCAATTTCACAGCTTATCAGAAGGAGGAGAAGAGAAGGGGGGAAACCCTGGATATTTCAAAGACAATAAGTGCATTTGATGTAATGGTCTATGATTTTGGTTTTTGTTGTTTAACCCAGGATTGAAGAAGCAGATGGTAAGATTTTCTAGGAAGCTTAAAACAGAAGCCAAGCTAATACAAAACTGTTCAGCTATCAGACAGGGTAAATCCATTCTGTCGCTTTCTTTTTTTTTCCAAATCACAACCTATCAAAAGAAAGGTTTAGCTTCATAAAAAGATATTTACCAGGAAGCTTTTTGCAAAGGAGAAGGCCATGCTTTGTTAAACCAGATGCATTTTATTTTTCCTGGAACCAAGATTTATGAAAGCAGTATGCTCATATTTCTCCATATACAGTAATTGGAACTCATTATGCTAATTGTATTTCCATTATCACTAATTAACAATCATAGTGACCTGGCCCACAGTCTAATTTGTCTTTAATCTGTTTTTGTATAGGGAGTTTTACCCTGTAATTTCAAGGTGATAATTCTATTCAGCACAACTTTATTGAATAGTGAAATGAATACTTGAAATATTTAGGGCTGTTCCCATTCAGATAGTTCAAAGGGAACAGGAAGTGAATTTATACCTGTCCACGCTGCTGCATTAGTAGATCTGCCTCCTTCTTGCGCTCTGTTTAACCTACCTATGTCTGACTTAACCTCTATGCAGCTTATCTAGAGTAACTGGAGGTTGGTCAGCATTTGCTGATGAGATTTGCGAGCTGTGAAGGAATGTGTGTGTGTGCGCGCGTGTTTATTGGATAAATCTGCGGGAATTTGCCATTTTTCACTTCACCTGCAGGAAAATAGGATTTTCCTTAAATGGTGTTTCTGGTGTAGTATAAAACATGTCCTATGTCTTGAGGGGGGAAAAACCCCTCTGAGTTTAGCATGAAAAGTGTTTTGTGTTATTTTTCTTTTTACTTAAACAAGTAAATGCCTGTTTGCTTTTTCTCCAGGGTTTTCTGGCATTCAGATGTTCCAGGGGTTTTTTTTCTGCAGTTTCAGAGTGAGGGAAATGAGCAGTGCTGTGCCACTGGGATTTTGCAAATCCTGCTCTACTGCTCATCCCTCTCGAGTCAGTGTTACAAAAACACTTTCAGTGACTTACTCCAGGTAACCCGAATGTTTTTCTCTGGTGCTGCTCACCTACTGCCCTTTTCCCTTTGCTGATTCACTGGCTGTATATTGCTGCTGATGTCACATTGTTCCCATCTTACCCACTGATCGATTGATACCAATAATACTGTGCTGTGCAAGCCCTCTCCCTTAAATCCTTGGCTTATTTCTTGGCTTCCTATCCACACAGGGTGCCACCTTTCAGTGAGGTGGGTACTAAATTTATCTGATTAGCTGTGTTATTGCATACCCTTTGCACTGCCCCTGCTGTGCGTTGTCATTGAGGACTTTTGAAGCTGGTACTGACTCTAATCTGAGTCATTGATCTATATCCCCACTTCTATTTCTGACCCTTTCTGTCCCAGGAACAGCCCAGGTCTCTGGGCAAAGGAAATCCGTGTCATTTGGTGTCAATGTAGCTAAACAGCTGTACATGGTTTGTTGCTTTGTCCCTGGATGAATATGAATATATGTATGTATATACATACATATGTATAAATATATAGAGAGATATAAATATATACGTATTTTGCTCAATCAGTTATTTTCCAAATGATTTCTCTTATTGCAGCCCTCTCCCCCCAATGCCTTGGTCTCCCTCTACATGCCACTTCCCTAGTTTAGGAAGAGGTGAACCACATCACTGTCACAAATCCTCACGGCTCCTTTTCTTCACACTGGAATGTGTGACCTCCCAAATCCACAGGTGAGCCCTGCTTCTGCGTGGCCCTTCCTTTCAGCTCCACAGGGGAAGTGCTAAAGCCCCCCTGGTCTGATCCTACTTCAGCTGCCTGGGCGGTGCAGCCTTTGCATAGTAAATGCTCCTCCTTCACCAGCACATAAATCAAAGAGTACCTCCTGATCAACAAAATAATCTTAATCAATGCTTTCACCGTCTGGCTTTCCCTAGCAAATATAACTCCCTGTTGATGTTTCCCATCCTCCCTTCTGTTATACCAGATGGTGTATGTTCCAGTCTTTTTATTATCCTTCCCTGACCACGACACTTCACTCAGTCCAGAAATCTTCATACTGCATCCCCTGAGTGTTCTCATCAGCAGCTCTGTCCTGCTCATTGCATCTTGATGTTTCAAGCGTCTTGCACTAATGACCCTCTTCTTCCCCCCTCCTTTGCACTGATATTTTTCACAGTATTCATTCCCATAGGTTGGTCAGCTGATATCTGGTAGTACATGTGCTTTAACCATCACGTATCCTGAGTGACCTCTGAGTCTGTATAAATGTTGGCAGCATATAGGCTGATTTTATTCTTCTATGTTACAGCTTCCTAAATTCTTCAGGATAAATTCAGAGTGTAGTAACCTCTTCCTTTTCTTTTTTTTTTTTTCCTTCCTTAGAGAAGATTACAGAAGTTGATCTGCTTCACATTATCTACAATTAGGTTGTTGCTGGATAGGATGACATAATAACATAAGCATTGGTCAGAAGAACAGTACTTCCTAGATGTACAGATTTGATTCATGGCTTTGTCTTTCTGAAGTGTTTACTCTGAGAAACAAGTGGCGTGTTTGTTCTGTAAAAGGGAAAATGAGGGGCAGGAATTTTCAGACAGAGGCCTTAGCAGAATATGGCATATTACATAGGATGTGTTTTCTGTGGCATTCAGGGTAAACAGTCTAAAATAGGCTGTCTTGTGCTCAGTGAAGTTCCTATGTTGTCTCTGCGCAGGTACACAAATCCTGCCTGCTCTTATCCTTCTGTATCAAAATAGAAGCATTTTATGTTATTTTTACTGTAACAGGCTCTCCAAAAAATTTGGTCTCCTTTCCTGGAGTGCTATGGCAGAATAGCATTCTGTGAGCCTAAGACATGTATATCTCCACAGTTCACAGACCGAGTCAATGGAGTAACTTCTCCACCTGTCCTGAACCCCCGTAACATTGAGTAAGTGAGGCCAACTTGACTTCAGAGCCTCTTACAGCAGCAGCAGCAAATCCCAGGCTGAGTAGTTCCAAGTTCAACTCAGCCAGCCTTCATTTGAAACATTTGGGTAGAGCAACACAATCTCTCTAGACTACACGGCCCTCCAGGCTCCAGTTCTGCTCTCACTGAGCACATGCTCGCTTAATACAATTTGTAGCAAATGTAATAGACATGTGGAGTTGAAAGAGAGGCTGAGTATCTAAATTGCAAAGACCACAAATCAGTCACTGAGTAGACAGATATGCTAAGTGAATGCCATTTTTCTGGAGTATCTGACGGAACTGGAAATCACAATGCAGAGCGATTTTATCACAGAGGATTTTCAATTTGTTGTTTAGAAAGATGGGTCAGTAAGCATCCTCTTTATCCCTAATGACTAAAGAATGTAAATAATCTTGTTGCAACCATTTTTCATGTACATTTTCCATCTAGATGAGGTATATTGTCTTCTAGGTATTTTTATTCCCTATCAAGGCGCATAAGGGCTTTTTTTTTTGTCCTCCTGTTGAAAGAGGCACTGCAGACTAATACCTCTTCCATTCATCATAGAGGTTGATGCAGCTAACATTTTAAGTGGTATTGTCTGCCAGTAATACTTAATCCCATTGTTGAAGACTGCAGTGCACAGAGAATGTGTGGTAGGCTGTAGGGAAATGTAATCACTATTTAACTCTTAAGCCAAAGTAGAGACTGTAATCTAGTGTCAGAAGGGTTATACCAGCTATTTATTCCAAAGAAGAGACTAAACTTTGCCTTCTAATTTATTCTGCTTAGTAACTATTCAATAAAATTGTTTAGCAACTCCAGTGATTTGTATCACACTCTTTCACTCGCCTGTTGCCATTTTGGGAAATACAGCTCCTCACCTTTGTTCCTCCACTATTCCTTTGGCTGGTGGTGAAAGAGGTCTTGAAACATTTATTGCACTCCGATAGAGGATTATATGTTCAGAGAAGAAAAAAATGTGGTCTACATAACTCTGATGTTGTAGAACAATTACTAGGATTTTACAAATAGAAGGGACCTTTGCAAGCTAATGGCCTGTGTAACATCATTCAAGCAACTTCCCCAAAAGCTTTCTTGAAGTTCAACAGTTGTGACTTACTTTCAGACACCTTTTATGACTTTGTTGACATGAGTTTGATTTAAAAGCTTCCGGTGATGGAGCATCTATTGCAATCTTTAATCGGTTGTCTTCCCTGTAAAGAAAAAAAAAAAATAAGAAGCGCCCCATATTCTGGACCTTAATTTGTCTAATTTGAACTTCAAGCCATTGAATCTTGTTAAGCCTTTGTCAGCTGGATTGAAGAGTCATCAATTATCAATTTTCATTCCCTTTGATAATAGACACTTATAGACTAATAAATTATCCTTTAACCTTTTCTTCATTAAGCTAATAGATTGAGCACCAGGCGTCTCTCACTTCAAGGCATATTTTCCATTTTTTTATTCATTCATGTGACTGAATTCTCTCCAGTTTTTCAACATCCTTCCAAAGTATAAGCACCAAGTGTATCTGTACAATAGGTCCTCCACCATAATCAGGGATGCAGTCGCATGCTTTCCTCTATACCTTCTTGCAATTCATATGTTTATTTAGCAACAGATCACATTAACTACCAGATTTTTCCAGCAAAATCTCCCACAAATGTTTATTCACAGTGACTTCTAAGTACCAATTAGGAGGACAGAATAATTTCTGTCAATTCAGTTTTGTTTCTGGCTATATGACCTGACATTTTATCAGGTTGAAACGTGTACTGTGTGCTCAGCAAGGCAGAGAGATTACCAAGCAGACGAACTCTGAATTGTGTATTTGTTGTTTCTGAGAATCATATGACAGGTGTCCCTGAATAGGTATGCAAAGGGAGATCTATTTGTTGGTCTGGGAGAATTATATAGCTGGAAAGACCTAGGCTGGGATCAGTCCCAGTGAATAACAAACAAGATAGGAGGAGGGTGTGAATTTGCCAGTTTGGATATAGTGGTGTGAAGAGTAACAATGTGTTCTGATTGTACTTCTGATAGAGGCTTTTGATCTCAACACACAAGACAATTGAGCAAGCTCGTGACAAGCCTTCCAGTTGTCCCATTCACTGGTGGGGAGAATAGAAAAAATTCTGCAAAGGATGGCTGGACAACATGATACTGTGCTGTTTTACCAAAACCAAAGCATTAATCTTTAGTTTAAAATCGGCCAGGTCTCTGGTGTATGATGCTAAAACATTCTAGTCCTGATGATGTGAGTGTTTGGTATTAGTAACTCTGAGGCCACACTGAAGAAATGGGAAAAGGCTGGGGGGAAAGACAGTCAAATGATAAGTCATAGGAAACTGGAATTGAATGTCATGGCTAGGGAAGTGGCATTAAAGCAGCAGGCTTGTGTTTCATAGAAAACTGTTCGTCTTAAGGGAGAAAAGGCAATGTCGTTTATTTTTTTATTTTAATGATCTCATTAATATTGTGGGTTCCATCATTTGGCTACTCGGTAGAAGCATTGATGAGAGGGGGGGAAAATACAGCAAAACTGGCATTGTGAGGAACCTAGAACTGCAATATAGTCCTTCAAAGATACTGAAATAAAATGGAGTCAACTCTCCTGATAGCAGAATACTTCAAACGCAGTTTACATGAAATCCTTTTTCTACTTGCATGAAACTTACACTCTGGAAATGGAATCTCTCATTATTGGACTGGAAAATTATCTGCAAATCTGTTGCAAAAATATTCAAACTAGATTTAAAAAGAAATATGGAGGGTAGGAAGCAGAACACACTAATCTTGGTATTTCTTTATTTCTCTAGTGGGAGAAAAGCTCCATTGATGTTATTAATTTTTTTTAATTAAGACTGTGGCCAAGATTTCATCAAGCAAGGTACTTAGGCACGGAATATTTTGAGGTTACAGTGGAGAGTTTATAATTTTTCATAGCGTATATCATGGGTAGAGAAAGCTAGTGCATGTCAGCTCCACAAGCTCACCTCTTAAGTCAGAAATGCTTGCAGTTCAAATAACGTTTAATGAAAAAAAGCTAAGTATACTCAAGAAACTTAAGCATTAAAGAGAAAAATTAATTCAAAACAACACTGCCAAAATAGCCAAGATTTATTCAGTAATAAAGCCAAGATTCATTATTCCTTTCAAACTTGGTTTTATGACTGAACTATGGTTCTGCAGCAGCTGAGTGAGGGAAAAGCCACTGCACCAATATATGGTGGCGGAAATGTACATTTAAATTAAAAAACCACAATCTTCCATAGCAATAACAACCTCCAGGACAACACACTTGAAGGGCAAAAGGAAGGAAGTCCAACCTTATTATTTCAAAAAACAAGAATAAATAAATAAAGAGCAACGAGTGATCTGAAGTCAATAAAACTGGCCCAAAAAGATCTTGTATTTCAGGAGTGGATTGGAAGAACGAGGAGGTACTTTAGCAAGTGCCAGTGAATTTCTGCTTCTCCAGATACGTCTTCTGTTCTGTTTATTCTACCTTTAAACAACGTTTAACACATATGTATTCTATAAAGCTTGAAAGTTTGCTTTTAGGGGTGTATTGGGTTTGCATGGCAAGGTTTTTGTAGCAGGGGTGCTACAGGAGTGGCTTCTGTGAGAAATTGCTAGAAGCTTCCCCTAAGTCCCACAGAGCCAATGCCAGCCGGCTCCAAGAGGGCCCTGCTGCTGGCCAAGGCTGAGCTCATCAGCGACGGTGGTAGCACCTCTGTGATAACATTTAAGAAGAGGAAAAAAGTTGCTGTGGAATAGAAACTGCAGACAGAGAGAGGAGTGAGAACATGTGAGAGGAACAACTCTGCAGACCCCCAGGTCAGTGCAGCAGGAGGGGCAGGAGGTGCTCCAGGTGCTGGAGCAGAGTTTCCCCTGCAGCCCCTGGGGAAGACCCCGGTGAGGCAGGCTGTGCCCCTGCAGCCCAGGGAGGCCCACGCTGGAGCAGATCTCCACCCGCAGCCCGTGGGGGACCCCACGCTGGAGCAGGGGGATGCCCGAAGGAGGCTGTGACCACACGGGAAGCCTGTGCTGGAGCAGGCTCCTGGCAGGACCTGTGGCCCGGTGGAGTGAGGAGCCCACGCTGGAGCAGGTTTGCTGGCAGGACTTGTGACCCCATGGAGGACCCACGCTGGAGCAGTCTGCCTGAAGGGCTGCCCACTGTGGAAGGGACCCACGCTGGAGCAGTTTGTGAAGAACCGCAGCCTGTGGGAAGCACTCACGTTGGAGAAGTTTGTGGAGGACTGTCTCCTGTGGGAGGGACCCCATGCTGGAGCAGGGGAAGAGTGTGAGCTGTCCTGCCCCTGAGTAGGAAGAAGCGGCAGAGACAATGTGTGATGAACTGACGGCAACCCCCATTCCCTGACCCCCTGCACCACTGCAGGGGAAGAGAGAGAGAATTTGGGAGTGAAGCTGTGCCCAGGAAGAAGGTGGGGGTAGAGGGAAGGTGTTTTAAGATGTGGTTTTGTTTCTCATTACCCTACTCTGATTTGATGGGTAATAATTTTAATTTTCCCAAGTCAGGTCTATTTTGCCTGTGACAGTAATGGGTGAATGATCTCTCCCAGTCCTTATCTCAACCCACGAGCCTTTCATTGTATTTTTTCTTTCCTCTTTCCAGCTGAGGAGGGGAGTGATAGAGCGGCTTTGGTGGGCACCTGGCATCCAACCATGGTCAACCCACCACAAGGGGCAATAGGGCATCAACTCAGTATCTTTTCAAAATAGTAGACTAGTTTTGGGCTCCCCGGTACGAGGAAGACATGAATATACTGGAGAGAGTCCAGAGAATGGCCACAAAGATGATTGAGGGGACTGGAGCATCTCTCATGAGGAGAGGCTGAGAGGGCTGGGACTGTTCAACCTGGAGGAGGCTCAGGGAGGATCTTACTTATGTGAATCAATACCTGATGAGGCGAAGTAAAGAACCAAAAGCCAGGCTCTTTTCAGCGGTGCCTGGTGATGGGATAAGAGGCAATGGGCACAAATTGAAACACTGAAAATTCTGTTAGGAAAAGCTGCTTTTTTTTAATTTTTTTTCTGAGGTGGTAGCCTCTCCATCCTTGGAGCTTTTCAGAACCTGACTGTACATGGTCCTGAGCAACCTGCTACAGCTGATCCTGCTTTGAGCAGGTGCAGCGGACTAGACCGTCTCCAGATGTGCCTTATATTAGTGTTAACAGATTCTTCGTCCCAGCAATGATGGAGTTCAATGGAAATTCATTATAAGCATCAGCTTATTCTTTAGGGCAATGGTGTATTTTTATTATTAACAAAAAAAAAAAATCTGAGAAGGCAGTTCCCATTGTTAGTTGTGTAGTTAGGGCAACTCAGCAGTCTCAAGTGGAGCATAAAACTGGTGACATATTTATTGTGCATCCTTTAGGCTGGATGCCCAGGACCTTGCTTGCACCTGCCTTCATTCTCTGTGAAAATGAGGATATACAGTTACATGGAGATACATTGGGTCTTCCATGGATGTTAGCTCCTTACATAAAAAGTAGGCATTAATATGTTAGCACTGTGTACAAACCCCAGGCCTCCATATTTTAAAAGAAGGATTTCTTAGACCATCAAGCTGTTCTGGAACCTTTCCACAAGGTGAGACTGATCCTTGCAATTTCTTATATAGCCTATCTCAGTTATAGGTTTTGAGAAGTGTAGGACTACACTGGGGCCACTGCTGCAGTGTGTCTGGTGAGGGAGAGAGGGAGATTACAGTATTATTTTTTTGCAAGCTGTTAGGCTGAACAGCGCAGCTATCCTGTGGAAAGGTTCAGTGAGTAAAGTAGTGGATGCACCTTCACTCACAATGTGGAGCCTTTAGCCATCTTGCTCTGCACATCTGCCCACAGGAAACAAGCGCTGCTTCCCTTCCCATTTTAAGGCTACATCTAAAGACCCATCTGAGCCTGAAGGAGAGAGGCCGGGGTAAACATGATTCAAATAACTTCTATGCAAGTTTAAATAACTCCTGAAGGAAGTCAGCGGTGCT
This sequence comes from Sagittarius serpentarius, assembly GCA_034782735.1. NCBI lineage: Eukaryota > Metazoa > Chordata > Aves > Accipitriformes > Sagittariidae > Sagittarius > Sagittarius serpentarius. Next base: position 18,346,222 of record JAVKLA010000081.1, read on the forward strand.
ATCTAGATGTGGAAGGCCAGCTTCTGTAATGAGTTGCCTATGTTTGTACTGGCCATGACGAATCAAAGAAGAAATTAGGACTGAAACCTCAAATCCAAACCAGTCAGGATTTTCTCCTGTGTTTTGTGGAGCCTATGTCTCCCTCCAGAGTTTAAAGATAGGAAAGATGGTGTTGATATTACATATGTCGAGCAGAACGTGTGGACACTTGGAATACCCCATGCCAAATTCATGAACATTTTACTATCTTCTTTGGGAAGAATACATAAAAAGCCAGACCCATATTTTCTGAAAGTTCTGAAAAAGTTACTAAAAAATTGAAGTGTATGTTGTATGTGTCTGAAAACTGCCTCTCTCAGCACATGTAATCTATCAAAGGGAACAAATGCACTGAAACATAACACTATCACATCTGTGAATAAAAGCTCCAAATACCTCTGAACCTTGCTTCCCTTTAGTTTCAACTTCTATCCTAATGGAAATTTTTTTAGGATGTAATGGTTTGGCACAGTTGCAGAGCACAAGACAAAGAAACAGGAGATAAAACCTAATTTATTGTGTAATGCTGACCAAGACTGTTGCACCCCTGCTTTACCCATGTCATCTTCTGCTGTACTCGCTTTACACGCATGCATTATGTGAATGGATTACTACAGTATACAGAGATAATAAACTAAATTCCGGAAGTTGTTTTCTGTTACCATTCATAAATTTTAAAGTTTCATAATAACCTGTTCTCTCTTATTCAAGATCCACAAATGTCTAAATTGCAGTCAGTGAGAAGACCTGCCTCCTAAGTGGTCAGATGATTGTACGCAGAATGTGTTTAGGAGTGTCAGCTACTTTCTGGTTTTTTTTTTTTCATTGCCACTGTTCTGACAGACTAACAAGGAGAAACTCATCTAGGAAAACCATCCAAGATGGAGCACTCCAGCAGCCCAGCACATATTACTGACTACATGCTGAAAGACACAGCAAGCTGCATTCAGCTCTTCATGTTGCTAGAAGTTGAGGATAAATTAATTAGATGTGCAGCTTATGCTGATCAACTGTGAGGTGGCAAGAGAGTTGCAGTGATTTCCACTGTGTAATATAAATGTCCAGTGCATTTGCTGACCACTGAAGAGCGTGTGTGCTTGACTCTTCCTTAAGATGAGCTTACTGAAATTTCCAGGTTGGGCTAAGAAGGCCTCCGGGTGACTTATTTGGATCAGCAAGGAGCTCAGGTATGCCAGAAATAAGGGCTGTATGGCGTCACTGAGTCTTGAATGCAGAGGATGCCCTCACTGTCAGCCTAGAATGCTCATCACAGACCAGATTACTGTTTGGGGAAATATTTTTCCAGGATCCTTGTGTACAAGTCATGTGGTTGACAGACAGCTAGTTGTCTTTGACTGAGTTGGTTTTGAAAAATATTTTTCAGACCTTTGAATATCAGATTTGTAGCTATCCACCAAAAAAAATGAGAACCCATAGTCTCAGCGTTACTTAGGGAGGTTTATTGTCTGTGATACCAGGTGTAGTGATGATGGGCCCCAGTCATGCAGCCCAGTTTCAGCTGTTCAAAATATCATGAGACGGGCTTTGAAGGCATTCGTTTGTTAGTTTACAAGAATAATTCACACAGTATTTTTTTCCTCAGTTTGTTTTTTTCATGTGTGATCCGGCTAGGGGCTGTCCTTTTTCAAGATGTAGTTTTCTCCCTCAGCCATCAGGGCTATAATATGTTTAAAATGAAGAAACGAAAATGGAACCTTAGAGAGTTTTGGGAGGGGGTTCTTCTACAGTTTCTTGATTCTAGACTTTGGAGTTTCAAGAAATACACATGGAGCCTTACTATAATGAAAAATTTGGCAACACAGAGATGATGACTGCTGACCTGCTGCTAGGGACCTACCTGTAGATGTGGTGGCCTGTGTATCATTGCTGTGAAACATCCTGTAAGTCTCTTCTTTTTCTAGGGGCTATGCTGGGAGCTGGAGAGCTTGCTTGTGAGAGCCTGAGCAGATAAGTCACATTTGAAACCTGACAGCATTGCCACTCCCCATTGCGGACTGAATCCAGTTGCATTCCTAAGGCCACAGCTGTAAAGCAAGTTTGTGGTTTTATTTTTGTTCTTTTCAAGCTGTATTTTTAGTGCTCCCTATAATAAATCTTCATGTTTTGATTATGTGTAAAAAGACAGTGACTAGAGACAGAACACAGTACTACCAAAATAAACTCGCTTAATGCACAATGGTCCTGCCGCAAGCACGGACTCCCCTCTTTGCCTAAACTTAATCTCATTTGAAGTGGTGCAGGGAGAAACATGGGCAGAAGGGAAGAGTCCTGTCCCAATGAAAAGAAAATAAAATTAAAAAGAGAGACCACAAATATATATGCTGGCAAAATGTGCGCAAAGGGTTGCCTAGCAATTCTGCAGACTATTTGTGCAGTTTGGGGAACGCATTCTGAATTAGCATGAAGGAGCATGAGCTCTTTTAACGTGGCAAGTTGGCCACCATCTCCTGAAGCTGAAAGTAGCAATTTACTTTCATCGAAAATGAGTCACTGGGAGCCACCAGCATCGAAACGCGGCCATGCAGCAGGGGCCTGCAGCATGATGGGGCCAGCTGGAGGGCCGTGGTGGCTAATGCCAGTGCTCAGCCCATGCTGGCCAGCTTGGATTATCCTGGGAGCAGTGCTGGGCCACACAGAGGTGCTGGGATGCAGGTGGCTCAGGGACCCCAAGCCCTGCCTGTGACGGGAAGGGAGAGTGGTGTCCCAGCTCCCACCCTGCTCCCATGCAAGATGCCACCCCAGGCTGGGCAGTGGATGCAGAAGCCCCGGAGGATGTCACTGTCCCAGGGGTGCGGCCAGGCTCCAGGCCTTCTGCTGGTTTCTCAAATAGCAGTTCATAATCTGTGTCTATGCACTAGACAGTGCGTTATGAATTTTTTTAGAGTGCACGCGGTGATGCCGGCAAGTACTTTGGTTAACAAGAAAGTTTTTTTGAATTCCAAATGTCTTTGTTTAAGGCTGCATTTCTAAAAGCTCTTAGTAAAACCTGCAGAAAGCAGTGGTTTTTGAAATCTGCACTACCAAAGTAAAGTTAAAAGATTTTTTAAAAAGACTATTTAGGCATTTTCCTTTAGAAGTACTTTCTTGTATCGAGTAGATTTCACTTTGTGTTTTTCAGTGCATGTAATTGTGTTTGTTAAGTTCAAGTCTTAGCTCAGGCCATATTTAATCGTAAAATTCTACTTTTGCTTCTCCTTTCTGTGTTAATATCACTTTCAGTGTAAAGCTCAGGTTTATGAAATTCAGTTCAATGATTTTTCATGTTTCCCCACCAAATGGTGGGGAAGAGGCTGAGGCTAGATAAAGATTCTTCTATTTTTTTCTTGGGAGGTGGAAAAGATATAACAATATTTGGAAGTTTGGGGTTTATTCTTCATTCAGTTTTTCCTAATGGGTGAGTGAGTGCATTTCTGCTTTGAACCACCAAGTTTTTTCTGCCCCTTGAATAGCTGATTTTTTTTTTCCTCCCATACCCATCTCTAGCAACTTTCTATTTTTTCAAAGGCTTAACTTCCCAGAAACTCCTAGAAATAGGTATCTAGTTCATAATCTCTAAATTAACCAGAATTTCTATTAAATTGTAAGGAAGGTACTTACTTTAGAAATACGTGTTCAAAGGAACACTAAACTTCATGGCTCTATCAATATGTACTTATCTCCTAATGGTATATGTGTTTAATATATATGTAAATAAGAGTTATTAGCAGAGATTGCATGTTTAGCTATACCTGTGGGTACCAGAAGATTACCCTGGGGATCTTTTAAACTCTTCTTTGTTTTATTCCATATGAGAATGATAAGATTTTTATTGAATTAAATTTAGTTTTATTTAAATTATCTTGATATGCACCCAGAAAGTGTCTCTTTAAAGGAAAATGTGTATCTGATTTCAGAGACTCAGAATAGATACTTCTATACTTCTCTTTGGCCACAAGGGAATATGACAGGAACATTTTATTTCAATATTACTTTAATTAAGTAAGAGCTGATATGGAAAGTGTGTAGTGCCCTGTAATTTGATATGGACATTTTCTAACCTTCAAAACAGACTGTGGAAAGCTCTCTGTGTATATCAATTCCTGGGGTGAGCTAGAGTGGATACTTCTTGAGTTTGTCTATTTCTGGCTTCCTGGCAGTATTTTTCCTTATCAAATCCATAAGTTGTGTCATATCTATTTCTGTTCTTTCTTTGAATCAGTCAAGGTTGTGGTTTTTTTTCATTAGCTGTTAAACAATGTCACTTATATTCCTGGCATTTGTATATCTAGAAGAATTTGTGTGTCATTTTTGCATGCTTAGCACCTGCAAAAAATGGAATTTATGAGTTCATTTTGCATACACCGTACCTGCATCCCTGGCTTTTCGTTCACTAATTGAACTTGGAGCATGTAAGTAATCTCATCTCAGACATACTCCAAAAGGGGATGTGCAAGTCAAAAAGTATTGTAGGATTGTGTATGGAGAAGCATTTTAAGGTCTGTTTTGGACATGCTGGTGCAAAGGCTATTTTGGTGCAGCGGCAAAGCACAACCAACTGCCTCATTCAGCTTTTGCATTACTGATGGCTTCCCTTCAGAAACAGAGTGTGCATGAAAGCCAGCATTGCAGGGATAGTGGCTTAAGAAAGATTTTTCACACAAACCTTGTCTGAAGTTCTCTGCCACTTAAGGGCAATAGGATTATTTTCCAAAACCTTAAAAAAATCAAAACCCATGGGATTATATGGGGTAAAATGTCTGTTTTGACAGTACTGGATTTTTTGTTTGGTTTTAGTTTTTATCGTATTTTTCTAGGTCAGGTGAATGAGGCAAAAACATGCTCATGTTGCAGGGAGTGACAATTCAGATATGCCAGTGAGAAATGTGTAAGAAAAGCCTGTCTTGGAAAGGATGCAGTGAGAACTGCGTGCTGCACAGGTGTGGTGTAGGAACATGCTGTAGGAACACCACATCTTTCTTTATTTAAAAGAAAACCAAACCAAACAAATAAAACACAGGAAATTTGGGCTTCATCTCTACCATCCTTATGCTTAGCCTGGAGGACGATGCCCTGCGATCCTCAGGCCGCGTGGCTCAGGTTGACTGGGTTGAATCCTGCTGTCCAAGAGCAGGGATGGGAGAACACAAGAGCAAGGGAGGCATCTATACCATAGATGCTCTATGCCACGTGCTCTGACCCATGCATAGGAATTAGCCAGTGCATAGGTGTCCCTGGCATGGGAACTGCCTTGCTCATGGCAGGGAAGGAACATGCTGGGATCAGTCACAAAATGAAGAGCTGGTTTTGAGCCATAGAGCTATCACAGCTTTATAGCAGCAGCAGCCACCGTTCGCTGCAGTGAAGAGTAGGTGAACACTGTGGGGATTTGTGTGTATCGTGAGATGGCAGAACAGAGCCAGCAGTGCTTCCCTACCTCAGCGTGTTTCTTATCTGCATGGCAAGAGTTTGTTCAAACTCGTAATTCCTTTCTCAGCATCTACATTTCTGTTGCATTAATGGAAAGAAGCTGGAAATCAATGTGTCTATATTGCTAGAGAGCTGCTGGCTCTTTTCTTACAGAAAAATCTGCCTTAAAAAAACCAAACTGTACGCAGGAAAAAAAATTAAGTTTTATAAACAATGTATCCGTATCTTCAAACTCTACCAACAGTACCACCTTCATGAGATATTTTAGCTCTTTCCATTGTCAAGTTTGCTAAATGTAAGGGGGGTGATTAGGTTCCTTTTCTTCGTTCAAAGCTTTTGGACGGGAATTCCAACTAATATAAATGTCCCTCATGGGCCAGATTATGTCTCAGTATCTAATCTAACTTGAACATTGAAGTAGCTTGGATTTTCTCCTGTCTTTACTTTTCTTGTAAATTTTCTTTTCATTTTCCTTTCTTTCAAATCTGTTGTCTTTGGGAACTTTCTGGTTGCAGAATGTAGTTTTATGCATAAATAGATAATGGAAATTCTAAGAATTCAAAGTTTGTTTTCAGACAGACTTAAAAAGAAGAGCAATTGTTTCAAAATATACTCCAGTGTGCAAATCACGAAAGAACCTCTAGCAGTTGATACGGGAACACTGAAAAATTTAATTTTTCTTGAAATGTTGTGGAAAAAATATTAATACTATTCAAATAAAATTAATATAAAATCAACATTAAATTAAATTAAACAAACATAATCAAAGTGAAATGTTTTTACCTTAATGAAAAGTTTTTGATATTCACAAAATAAATATTTTGACATTAGTGGCATAAGGTAGGAATTAGACCTTCTTTGTGAAGCTTTACTTTATAAAATATAAAAATATGTTGAAATTACCATGGTGAACTTTTTTTTCTTTTGCTAGGTTTTTTTTTCCCAAAGTGGAATGTTCTGACGAAAATCTGGTTTTCTTTCATGCACTAGTCAGTCCAGAAAGCATGTAATGCCAATGCATCGTTTTAGCGCTAGCTTCAGTCACTCTACTGAATTCTTCTCACTTTACTTGCGGCATTCCCCTGCTGAGGTCAAGGGTTGGGTTTTAACAGTCAAGCAAGCAGATGTTGGACATTTATTTAGTGGCTAAATCAAGAATCCCAAACTATCTGGATGTCAGGGACCGAGTAAGTCACAAGAAATGATTCCTCATTGCAAAGGAAAGAGAAATGACCTCTTTGGCTACGTGCACCTCTTGGTTCAGGTGCTGAGGTGGGACTCATTCAAATGAACCATTCATTGTCTGGTTTATCCCAGCACAAGGAGCCCATGGTGGTCTAGGATACAGCAATGTTCCCTGTAAAAACTAGTGCATGACTTTCTATATAGCGGCGCAAATCTATTTATTACTTCCGATTGCTGGTGTATCAAACCCATATAACTGGGAGAAGATTGTGGCTTTCTTTGTGGATGGTACAAAGTACCAATGCCTATGTACATGTGCCTTTTCTGATTTGGTATTACCAAATTAAGTGTCAGTTTGTGAAATATTTACTCTATCTGCAGAACAGATGGAGTGGAAATGCTCATGTGAGTAAATATTTGCCATATATGGACTGCACAATCTGGCTGCATTCTTGCTTATACTCTGTAATTTATGCTTTTTAAACAGCAATGAAGAAACCTCAAAAGATTCAGAGGTTCATTTGGATTCTCATAAACACCAAAAGCTTGGATGCTTTCCTCTGCCTCTTGAGACTTTACAGTTTCTGTAAGAAATTTGGTGAAAGGACTTTCTGTAGCAATGTAGTTTATACTTTCAGTTCTCCTTCCATCTAGGTGCAGAAAAAGTGGGATAACTGCGAGGTAACAGGGGACATTCATGGCATACATTTAGACTCATAATACATAGTACCGTTTAGATTTGGGTCAATATGATGTTTAAGACATGCAGTCCCATTTTTACACAAAAAATCTGCTCTGTCCTGGGTGGGTTTTTTGTTTTGTTTTGTTTTGTTTTAAATACCTAATTCTGTTCAAGACCCTGTATAAGAGAAGTCACATTTGGCTACCATCAGTTGAATATGTTATCTATAAACTCGTTTACTGTCTCTTCTACTAGATAAGGAAAATTTCAAAAGACATTCACCAAATGAAAGAGGACAGAAATAAGAATTTTTTTTTAATTATACTTTTAAATTATTTTATTCTGAAGATTTATTAAACGGAGAAGAAAACCCCCTAAAGTTCTGAAGGAATATTAACATAACATGCCTGTAACTCAAGCTGTGTTTAATGAGAGGTGCTGTTTTTTTCTGCCATGAGGGCTACAGTCCAATGAGTGATAGCTATGAAAGAGGTCACATACATATTCATCAAATTCGACATGCACATGTAAACTGGTTTTAATAGGCCATGACAGCAGAAGTTGTGTCAGGCAAATAGCTGCACATGTGCTCATTCCCTCGACTGGCATATTTAGCCATTATCACTCTGGTATCCATGGATGAAATATTAGCTTGTTAGCTTAAGAGCATCAGTTGTTTCTGATGCTTAGTGGCAACCAAAAAAGCACAGATTCCCTCTGCAACTTTATTATGTGCAGAGCTAGGATTGAATTATTACAATTTCATTGTAATATTTCCATTTCCTTCCCTTATTTATTACGGAGGATATTTGTAAGTGATAAATTGGAATACAGCTACAATATAAATAAAGGGACTATTGATTCGAAAATACTCCGAGGATTGGATCCTGTTATTTCCATGAATTTCTTGCACTGTGCTTCTGATTGTACATTCAGAAGGGACAATGTTGCTACAACATTAATTTTTCCATGAGCACATAGCAGCATGTATATTGACACACAAAAAAAAAAACCCAAAGGAAAATACAGTCCTTCAGAATCCTCAGCGCAGCAAGGGGTAAACGACCAGCACTCTGCCACGTGTAAATCAGCATACCTACTGGATCCCGCTGGCTTGTTTTGCCTAAGGTGTGACAGTTGGGTTAATGGTTAACCTCTTTTTGTTATTCTCATCTAGGAGTAGGAAAAAGGAATACTAGGCGTTCCTTTTCCCTTCATGTAGGGGAATAACATCTTCCTGCATTAGGAAAAAAGCAGAGAATGGCAACTATGTACAGAAAAACAGGCTTACTTGGACAACAGCTTTGCATTTTAAGGAGGAAGGTGTACCGTATTGCGGTCTTTTCCCAGAGAGATTTTTTTTAAAGGCTGCAGATTTTGGCTGATGTGTGGGACTGGGCTATGATGGTGTGTTTGAGAAATTGGTCTAGATTGCCACAGCATCAAATGTACCTTTGTGTGATACAAGATGGATGCACTGATTCATAGACCTAACTTATTGCTATACATATGTTAAGAAACCTGAAGTGAAGCTTGAACAGGGTGAAAAACCTAAAAAAAGAGTTAAAACTTTTGCATTCTAATTATGTATGCTGACATGTGAATGCTTTGGTTTTCCAAAGCGGTTCCCTTGCTTTTCTTGAAAAGCTTTTGCAAATATTGAGAGCTAGTGAAAGCAGATGTCAAGCTTGGCCAAATTATGGTATACTTGATTGTAATTTAAAAGTAATAAAACAAGTCAGCACTGAGGCAACTCATCTCAGTAGAGAAGGAAATAATTCCCTCTGTAAACAAGTCCATCCCCTTCCAGGTCAGATCAGAAGACTTAGTTGCCCAGGTCACGAGGACAAGACCTTTAGGTGCACAAATGAGGTGTGGAAGGCAGGTTTTGAACTGTATCCTCTCCTACCTTGTTGGCTCTTGATGTGGTGGATGAAAGCTGGCAGGAAGCTCAAAACAGTTTTTAGGTTTTCTTCTGCACAAGGACCATAACTGTCTCCCTGGAGACAGTACTTGCAAATTCCTGGTGCATGCTCTTATTTTGGTCACAGTCCCTCCTATACGTGGCTCATCCCCTAAAAAGCTCTTTATGCCAGGTCTGTTACGACGTTGGCCAAGGTAGCTTTAACCCTTCTGAGAGTTACTCCTCTCCCTGGAGGGAATGTTCATGTAGCAAACTACAGTTGTAGTGAGTAACACCAATGAGTCTTCTCTGGAGTTGAGGTTGATGTTTATTTTAGGAAAGCACACCTTGTCTTTCTGATTTCAGACTCCCACACAGCTGGGAATGCCATGGCAGCTGAGAAATCTGTAAAACTAGACTCCTCAGGCAGATACATTCATGAGTTACTGCATGCTCCTTTGCATGTCTTGTACTGCTTCTATTTTGTGTAAGAACAAGCATGGAGAACAGCACACTATTAACCATGCCAGCTGCAAGGAGAGTCAGGTTCAAAGAGAAATACTTAAGGAAAAGTACTATGTTTCAGTTTTGAGGGAGTAATTTGAAAATTACCTGTATTCACAAAAGGTGGTGAGTTTTGAAAGGGTCTTCTGTGCCGATTTGTCTGTCTGCTGAATTTGGCAGTACCTAGTGCAGAGGGAAGATCAAGCCACAGCAGGGTAATTGCCACTGTTTGAAGGTTAGTCTTGCTCTAATCATCTAGAGGTGAGGATAGCATTATAGCCTGAAATAGCAGGCGTTATGCCCTGACCAAAAGGTTTCTTAGCATCGAGTGTTGCTACTCCAGGCAGTTTTGATATCCAGATAAACAGCCAGTAGTTCCTGCCAGTCTTCTTCACGTCTGAGCTGGAAGAGCCTCTTCCCTATAGAGCTGGAGACACAGCATCTCAGTGTACAGGTCACTGGAAGATCAGAGTTTCTGGGTCTGAAGTTTTCCAGACAGTGTCTTTCTATACAGCTCTTGTGGAAGGCTCTTAGGTGCTTCTGTGCTGTAAGTGAGAATAATTTAAGAGCAGAGACATTGAGAGTTGACACGAGTTAATCTTTTACTGTTGCTCTATTTCATATTTGTTAATGCAGCAAGTCTGGTTTCAAATATTTTGAAAGAAGACCTGAGATTGCTCCAGTATTAACTGTGCAAGGAGAAGACCATCCTATAAAAAGACTTTATCTTTTTATTAAAAAATGCACTAAGTCGTGGGAAAATATTCAAAATGAGGAATGATCTGATAAAAAACATTAGAGGCTTGGCTTTGGCTCGTATGAACTCTTCTGAAAGAGAAGGGACGTGTTTGTATATTTCTTATCAAACAACCCCAGATTTATTTATATCAATCATTCCTGTAACATGACATGTGAAATTAACATTATTATTTAACTCTGCTTTACAGCAACAAGCAACATCATTTTTGATCTTGTCTAGATGGAGGGGATGGTTTCCAAAAATGCTTTGCAAGAAATGGGAGGACTGGCTGCTCTTTAATAAAGCAGAGTGCAGTTTTTGGTTCATCTGGCTTTAGAAGCACAATTTTTTATGGAAGGCAGAAGAATGTTTTTCAAAACTTCCTAGTCATATTGAAAAGCCTGTCCTCAGAGCAGGACAATAATATGTTGCAGTCTTTGTCACGGGGCAGCCTCTGAGGTTTTTCTTCACTTTTCTGACCTCAAATCAACTTTCTGTCTTGAACATACAGTAAACGTTTGAACTGCATTCATTCCAAAAGGCAAATGCATCTGAGCTTGCAATTGAAATTATTTATTTGACTTTTTTTTTCTTTTCTGACAAGCTGTTTAGCCTCTTTGATTTATTGATGTGCTGAGTTAATTCATTATTTGTGTATGTAGGAGTCTAGGGGTGTGCTGGGGTGGATTTTTCAGCTGTGGCCCCAGCATTTGCAAGTGGAAGTCTAATTAGTGGATGAGGCAGCAAGAGCTGCTAGTATGGTCATTTTTGTGTGTGTTTTAATTGAAATCAGGAAATACAGCAAGTCCATGGTTAATGTTTATAAATATGCATACAGTTAAACTTACTGTGACTGTTAAACTGTTCAATAAGCTTCTGAATCCATGAGCCAATGCTCCTTTGGTGTTGTCTACACAGATTTGCTGCATAATCCCACATTATTGGTGGGATGAAGAATCAGAAATGAAACAAACACAAAGTGATAGAGCCTGCACTTTAACTGCTGGATATAATAGGAAATCAGAATTTGTCAATTAGTTTTGAATGAAGTCCTCTGCTTGCAGAAAGGTTTTTATGCAGTAGCAGATGTCAAAATCATGTGAAATAAAACTTGTTTATCTTGTTCTTTCTCCTTTCCTCTGAATCACTACTCCTTTAATTAAAAAAAAATCTTCGTCCTAAAGATTTAGAAAAAGCCTTTCAAGTGAGACTGCCCTTCTGACACCATCTACAGTACCCATGGCCAGCCATGCTGTCCCAAACAACTGACATGGCATTCCCTAAGGAATAGGCACAAACAGGGAAATGAAGTGGCAGGTTTTTCTTTTGCTACCCTGCCCAATGGGAAAAGCCCTATATACCAGTTCTGATCACATTTCTGAGTCAGTAAAACACTGTTTGGCACATAGTTCCCTAAAGTTTATGGGGAGGATTTTCCAATGACATGACATGTAAAAGATGGTGTCTTGCATGTGTTTTTCCTTTCTCCCCTTCCTCACTGACTGCTGGGTCACTGTTGTCTGGTTGAACATACACAGCGTGTGCACTATGTGAATTCACACTTCCTTGGCAAAGGCACCTCATGCAGAAAGCTCACTCCATAAATAACTTGGGCTGTGCGTTTATTCTGCTCTGAAATGCTGTAAAAAATAAAAGGCTACCTATCAAAGTTGTTTGTCTAATAATGGAGGAAGGGGACGATATTGTAAACACTGTCCAAATGAATTGTAGTAACCAGAATAAATGGTGGTTGCTGTTACTGAGCTCTGAGACTGAATTGAGGCCATTCCAAATACATCATATGTGACTTTAATCCATTCCAGAGCCCAGGTCTCTTCCAGGCTTGGAAATTTGATGCTCCGAGGTGCTAAGCCCCCTCTATTGCTATAGAAATTGATAGGACAGCAGCCTGCTCAGCACCCCACAAAGGTGATCAATCTGTCGTAGGCCTGGTCCTCCAGGCCTGATCCTGCACAGCCTTTCTGTCCACACAGAATTTTAGGCAGGAATATACCGCCTTTTGCAGAAGGACCACTCACTTGCTTTAAGTCAGCATGTATACAGGGTTTACAGCACCAGGGCCTCAGTCTGTGTTTGGTTTTTATGTTGCTACTTTCTAGTGCACCTTCCTTTTTACAGTCTACTTGAATAAGGTCCCATTTCTCTTTTTAAAATTGGTGGTTTATCTCCTTTTGGTGGACAAACATTCTTGGCACTGAACTTGTTAATAATAAGCTGTGCCTGGGGTTTAAAGGAATGTGTTTACAATGTATAAAAGAGACTGTAGAGGATGAAGTTAAATTATATCCAGCCAAAACTGATTTTACGTGAAAGTTTAATCCAGCAGTTGCAGAAACAGTAGGGTGGGGAAGGGGTAAAGGAAACACTAAAACAAACCAAAAATGTTTTCAGCTATCAATATTTGCTGCCTGAGAGGGGGATGAATCCTGCTTCAAACAGCCCTTTAGACGCCACCACTTAAAGGTCAGAAAAGGAGCTCTTTTGAGATGACATTCAAACCTTTAATGGTGGGCACTCGGTTCTGACAATAATAATTTTCTTTCATTGCAGGTCAGTGACTTTGCTGCTCACTTACCTGTCCTCGGCAGCCTGGATAGAGTGGTAACCTAATCCCATGTATTTGAGGGGTGGGGGGCAGAGGCAGTGCCTGCAGACCTCCCCAGCCCATCCGTAATTATACAGCCGGCAGAGGAGTGCCTCAGGTTGCACATTAGGCCCTTGCTGAGATTAGTAATTATAATATCAGTTTTCTCCAAATAGGTCTGACAGAATGGCACTGGTAGCAGAGGTGACTCAAAGTTTAGTAAGTCTTAGGGAAAGTTTACTGTCTCCTGCTGCTTTCTGTCCCACAAATTTGGCCTCTCTAATAACCAGCACCGGCCACAAACAGTAGGAATCCTTTTCAATCACTATTAGCAACACTTCATTTCTGTCATATTTGACCCCTGGCAAGCTGCAGCCCAGCAAAGAGCATTCCCCGCAGAAAATAACCAGACATCCAGGATTTACTCTGTGACAAATGACATTTTTAAGGGCCCTTAAAAAACACTGAAACAAATTCACAGCAGGACTCTGGAAAGCCCTTTACCAGCCTCCAAAGGAGATAAAGGATAGCATAGCCCTTACTCAGTAGCACCCCATCTTTTGCTATTTCTTCTGTGTGACTTTGTGTTTGCTGGTACCTCCAATAGGTAACTGCTGTGCCCCTTCAGTGTCTTAGAAGCATGATGAGGTTATTTGTGTTACATACTGAGAAATTTCCTAACACAATGATGTCTTTCTCTCACCTAGATGTTTTCACTTGCAGATTTTTCTGCATAGTTCAGCAGCCCTGTTTTTACTGGGGAAAAAGCGAAGCATGTGGAGGTTCTTATGGCCACCAAGGCAAGTTCTAGTCTTGCCTTAATTTTTAAAAGAAATTTCTTAGTTCATCAGGAAATTAAGTCTTTATTAAAATTCCGTTGGGACTAAGAAAGAAGTCACAGTGGGGTTTTATTTGCATGTTTAGTTTCTTGTAAAGGCAATTGCGCATTTGAGACTAGGTTGCAGAGACCAGTATCTAGGTAATTCACTGATGCAAGGGTCTAAAATGAGTGCAAGATGAAGCTGGAGAAGGCAATCAGAGGCAGAAGAGAGCACAGTGACTCTGTTGGGAGATAGGAGCAGAATAGAGGAGATGCACAGACTTCTCTTCGTTTCTTGATGCTTCCAGTTCAGTAGTTCTGAGGTAGATCCTGGTTGCTCAGTGAGATCTGCAGGATGAAGATGAGGCTGTAGTCTGGTAACTGTAATGAATGTATTAAAAAGTCAGGAGAAGATGTAGCAAGACAGAAAAGCCAAGGGTTTTGATGCCACAGCCTTATGTGCTCTTCCCAGCTGTTCTTGCTGCTTTATTTCATTTCCTCACCCTGTGATTTACAGAGGGGAAAAAAACAGAAAAACATCTTGGCCGATGGTTTATGGCCATTCAGAAACAGCGGTCATCGGGGTCACCCTGAGTACTTGTGCACTTGCAGTAGCAGATCGCATGTTCTCTTTCCTGCCTGCCGTGACCGTGCAGGCCAGCAGCACGCTCGGTGCAGAGAGCTGCCTTGGTGCGGCAGGCAGTGCTCCGACCGGGAGAACTGCATTGTTTGTCCTTTCACGATATTTTTCTGCAGTGCTCGCCGTTGACTTTTGAATGTATTTTGGAGGGTGTGTTGCTGCCACACCTAAGCCTGTGTCCACAGGCCTGTTGTCTCTCTGACCTGGGAGCCTCCCTGGGAGCCTGGCTGAGGGCTGCTCTTCCTATTCAGTATATGCGTGTCCAGTGCATCCCTACTTTAGTGATTTGCGAGGCTCTCTGCTTAGTGTCAGGTTTCCCATGAGCAAGCTGGGGATTGTATTGGTGACTGGAGGCAGAAGGGAGGGCTGTGAACCCACTGAAGAGGTACCTCGCTTTTAGGGCAAGAGCAAAAGATGTTACTCCAACCAGTCCCGCATGCTTTCCTTGCACAGCGCCTGCACGCTCATACTTTTGCATGCAAAATGAGAGCTTTGCCATAGTTTCTAGGTTTCTGTCTTCTAGCCAGTTTACGTCCTTCTTGGCAAACCAGTTGTTGGCACGTTCAGCTTCCCAGCGGCCCAGCCAGCTTCCACAGGTAGAGAAAACAGGTTGGGTTAGCACTGACTGACTGAAAGCTAGCTACTGTCTCAGCTGTGTGATAGAGTTTGCCAGAGATTGGGATTAGGTGAATGAATGTCTATGAGGTGCAAGAGTTGTATTTTTCAGTCTCTGAGGTAACGGTAAGTGTATGTTAAAAGGCAGCACAAAATAGTTACCACTTGCAATAGATACCTGTGAGGGGGTAGGAAAAAAAAAACCATCAAGAATTGCTGCACATCTGTGTGTGGTTTTGGGCCTGAAAGTGAGTGCTCTCTAGAGTCTTTGATCCATATCTTGGCATTTTGCTGAAGAAGGCTTAGTTAGGCTGATCAAAAAAGAGCAGTGTGAAGAGGGACCAATTGCTACTTGCATTGTGCTGTGTGAGATTGTCTCCTAGACCTTGATATCCTCTTAATATACTGAAAATAGCCTAAGAAGGGCCAGCTTTGTTGCTGGGATTGTATACATTGAATTGAAAGTATTTTGCAGCCATCAAAATCTCCTTTAAAAGTACATTTAAGTTTCAGCTCATCTTCTTTATGCCCTCTGTCGAGGCATACAGGGTGAGTAAACTCAGCACAACAGAGCTGAAATCCTAGCAGATGCTGGTGTGGTCAATGGTTCATGCTGGGGTGTATCAGTCAAGAGAGCCTGGATCAAACAAAGCATGTCAGCCTCACTGTTCAACTTGGGCAGAAATTAGGCATCTGGGACAAAGTGTGTAACCTACTGCTGCCCCCCCATTTTACACCCTGCTCTTCCCACCTCAGAGGCTCTACGCTGATACAGTTATTTAAAGTTGTGCTATTGGACAACCATCTTGGCTGAGGCAACCGTTGTCCCAGCCCGAATAACCCATTATTGTATTTTGTCAGCTTGGTTTTCAGCTGGCTCAGGTTCCTCAGCCATGCAGCAGTATGAGCTCTCTGGTTGTGGCCAGGGAGGAAACACCCATGAGGTGTGGGGAGACACCCGTACATCCAAGTAAAACCACAGGAGGACCCCACATGTCGTCAGCATCATTACTGTTGCAAAGCCCAGGAGATACCTGCTCTTTTAGTGCTCAGGCAGCTGAAGTCCACTTGCAGGAAAGACAGGTTTTCCTTAATTCTTTCCGATTTTTTCTCCTCCTTAATGTCATTAATTGATTTTCTTTCACTGTGGCCGAGGGCCTGGATTACCAAGTTCCCTCTGAGCCTGAAGGTACAGGATACTTCTGAAATCTCAAGGCAATGTAATTAGTGAGCTATAAGGAGAGACAGAGCCCTGTTAAACTATCAGCCACTACTGGAAATTTGCAGCAGAGCTGTGCTGATCCTGCAGCATGTGAGGCAGGAAAGCCGTTAAAAGAAGTCCGGTCCTGCTGAGAAGGAGAGGTATGTCTTGTGCTTAATGCATCAAACAGGGATTCAGGAGACAGAAGCCAAATTCCCACTTTCCCAAATTCCCTGCCTCAGCCTTGCTGCCTGCCCTTAGGGTTGCCACTTACTAGCTGAGCAAAGTTTTTGTGTGCCTATGCAAAGCTGATCTTTCTTAGAAAGGCAAGATGCCTGACACAACCGAGCCCTGTTCCCATTAGTTGCCATCGGTATAAAGTAGCACAGTTAAAGTGCATGTCTGGATGTTTACCCTTGAGTAACGACTTTGTTTCTTGGGCTAACCCACAACGAAGAAGTATTTTGGGCTTGTTGACTTGCTGCTATTCTAATGCTCATTCCCATGGTTCGTTTCTTTTTTGTGTTGCTCCGTTTGTGTGAAAATCTGCATCTTTACATTTCCAGTGATAGTCTGGTCCAGACTGAGTTAATACAAAGCTCTGTGGAGAAACAACGGGATAGGCTAGTGTTAAAGGGAAGGGAAGCAGAGGTGACTCAAAGTTTAGAGAGCCTTAGCGAAAGTTTAACGTCTCCCGTCGCTCTCCGTTCGACAGAGTTGGCCCATCTAAAACCAACACTGGCCAGCAGCAGTGGGAATCCTTTTCAGTCACCATTAGCAACACTTTTATTTCCATCATACTTGACCACAGCAGGCTGCATCCCAGTGAAGAGCATTCCTTTCAGAAAGCCAGCAGACATTCAAGTGCAGCGGATTTACTGTGTGAAAACGGCATTTTTAGGGGCTTCTGAAAATGTTTAAATGAATGCTCTTTTTTTATTCTTTCTCACAGCTTGATTCTCAGCTTAGAAAGCCCTTCTTGCTAAACAATTTTAGAGTTTCCTACAGGAGCTTAGAAGTTAGGTTAACGTTTGCAATATAAATGTTCCGTTGCTGCTGTGAAATTACACATTTCTTAAGGCCTGTATATTGGCAAAACAAATGTTTGTAGCTATTTTGTTCAGGGTGAATGTGTTGGGGTTACTGATGCATATTTTCAAGTCGACAAAAGAATTCTGCACAGTCTTCTAGTTTTGATGAAACTCTGCAGTAATGTTTGTGCGGTTTTCTTGCTCTGACTAGCAAGACAGCCTTCCATTACACAGCCCTATGCAAGCTGAAAAGAGCCAAAAAGAAAAATCTTGACCCACTTTGGCCCTATTCCTAAAACTTTTCATATCTCGTTAATCAGGAGACTGGTTTCAGGTCAGAGAGAGGGAGCCAGTGAAGGGACATCAACTGAAAGCTTATTTGTTGGAGAGAACAAATAGGAATAAAGTCAGTCTCCATTACAAATCATAGCTAAAGCAGAGTTAGAAGGAGCTGGGTAAATTCAGCTCGCAGTGCAGTGGAGTGGTAGGACTTCCCTGTGCTCCCCAGACCAGATTAAAGTGGGGTTTCGTTCCTTCCCTGTGCAGAAATGCCTGGGCTCACTCCAGTTCTGACTAGAATCAAAGGGAATCTCTTTTCTGCAGTGAATTATGTGATGGGCAATTATGCGCAAATAACTATAAAAGTATGGGTTTTGTCAAGTTCCTGTAAAGTCCCTGTTTATATTCACAAACTTTTACTGTCTTCTTCCTTGAGGCTGGAGATTTCAGGAGCAGCTTGTGAACTTTATGCCTCTCCAAATTTTTTTTCCCATCCTACTTTTGAGGATATCACTGAACCGACGGCTGCTCCCATGATGGGATTTCCACACACTGATTCCACATGCCTCTCCTTACACAACCTGTAATTGTGTCCCAGGTTAATCCCACCTCACGAAATTAATAGCCCAGTCAACTTTCACAGTTACTAGAGAGAAATGAGCATATTTAGGCAGTTTTTCAGCCCACCTATCAGGTGAATCATCTCCGAAAGAGGTTGTAGCCCATTGTTAATTATGGAGCCTGGGTGAGTCATTCCCTAACTGAGATGCCAACAGTGAGATGGGGTAAATCCAGGCCTGTGGGCCTCCTGCCCAAAGCCCTCCAGGGCGTGCAAAGCAGGAGGTACAAATTTGGTTTGGGTTAGTGTGAAAACATAATACAAAATGCAGTTGGAAAACCATGTGCAGTGGAACAGTTTGACATATTTCTGTTATTCTCAGGGAATAAGTGTGGCAACACTTTGGGAGTCGAGCATATAATTTGAATATTGGACCTTCTAATTGATCCCAGTCCTGACAAAGACAGACTTGACATTGCATACTATATGATCGCTGGCACAGCAGGGGCAGTTAGACAGAGGGGATTGAGTGGTGTGTTCATGAAAGACCTAATGGAAATCAAAGATAAAATGTTGCCTCCAGGAAATTATGCTCCCACACACATGTGGTCTGTTCTTTCTTATACCAAGAATATAGGGAATATTTAATGAACTGGATCTTAAGTGAGTATAATGTGTTTCCCACTGCAAATATGTGGTCACCGTTAAATGCAATACTGTATTTTTGATGGGCAAGCAAATTGGTTTCGTTTGGTTTGGTTTGGTTTGGTTTGCTGACATTAGCCAAGAGCTTACATTTTCAATTTCCTACAGTAAATTGTGCTTGTCCACTTTTGAAGAGTACAGAACAAAGGTGTATAAATGTGTGTGTCAAGGGTGGCAGTGTGGAAGATGGGAGTTCAATAGTGCGGTTCTGCTGGTTTTAATCTAGACTGGGGTGAATATTTACCTGACTGTCAGATATTTTCTTTCCAGAAATCACTGCCCTACTAACAGTTCTCATGTCCTTGTGCACTCCTAAATTATAATAATATTCTGTAAAAAAGGTATTTGGACTGCAATACTGCATTTAAATGACTGACTCAAGTGCTCTACAGTATATAAATTAGACCTTCACTATAGATTGGCCAATTCAGACTTAAGGTGAGACGTGCTCAACAAACATGGGTTCATCTTGTTTCTGACAAGTAAAACCATTTTTGTTTTGATGGTATTTTTCAGTGTAATCTCTGTTATTAGGACACAGGCAGGAAAGTGTGTGTGTCTCCTATTTTGGCAACAAAATCAGTAGCCTCTGGGTGCTGAGATGGTTTGAAAGTGCAGCCAATGCAGTGTTCACAGTGATCAAGCTGAAGCTATTGTTGCTGCGTCAGCTGCCAAAGATACGTAGTTAGAGACTTCATTCAGGGAGAATGAGGAAAATTCATAGTCCCGTGACATTAAATAAAGAGAACAGCCAAACCCCTTATTATATATTTCCTTTTTCCATTTCTTTGTATGCATTTTTCTCCTCCTTTACATCGCTCTGTGTCAGAAAAGTTCTTGTTTAAAAGGTTTTGTAGGTGTTGGGAACAAAAACAGCTGAACTTGTAGTCTGATCCATCCAACCAGCTCCTCCTGCCACAGAGAGCTGTTCTTTCCTTTCAAACCCTCCAAAACCACTCTGAGCTAAATATTTCATTTTTTTAAAATGAATCATCAATCATAACCCTTCTAGTAAGGAGAAGATACTGCTGAAAAATAACTATAAAATTTCCTTGCATTCCTTTCAAGACAGTGTCTGTTGCTCTTTCTGTAATAATGGTCCTTTCTCTGCACCTACCCATCCTTCTCACTGTGTGTTTCTTCTTCTGCATCATCTCTCAAAACATGCTGTCCGCTCTGTCTTCCCACTTGTATCACATTCCCTGACTTTCATCCTTTCCATCTTGTTTCCATGGGCCTAGTCTGGTACCACTGAAATTAATGGACGTTTTGGCAATTTTCTCTGTCTATAACAGAGTCAGAGCTCTCAGAACTGCTGTCTAAGTACTGCTGCACTTGGACCAGGAGCAAATGTATCAGGTTGCCTATGAAACTCCAGCACGCTGGTGCTCTACAGGAAAACCAGCGCTGCTTTTGTCAGGCTAGCCAGGATGTTCATCATTACTAAAGAAGCAGTCAGGCCGTATGGAAAATTAAATCAAACTCTTAAGATCCCAAGATGAACTAGAGATTGGCTTCCTCCCAGTTCTGTTCCTCAGGCTGAGATCTTTAGCAGACATGTGCTTGAGGAGGGATGAAGGAAGAAAGGAAAAAACGGAGCAGGAGAAAGGGAAGTTTTAAATGCCCTGCGGCAAAAGCTTAGCCGTCCTTCTCTGCAGCAGTTTCTAGCTCTCAGAACCTCTTCCTTTCAGCTACTGAATTAGTACTCACGATTCCAATTTCTATATTTTTTTTTCCTTCTCTCCATGAAAATATAAATATCAGTCTGTACTAGTAGGGTAGTTTGGCTTTTGGAACAGTC
The DNA here is from genome assembly GCA_034782735.1 of Sagittarius serpentarius. Classification (NCBI taxonomy): domain Eukaryota; kingdom Metazoa; phylum Chordata; class Aves; order Accipitriformes; family Sagittariidae; genus Sagittarius; species Sagittarius serpentarius. Next base: position 18,366,957 of record JAVKLA010000081.1, read on the forward strand.
AAAGGTTAAAAAGTTGTTTGGAAAACTTTACAATAATATGTAAAGAACATGTCACCTGCCTTCTCTCTGCATTGGAGAGCTATGTTACAAAACTCTTCTTGAAATGGTGGCTCGAGCTTCCGTTTTAGTTAAAATAAGATTGTGCATGTAAACCAGACAAGGCAGAGCAACTTGAATCTTGAGAAAAGAAACAGGTTGAGAGAGGAAGAATTACAAATCAGGGACTGGAAAAATGTCTATACTTTGTCCTGGATCCATCCCCTGTAAGCACTTCAGTGATGTATTAGAAAGCCAGTAACCCTAAGCTTTCTCTTGTAAGTAGAAACCAGGAGGTATTTCCAAAGAGCAATTCTGCTCAGCTAAAACCCAAGTCAGCCTGTCAACATACTGTCTGTCTTCACGGATGATAAAGGAAGCAAAGGGCAACTCATTTTCTATTTTTGGCACCTCAAGCAAATGCTTAAATTTGAAAAGGATTAAATTGGTCCTTTGTATATACTATACAGTGTGTATGAATCTACAGGGATGCCAGAGAGGAAAAGGGGCATTAGAACCAGTGACACAGAGGAGAGACCAGCAGATGAATGAGCCTGTACGTATGGGACAAAGGAAAAAGAAAAAAAAAACGATAGCCAGGAGTAAATGAGACCAAATGATGGGCACTTGGCAGAGTCACCTGTGGTGACAGAGAGGAGGAAATGTGGAACAAATGTCCCTGTTTTTAGTCATGTTTGGTGGAGACAAGACAATCACAAGAAAATGTTAGAGGCTGAGAGGTGGGATTCCTTAGGAGGAAACAGCCAGGCCGTCTCTAGGTGTACTGGAGACTGTGGTAGATAGACTGCATGCAGACCTCTGTTTCTGATAAGCTCAACGTACTGGGATTTTTTGCTTAAATGGCCTCGTTGGCTGCCATTATTAATTTGCAGCAAAACTAGACAAAAATTAAAATAACTTTTCCATATTAAAAAACTCACCCTAAATAATTTTGTATTTTCTCTCAGATATCTGTGTAAGACCAGCAGGGTCATAGCAATCCTTGAAAGGTTAGAGAATTGGTTTGCTAAGAGACCATTGCTCTCCCATTTGTTTATTGCTTCATCTGACACCTTAAGCACTTCCCATGTCACTGAGGGTTGTCTATAAATCTTGTACCTTGTACCAAATTAAGAAGACCATCTGTTGAAGAAAGCCTGTGTAAGGAGGTTTCCTGGAATGCAGCATTGATGAAACTGCACTTATACCATCGTTTGAAGCCCCACTTTCTCTGCAGAGAAGGGGGCAGGATTGGTTTTCTGTTGAGCAGCACACAGCTCCAGTGAATCTGTAATTTCCAAATGTCTGTTGATTGCATTTGTGTATTAATGGTTATAAGGATCTTCCTCCTTAAGCGATAAATCACATTTTATGGTATTAATTCATAGGAAATGATTAAAGCATCCTAAATAGGTAAAGATTTACAGGTTTAATATTAGCTGCTTGACTGGCATCTCCCCTTGATGTTGTAGTGCCAGAAGACTGATTGGAGCAAGTTCATTTTTATGGAGTTATTCTTCATTAATAACCTGTTTCTGACTCCATCAAACATGCGCAAGGGACATGGAGACAGTTATTTGTTCTGAATATGAGGGACTGTAGGTTAAATGTTTTCCTTCATTTCAGATTAGTTACAGTACTGTGTTCTCTGCGTTAAGCAGCAACTTACTGCTGGGAGATGTGTGAAACAGGAAAGCAAGCAGGTTATGTTTTTCACAGCAATAGTTTATGAAAAGTCAAGGAGGTCCATTGTGAAGAGTCCACTGGCTTTTGGCTTTTTTTTCATTTGATCATGCAAATGTTTTCCATTTCAAAGAATGCACAATCTTTTAAAAAATAATGTTGCTGGGGTTTTGAAGACATGACAGAATAGAAGCCTCGGAGGTCAGTTCAGAAAATGTTTTCCTAGGTAGGGTGCAGCACAGAAGAAACAGTATGTTGTGAGAAATAGTTTGTGAGTTAGTACCTGTGTATTGGAGAGGGTAGAGGACAATGTAGAGAGGATCAGAGACTTAGTGATTGGGTCTGGGAAGGTCCTGGATGGTCAGGAGAATATGGTTAACTTGTGCTGGTATGAAATAGGAAGATCTTTGTTGAATGACAGGTTGAATTTCAGTCTGTTGGTGCCTGGATGTACATAACTTGTATATCCCTAAGTTGCCATATTTCTACAGCAAACAAGGCTGTGTTGGCATCTCAGCTTTAACCTCCTGTTAAAAATAAACATTACTTTAGTGGAGAAGTATCTCCATCTTTAATCAAACTCTTCAGGCTAATAACAAATGGAAACTTGAGGATGCTTCCTTTTATTTTGATATAACCTTTTTTTTTTTTTCTGGAAGGCACTGTACCTTTTGATCTCCTGAAAATGAGACACCTTTTTGATGTCATCTAAATCATATGCATCACACTACTATTCAGTAAACAGCAAGATCTCGATACTACTCACCTCTCACATTGCCCAAACCTAGTTCATTAGGCCACTTAGGGATGAGGTGTGATCTGTTGTTAGCTGTTGTGATGGAAGATGGATTAAATCAGTAGTTTCCAAGTTGTGATCCACAGACCTGAAGGTCTGCTGAGATTTAGCTGATCTTGAGAATTTTTCATGCTTTGGTTCAGCTATTAAATTGTGTTCAGAGAAGATCACCAGTGAGAAACATATCATCAGCTGATGATATGACTGGCAAAATTTGACAGGAATCAATGCAGTCATGCAGCCCCACTTTGCCTGAAGAACTGTCCCTTTTCCCAGACTTCGTTCAAAATCCCTTTCTGTGAAAGCCAGCAGCAGTGTCATTGCCACTGGAACATGATGTAGTTACCAGTGGGAGGGAAAAAGTCTTCATCATCACCTTTATTTAAGAGATGTATATGGTATAAAAAGTTGTGGACACTTCTGGCTTTTGCTTCCAAGAAGTTGATGTGAAAGTGAATCATTACTACCACAGAGAAACAGAAGTATAATATTTGGATGTTTATATTTTAGAGGTGATCCATGCACAGTGCCTGGAGGATCTTGTGATGAGATGTCACATCAAATAAGAAATCCAATACTCAAATTCAGTTGTCATAAAACGAAGGTTTTACTTTGACTCTGTTCCAGCACTCTGACTCCATTCCAGAAAAACAAAGACTCAGTTTCAGAATTATTTTTATTTTGCTTTGAACGCTGTTCACATACACTAAATGAAAAAGAACTTTCTTGTTCTGGTTAGAGAAATTAGCTCAGAGAACATTTTAATGCTACTTGCTCTTATTTCTGATTTCATGTTCCAGAAATGTCTGTAGCGCTTGCTAAAGATCATAAAACATCGTCAGCCTCTCCTTTGCCATGCATAATGAAAGCCAGCATTTCAACAACACTGGGAAGAAGTTTTATTTACACAGTACAAAGGAAAACAATTTTTTGAAAGACCAACATTAATCATGGACAGTACAGCAAATCACAGTGTTTTCACAGCAAAACAATCAAATGTTGTTATTCTAGCCAAAGAACAGGTTTGTGATTCTGAGAATAACACTGTGCTCCACACCAAAGAGACACAAAAGGGCTTCTTAAGCACTGTGCCATTAAACCTCCTTTGCCTCTGTAAGAACTTGGTTCTGACAACGCTGACTGTGTTTAATGAACCTTGGAGTCAATGGGACTCTCCATGGTACCTACTTGTATGTCCCAGGTCCCTGTTAATAGGCCCCTGGGAAAAACACTTTACCCTGCCTAGGAATTGGTTCGCACTGATGCACATCTGAGGCTGAGCAGATAGCTGGGGCATTTATGAAGACACTCTGGTGTCTGTGTTCTACCTCATGGACTCAGCAGAGCCCCTGCCCCTTTGGGACAGGGGTCTGGAAGGAAATCCTCATCTTTTAGTGAATATAAATGCAGGTTTGGGACTTGGGTGGCTTTTGTGTTTGGTTTTGGGGAGGAGAGAGTATCATCTTTCTCTTGTTCTGTTACAAGAGACATGGATTTGCTTTGAGTATCTTTTTTGTTAGCTCACTGAATTCGGTGAAAGGCACCTGATGTTCCCCCTAGGCCACTAGGATGACTTACTGCTAAATAGATAAGATACCTCAAGCTATGACTGATGATAAGTATTCCCTGCTTCTTCACACATTCACCAAGCTCACATGTTGTCTAAAAGTGAGTGGAGCAACGGAAGGGGAGAAACACATCTGTAGACATGAACTAAGGCTGACAGATCTGTAGGAAATTGCTTTGAGTGCACTAGATTATTCAGAAAGCCTAATGCTGTTGTATAGTTTCCCCTTGTTTTTCTCTGTGATAGTTTAGTACCACCTAAATTCTTACTTCTTTGCTTCTTTGAGAAATGTATTTTTCATACAGTTTGAATGTAGTTGGCAAACAAGTGTGAGATTCCCAAGGATTTCCCCTGAGACAAGTCAAATATCTGCAGCCTTTTTCTATCAATTGATTCCAGTTTTTAATCCATCAAAAGCAGTTTGATGCAAAAGTTGCATGTTCATGCCTTGAAACCCTACAGTTCCTTCTCAAGATGCTTCCTTCACTGTTCCAAAGAGAACACAGCTCCCATGTTACTAACAATATAAATCCTTAAATACATTAGTTCTAATAAGAGCTCCTGGGACATCTTCCTGGTGATTCCCTTCTGATGTTGTCTGTGGGTATTTACATTAAGAATCTCTGACTGCTTGAAAAAAATGGATCAGTATCACAACATTTCTGTTTCCTGGCCTGTTGTTTTACATATTCCTAGGGAAATCCCATCCAGCCTGACACTGATCTTTTTGGCACCGCCCTTTAATAGCTGCCACCCATCCAGTCAAAGCAGGGCAGAAGCTGCCAAGCTCTAGTATTTCCTTGCTTTATTCCTCAAAGAAATATCCTTGCCTTCTCTTTCTTGGATGTTTTCTATACATATATTTGTGACTCTCTATTCCCCAAGATCGTGTTTGCTTGCAATTAGTGGAGCTTTTGAGCAAATTTAGGCCACTGGTACATGGCTCAATAATTGCCACTTTTCCACTCTTTTCCAGTCATTCTTTTGTGATGGGCAAATATATTTCACGACATAATAATGTCCCTTGGCAGATTTGATCTCATTCTCGTAATGCGAATGTTTATAGACAATGGACTCAATATGCCAGTTAAAACAGATTTTGATTTTGCTTATCTACAGCCAAAGTTCTTGGCCCCTGGTGCACAACCAAGCCATGTGTAAAAAGGTATTCAGCTCTGAATGAGATCACTAACATCTGTTGCTGCACATAACATTTAATCTTCAAACAACATCAACAACAACAAAAATCAGGCAGTTCGAAATGCGGAAGTGGAGAAACATGGGCACTGTGAGAGCAAGCTTCATTTCCTCTTAATTGCTGCCATGCTTTGTACACGCAGTGGTGCTCTCCTCGCATTTACGGTAGCCTGCCCTCAGGAGTCTCTGAGGATTGTACCAAGAGAATAAAAAAACCCTGCTTTCTGGGAAGAGCAGCCCAAAATGCAGCCACTCCCCTGGGCAGTTGGGTTCTCGCTCAAAGCAGGTGCCGAAGGGTGGTAGATGAGAGAGGTACTGAAGTGGTCAAGAGTGTTTATTTAATATAGTCTCTGATAGTCATAGGTTAGCCTGACCTTTATGGTAAAATTAGCTCATGATAAATCTGGTTGCTCCTGTTAGTCTCCGAATGTAATTTTGAATCTCCTCTTCTTCATGGTATTCCTGAGAGGTAAAGTACAATCATGATTTTCCAGCTATCCTGAAGAACAGGAAGTATCAGCCATTCCTTCAGGTGCTCATTTCATTTTTCATTGAGATACCTTTTGACAAATTTGTATTTCTTCTCTCTTCTTTGTTCCTCAGAGCTATAGTATCTCCTGGATCAGGAGGTATATGAGGTGTCTGTGCTTTACACAATCCTTCAAAATGCTTGGACCCCATCTTGGAGCTTTTTCAGAAAGCTTGTAAAGAACTCTGCTTCTAGATAGATGTATTTTTTCTTTTTGTGGATGGCAGATGGTCTTGGCTTATTCACAGGCACCGTCCAACGCACCTGGAGTCTGATAACCTCAGCCATCTGAATCACATCCATGTGTAGTCATGAATTCTTGATAATGTTGCTGAAGCCTCTCATATTCTCTTTACTGCTTTTCTTAATCATAAGGATTCTCCCATCATTCACTAAGTGCTCTCTTAGACATATATTTGTTGTGCTTCACTGATACGTGTCTTGAAGCTATGCTGTTTTTTAAATACGGGGAAGAAATACCGTGGCAATGATAATGGGAATAATATAACAGACTGATGAAATAAAGTGAATTAAAGTTTAATGCTGGCAGTGGAGGTTAGTTATGACATTTTAGTTATATTGTTCTGTCTTCTAGAGCTATAGTTTGGAGTCCTTGAGGAAGGAAAGGTTTATTGAATTGTGTTGTATAACGTTGTTGCAAATGTACCTACTGGTCTGGTGCTATTATGTTCCCCATCTCCTTGACTGCTCTGAATTTTCATTGACTCATAGATTTCACGGAAAGTCCATCATAGTCTTGCAGAGGCTAAGAGCCTGTTCCATTAAATGGAAATTTGGGTCTCCTGTCCTTTCCAGGAGTCGTGGTTAATGAACCTGCACCAAGACTTCCTATGTGATTTGCGTCAGGTACCTGTGGTTATACCCTAGTATTCCTTGCAGCGAAACAGATGTTTGTCATATGGTCCTAAACATATAAATCGGCCCGGTCTTTCCAAGTGATTTGTGTGCCAAAGAATTCAATTATGGCTCTGAATGGGCCTGGGCCATAATGCTGTGAGACGAGCTTATTTAACAGAAATTCTAGAGCATTTGGCATGTTATGTTTACCAGGGTGAGGTGAACAGGAATGAAATGCAGTCCTGGAAAGAGGACTGTCATGCAGATGACTCACTGCAATCAAACACTTTCAGAAAATACGTTCTCTAAATGTTATGTCTACAACTAATTAACTGTATTTATTGTAGGACCTATAGAAATATAGAAACTGTGAAGTTTAGGGAAAATTAAATTAGGTTTTCAAACAAATGCCAGGCTGCCCAGCATTCTTTTTTTGGAAAAAACCCAGCAATGTCTTTGCCAAGTAAACTGAAATATGCTAAAATGCAAATGTTGGTGTGTTTCGACAAGGAAATTCAATCGCTGAATGCAAACTTTGTTTCAAAAATTGAAATGTTGAAATCATCCAGGTTTCAAACTGAAAAGTAGGATCAAATATACAAAGACTTTATTTAATCAGCAGCTTTGACATTTTTACATTAATTCTTTTCTCCAGATATTGCATTTTCCCCCATTGAAATATGCCCAATTTACACACTGTGTACTCACACTCAGATAGACACACTTGCAGTAGAGCTGACAGATTTAGTTCCAGATGTAACTATGTATGTATATATGTATGTGCCATATAGTAAATGCTGGGGTCTTCTTCCTTTTTTGTTACTAATGCCTCAAAATTGTTAGAGTATACTTGCATAAGAATTGATATCACTAGACATGTGGCAGTATATGCTCTTTGTTATAAGGGAGGGCAGGACAAGGTTCAGTAATCGAATTCCTGAATGAAAATATTGTGATTTTCAGTGCAGTGGGCGTGTGGTCAACAAATAAAATCAAGTAGTGCCTCATGCTGATAGAATAGGACATGTTCTTTGTGTAAGTAGTTTGATGGTTTGTTAATGGCATCAGAAGAGAGTAAAGAGGGGATTGGTGTACTCTGTCCTTACAGTGGATGGGTATCTGAAGGGGCACATCCTCTATTGGACAACAAAAATAATGCCTTTCCAAGTAGGTCTTAGGAAACAATTTTTCTTTGCAAAAGCTACCGTTCCTCATACAGCACTGAAAAGACAGATTGAGTAGTCAGGAGATTAGTGACCTTAGGCAAATCAACGCTACATATCACAATCCATTTAAACTTCATATCTTGGAAAAGCTGTTTGAAGACTGGCTTCAAGAGCCAGCAGTAGACTGGCACTCTTTTTCTCATCAGGATGATGGTCCCTCCTCTTGGCAAGTCAAAACTCGCCCTGTGAGACCCTGCATCCATGCATCAGTTGGAGAGCAGCCCAGGAAAGCATGGCGCTGTTAGCCAGCCAGCGTGGTGGTATGGACGTATGAAGAGCAAGAACATCTTTCTTCAGCCTGGTCAGGAGGGTGTTAGCGCAGCACTGAGTCTAAGTTCACAAGGCTCTGTACTAGAGGAATGGTGTGCAGGAGCCAAGACAGGGAAGCCCTGAGGAAGGGCTGTGGCCAAAACTGTAGAAATCAAATCTAGGTCTGAGTAGAGCACTTCGCTGACCATATTTGGATTGTCACCAATTGCTTCTATTTAATGAGACCCTGCGGAAAGCAGGACCTAACTCTATAAACTTCCAAAAGGGGGAGCAGAGTGTCTAGGTCGGTGATTAACCAACTACAATAATCAGTTGTGTGAGACACTTTGGGGGATAGCTGTGATTCAGTTCGTGGAAAGAACGAGGTGTCATTTTGGGTTTTTAGGGATGTAAGTTTGTAACTAATTTTTGTCTCTCCTTGCCAGCGTAACGGTTTGAATGTTAATTTAATTTTGCAGAATATCATTTATGTAAATGTAATTAGAAGGGAAACATGATCGGGAGATGCACAGCACCAAAGAAAATTTATTACTCCAAGGGGTATTGCTCTAATCATTCAACTGCAATATTGAGTTTCCCCAGATTTAATCTAAAAGCAATAAATTACAAAAGGCTAATGTCCTGCCCAACAAAAAGCTGTCATGAACCCAAGTTTCTGTGGGGAAAAAATTCAACTTCATTTTAGCAACAGGCTCTCCTCGTTTACAAATTCCTTTTATGATTCCAGTCAAGTCAAAGTAAAATGAATACAAATGTGAGGGTTCGAACACTTTCCCTGAATATGTATGTGTGTCTGTTGGTGATTGTAATAATCAGCAATCCAAGGTGCTGGGGCTCCATTATCTCAGGCAGAATTAGGAATGCAGTCCCACAAAGATACAACTGCAAATTCTTCTCCCCGCCTTCGCGTGACCCTGTGATTTAAGGGAAGGCAAACTTAAGTCTGATTGATTCCAGTGTCTATATGAAAGTCTGTTGCTAACGTGCCGTTGGTTTTGATCTGCCAACAAAATGAATGAGAAGAAACGAGCCGTCCTTTTGCCTGTGTTAGTGACTGTAGCCTATGTACTCCATGGGAAGCACTGTCTGGCAGGGAAGTTGCCCTGTTGATGCTGCTGGTCTGCATTTACTAAAGGGACACTTTTGGAAAGTGGAATGAAAAACAAACGGATAATCAAATAATACTGTGTGGTTACTTCTCAAAGCCCTTGAATAGCAGTTCTGCTATTCAAGGAGCATCTCTCCACCTGATAAAACCTGCAATGAAAATTTGTTAGTGAATAAACAACAGCTAGACAAAATAAGAATTGGTAAATGCATGTCTAGTGTGTAGGCTAAAACACTGTTAATTGTTGGGGTTTTGTGGTACAATTTAGTATGAAGGCTGATGCCAACATTACACTTCTTTAATAAGCGGAGTAATTAGTACAGGAAATAGGTTTCTTATGTTTTATTTAGCCAAATTCATCTCTGGTTTAACTCCACTGTAGCCTGTATTACATTTGTTCTTATTTCCCAGTGTTCCTCTGTGCAGTTCTTTATACCATGACCTTTAATTCACTGTGTTTGTCTTTTATTTTAGGTAGGGACCATAGTTCCTCCCTCAATTTGTTAGTATCAATTAAGTTGTAAGCCCAGATTTCTTGGCTTGCAAAATGAAACCCATCAGATCTGCAACAAGTTTTTACAAAGTGCACATTGGCAGGTTTACAGATTCCCACGGCTGTACATGGGATACGGGGAGAAGCGCAGGGCTACAGTCTCAAAGGCACAGAGAAACAGAACTATGTGAGGACTGGGGAAAAATGCAAGGAACAGAGAAAAACAATGTTCTTAGAAGCAGGGGAGGAGGGGCTCAACATATGAATTACTCATGTCCTTGTGGAGGAAAAACAAGTCTTGGGAGGATAGCTGAAAGTAGTAACTAGCAGTCTGGAGAATAAGAGAAAGTGACTGGGCTTGTTGGGACATATAAACAAACTGGTGAGGCTCAGGACCTGCTGCTGACCAACAAAGTAAAGCTAATTATGAAAACAAGTATTGAATTCAAATCAGTATCTTCCTCCTCGTCCCAACCAAGCTCTGGAGATAAAGTCTAGGGGCTCCTTGTGAATTACTTTGGCCGAGAGCAGGGGATTTGTGTGCGCAGGACTGCGCTGGGGTCCCATGCTGTGATGGCACTGATGAGACAGGGAGGCAGCTGCCTCCTCCTCCTCCTCCTGCCTCTTGTATCTGTTGCAGAGATCAGTTCCTGCACTGAGAACTCTTCTTATAGGGCTGCTTCCATGTGGCAGGCACCCCAACTTCTGTTTTGCTTCAGCCAACCCAAAGTTAAATTGAAAGGAGGTAAAGATGATTGAATAGATTCATAACAGCATACATACTGCATCAGCTTTTGGTCTGTAGGGTACTGGTGTAAACCTGTTATAGTTGTAACTCTCCACTCATGGGTGTTTCGTGAGGTACAAACGTGTGCAGCAGAACACAGGACAAACTGCTGTGGGTACACTTCATTAACAGTGAATATGCACAGTACTAATCATCTCATCCTTGATTGTATGCAAGTATAGCTCAGATCATGAGAACCCGAACAATAAGCTGCAGGTCTCTGCTATATGATTGCATAGAGGATCTTTCGCAGCCAGGGCTAGTTCTGTGGTTTTTTGCAGGCAAATGAGTAAAGAACGACAAAACCTCAGAGCAACAGTGGAAAAGGTCTTACTTTAGTGATCTACAGTGTACACAGATCACAAGATGTAGTGCTAAGAGACCTGAGATGTATTTTTCATTTCACAAGATGTAATTGCTCTAGTTGTGAAGTAACATTTAAGATTTTTTTTCTCTTTGTTTTTGCATAATAGAAGAAGGGGAATCCTGCATCATGGAAAATGTTTTCTGCCCCAGATGAAGACTACTATTCTAAAATTCCTCAAGATGCATATATGAAGATCTTACTAGTCAAAGAAGTCTTCCAAGATCATCATCATTTATTACGGTTCCTGTGTTTTTCATTCCAACGAGATTTATAATTATAAACTGGTAATTAAAGAGGCTCCACTCTGTAATTCCATAGGAATTCCACTGTGATCTGACATTAATTAACAACCAATTATAAATTATGATATAACTTTTGAAAAACCCACCAGTGTCTGGATGCCTTCTTTCAGTTACAATGAAATGTTAGAGGGAATTTTGCTTTTGTAGGCTGGAGCCTTGTTGCAGATGGATTGGTACTACCATGCACTACAGGTGTGTTTCCATGTTGCAGCAACTACATGGATGGGCAGGTTTGACCTACTAAGGTTTTGAAAGAATTTTTATCCTTGTCTTTCTTGTAAGAGGCTTCTGTCTCACAGGTTTTCAACCTTCTGTCATGTCAACAAGTGTGCACACTTTAATGCTTAGATTTTATCTGACCTGTTATGTAAATTAGAGTGATATGATGCATCCCTTGTATGCCTGATGCGAGCTCTCTCTGGCTTGAAAGTGTATTTTAAATAATTACAGCCAATCAGGAAAAAGAAAAATAGTTACTGGCTCCAATGAGAATGTCTGTGGGATAGAGATGTAATAGCAGGTTAAGGGGATAAACTTTCAAAATTCTGGCGTTATTTGGCCATCTACCTTAAAGAACTGATATCTAATGCAATTTGTACATCCCCAAAATCTGACAGGTTGAATGCTACCTAGAGATAAGCGGATAATAAAACACCTGGTACATGTGGATAATCAATACGTAACATCTCTCTCTTTTTTTCTCCTTTATTTCCTTTACTTTTTTTTTCACTTTTGTTTTTTGTGAACTCAGGTTGGTAATCATCATTAAACTTGTTGGAAAGATGGGGGAGGTGGGATGATACCAAAATCCATTGCTTGCAAAACCATGTAGAGAGCAAGAGACATAAAAGGAGGCAACAGATTGTTTTTGCATGGATGAAATCATGAGGTAAGTTTTCAAAGCCTTGCCCTGCAGATTAACTTCCACCATCTCCATTAAGCATAATGAAAATCACGTGTGTGTTTCTGAGTATTTCTTAGCATGCTCCTCCCTTGCCTCTTTGCAGCTCCACCCTGGGACCTTCCACAACTCCTTTGATCAAACCTCCAAGGCCTCTCCTATGAAGTGTGGCTTCTGATCTGATCGAAGTTAGTATGGGTAACAGAGTGAAGAGAAGAGTGGCACTTTTAGTCATCTCCACATCCAGCTTTCATTATAAAGCAACACTGGTCTGAGCACAAAGTTCTTCAGGAAAGTAATACTGCGGCTTATTTAGAAGCCAACTTTTGTTGGCTTTGGAGTCCTGACTGTTTCTCAGGGTCAGTGTGGTTGCATAGATGTACATCATTTACCTTTCCATTGTAATTTTTTGCCATTTTACAGAAGGGTAAATCTCTGGGAGCGATCCTCTTATTTAAACTCATTCAAATCAGACAGTCTTGACCAAGAGATAGTCCTGCCTGTTGCTTTCTCCCTTGTTAATGTGAATGTACCTATTCTCCTATAAAATAGATAAGATTTCAGCTGGGAAATTCCCATTAAAATCTCATCCTGCTGTGTTGCATCTAACTTATTATCAGAGCATCTCTGAATAGCTTTGCCAGTTAGCCAGAGATGTGTCACTGACAGCAAGGAACAAAGTGCAGCTTTGACATAGGGAAATGTTATAAACTTGCTAGATCAGATCAGCATCACTGGTGAATCAGCCTACTGCTATTGGACCCAGAGAATATACATGAACTAAACTTGCTGCTTTTACTTGTAACCATCCCTAGAAGGAATTAAGTTTTTAAGGTCTGGCTACATGCATTTCAGATATTAATGTGTTCTTTTGGTTCTGTGCCTGAATAAGATTTAGAGGAATTTGGAGAGCAGCTGAACACTAAAGCTTTAGGAGATCCAGTGTCAAAGCAGGGCTCATAGTAACCAACATCCTGTCAGCAAATCCTAATGTTCTATATTTAACCTACTATTAAAATTATGTTTTGTTATTTTTGTCTACCTTCAACTCAAAAGTTTGGTTTCTGTAAGACTGCAGAACAAGGCAAGCTCAGTTAAGGCTATAAAATTTATCTCACTGCTTTCTTTTTAGCTCACTGTTGATCTGATGGCAGCTGAAAGGGCAAATGAGAAAGGTAAGTGTTATGTTTCAAGGGGAGAGTTATAAAAGTCTAAACTGTATCCAAAGTATATTTTACTCCTAATAATGAGAACTGGATGAACAGCGTTTAAAAAAATATGAACCTGCCCCAACTACCTTGGTTCAGAACTAACTGATCTAATGTGGTTTTCCAAAGAATAATTGATATTATATAATCATAACTGGCAGTTTATGTCATGAAAGTGACACTTGACACTTTCCTGCTAACCAGTTTAACATCATCAATTAAAACATCACTTGTGTAATGACATTTTAGTAACCAGTTTAATATCATAAATTATGACATCACCTTCTTTTATGGCATCAGGGTTGAATAAAAGGTTTTCTTTAGAAAAGAGAAAAAGGAAAAAAGGAGGAAACCTTAACATTGCCCCTCATTTTGTCCTTATAAAAGGTATGTATGTTCTAGCCCTCTGGTCACTGTCCTCATTAGGGTAGATCTGCAAACTGAAAATCTGCAAACAAGAGTGAAATAAACAAATGAAAAGAATGGCCTTCGGCTTAGCACAGACAGCCTCCCAATAGACAGTAGTGTCCTTTGCATAACACCAATGGAAATCATCCAGAAATGGAGAAGCAAGTACGGGCATGCTCATGGAACCTGATGAACTCAATTACAGCGCAGTAATATTTACTGAGATGTGGTGTGAAAGTTCAAGATTGCGTCATTACCTACCAGTGGATGTTCTTTTTCTTCATGGTCAGTGGCTTTAAAGATATCCTTTATATATTATTCTTCACTGATTGGTCAAATTTGAGTGCTGGAGTCTAGTATTTTACATCTCTGACTCTTGTGGGTACTGGATTTTATGATGACTGCTGGTGATTTGAGTCCTGAGTTGGCAAGTGGCTCCATTTGTTTGTATCTATTTAGCCTCACGGAACCAGACAGGACACAGACATGAATTGAGTTCAGAGGATTCTCAGTTAAACAAAAGTCTCTATGAATATGTGTCTTTGTAGGATTAACTGCAAGGAGTCGAATATTTTAAGTATATTGTGTTTTTTCAGAACTGGCTTTCTAAAAGCACATAGCATCAGCTTCCCTCTCTTCCTACCAAGGTCAGTAAAAGTGTGACCAAAAAAAGTGACCACAGCCAAAACCAGAACAAGTAATAATCAAGCATTTTCAAAATTCATCCTGCAATTTTTTCTTTTGAAACTGAGTCATTACCATATTAAGTTGTGCTCAACTCCAGTGGGACTCTACCCTGAGATAATGCCCAGTATGTCTTCCAGCACCTGTGCAGAAACTTAACCTTGTACATGCAGATGGTCCCTGTGAATCATGTGCTTCTCCCATGGCTTGCTTTCCTATCAGGTCCTTGGTTTGCAAAGCGGGCAAAGAATCCTCAATAGGAGGTCAAATTCACATTGTAAAAACTGAACAACTGTTGTGTATTGACTAGGGCATAAGCATTTCCCAGAGTAATCCAGAATAATTTCCCTTGCTAACTCCCATACTGTAAATCACAGATATGACAAAGAGGTGCCACATGGCATCTGGGTGACTGTTCTGTCCTCAACCAAGTGTCCAGTGCTCAAGAGACGCCCAAATACTGGAAAGAAGGTGGTAAGTTGGTAAGTATGGTAACACTTCTTAAATTACAGGCAAAATTTTAAGCAAATCTATGTAAATTGTCAGTGCATATCTTATTGGTCTCCTGAGGATGCCGTGATTTACCTACTCTCTTTTCTCAACATTTTTTCAAAAGTTTTTTTCCCCCATGAATATTTATGTCGATGCCTCATTTGCTGACTGAATCTCCACTCTGCTGGAATTATGCTTCCCCATAGTACACCCAGGAAAGGTGAGCTGTTAGAGGTGAGAAAAAGAGATTCCATGACCTTTAGGAAATAGCAAGTGGCACTAGATAAAACCTATTCTGTGAGGGGTTACTTATGGATTGGTTGGACATAATTACCAAAAAATTATTATCTCTCTGAAACAATTAACTTCTGGTAGATCAGAGTCCAAATCTCCAGAAGCTCTGAACTTTTGCAAATTGGCTTTGCCCATTGCCACTCTTAGGCAATGAGTAATTCTTAGAATAGGCATGAGTGATAGATACCACATATTTCTAGTTATGAGTATGGACTTATTTACAGCTGGGATTCTTTTTGAAGTGAGTTGTAAATGTTAAGGTGCTAGATTCAATGCTTATGAATGTGTTTCCTTGGTGATAAAGCTTTCACTAAGCATGTTATCTATCTGTGCTATCTTATATGCAGACAAGAGATGATTCATGCTGTATGTTATAGGTCCTGTGCTTTAAAATTGAATCCTCTATTGACTTATGGCTGAAAAACTTAGAAATCAAATCCACAGCTGGTTCTTCTTAGATGTGAAGTTTTGGCAAAAGCAATGAAGGCTTTAATGCGTTAGAAAAGTGTGCATTTTTAAAGTTGTTTTACTTCTTGTTTTCTCTCTACAAAACTCCCTGAAGTTAGGAGTGCTCTTGTGTTTCACCTTGCAGTTTCAGCAGAACATAGCTTTGATTTTACATGCCCTGCTACTGCCTGTTATATGCAAAGAAGGTGTTAGTTCATGGGGGTACACAGATTAAATGAACAACTACATAGAATTAAATCTTTCTGGCACAAAGAAGCAATTTATCTAATGATGAAGCAGTTGTGGTTGGAAATCTTTTCAGTGGAGAAATAGAAATGGCTTTGGAAAAGGTGAGGTGGGACAGAAAGACTGAGCAAAACCCTCCTTGCACTGACGATGTCACTTATGTGAGAATGAGAAGTGCTGGCCCAGTTGAGGTCAATAGGAGTCTTAACATTCTTTCCACTTAACCTTCCTTTGTAAGTAAAATAAGGGAGAGTTGGCCCATTGGATGTCTGTGAGTAGTTACCTAGTGCATCTCTGCTTTACTCTGTCCTATAAAGGGATGCTCTTGCTTTTCATCAGCTCCAGCCCTCAGGAGCTTAGAGGGGTTATAACACAGAAGAACAGGTAAATGCAAAAGTTGCAAAGTGAAAGGAGGCCTGCTGCCAGTGAGACACTGCTGATCACAAAAAGCCCTCATCCCAGCACACGTTACACATTAGGGTTTGAGAACTATAAATAGCATAGGGTTATGTGCATTAATTGCATCATAAAGCAGAGGGGCCCCAAAGGAGGTCTGGTCTCAGCTGTGCTATGACTGGGACAAACAATTAATGAGAGATCTTACAATCTCATTAGGCAGGACAGAAGTAGAAAGTATTAATCTCCCATTCTGTGTGTTTGAGACTTGAGTTTAAATATGCCCATTGTTTACACAAACAACCTATGGAGTAGAGGGGAATGGACCTGACTTTTCCCAAGTCCTATTCCCAGTTCCAGGGACTGACTTTTCTTTCCTTCCTGTTTACACCAACATGAGCTCTGAAACCCCCCTTATTGCGCAGAAGTCATCAAAGACATTTAGATTTGCTTTTTGTTGCTGATTTCAACTTTTGTTTCTATGGTTTACATTTTTGACAGCTGCAGTGTCATACAGTAAGCTGCAAACTGTTTTATTCCCAATGATCTTCTCTTAATTTTTTAAGTAACTCACTGCTGTCCTTGCACATGCAGAACTGTCCTACACATTTTTTGAGAATGTTATTTTGGGGGCTTCAGATACAGCAAAGGTAAATCAAGAAAGAGGTCAAGTGGTATTGTGTTTCTAAAGCACAGTGGAGAGAGAGGCTTTCTGACCCTGCAGGTTTTAAAACCTGTTGTTGGACATTTAGGAAAAATGAGCCAGATGTTGACCCCCTTTGCTGCCTGTTTTGCAAGCTGTAGCCCAGGCTGTAGCAACTTGGTGGAAAAATGGCTTCCCTGGTACCTGGTAGTGCACTCACACAGGTCTGAGCTCTGCTATTGGAACTGTTACAGGCTTTCTGGCATCCCTAGATAAATTCTCATGTCATTTGCAAAAGCAGTCAAGGGCTGCCATTGTTTTTGGAGAGTACTTAGAGATGGAATATAGGGCTACCACACCATGGGCCAGCCCTGTAGAAACCCAAATGGAGACTACCAAGGCTTCAGGCTGTAGGAGTGCCTTTATGTGCTCCCTACCTCATGGGCATGAGTCGTGCAGGACTGATCTGGAGAAATCTGTTCATTGCTGAGTGGGCATGAATGTAACTGTAAGGATCTTTCGTGTCAGCCTCCAAGTGGACTAACACCCTGCAGACGGCTCCAATTAGAGGCCAGAAGAAAGGAAGAAGGTGCAGTGCCTCCTAGAGCCCATATTGCTGCTTTTGGATTTGCGGCCATTGTTGACTTGGCTTTGGAACAGCTTTTGCTGAAGCTGTTGCCTAGATCCTGATTTTGGCATTGTTTTGTCTTTTCTTTTACTGTTTTGTCCCAGTTTGTCTTTGGAAATGTCCAGAAATGGAAGAGGTGCCGCTTTGTCAGTAGTGCAGGAGGCAGAGAGTTTCTCTCCTTCACTTTTGGTTGGCCTTGAAATTCCCCTTAATTAGTATTGTCATTAGATTCTCACTCATATCACCCACTCTGTCTATTCTGCTTAAATATGCTACCTCCAAACATAATAAATCTGAAAAAATGTGCCTATTATTTTTGTTTCTAAATCAAGTCCAAAAAAAATGAACCAGCAGTATAGTTCCGCTCTAGTAACTGCTGATTTTACTGCTTAATTTTTTTCCCCCTTCTTTCTTATTTCCCTTTGTTTTTCTCCATATCTCCAGGATACATAAACTCCCTGTCACTCTCACAGCTCTTCTCAGCTATGCAGCTGCCTGTCAAGGAATGCATGGTAAAATTCCAACCATTACCCATTCCTTACACTCAGACAAGTGTTAGGCCAAGATCCACAAATGTGATTTTCTTGCCTAGATTTTACCCATTCCATGAAGAAGTTTGCAATTAAACAGGAGACAACACAAAGCAAACAAGCTGCCTTCTAACCTAGGAAATTCCTCTAGAACATCTCCGTTGGAAAACTCCTGCACCAGGACAATCAAATATCAGGGGATTTGGAAAAATTTGGTTTCACCTAAACTTTGGCTGGGTAATGCATTTCCTAGAGAGCAGTTTACTTTGTGAAAGCTGTCTGAAAGTGGAGTGAGATGAAAATTAGTAATTCTCCTATCCCATCCTTGTCCTAAGTATATAACTGAATAACACTGCTAATAGAAGAGGAGAAAAGGACTTCATAGGTTCCTGAAAGTTGTTCAAGATGGACCCTTGTGTGAGCAGGAAAATTACTTTGAATAAGGCAGGTGCCATGTCTTTTTGCTTTGCCACATTTAAAGAAGTGCAGAGACTAAAACATACATTATTGTCAGTATTTACTGTCAATATTGTCAGTATTGTCAAATTACAAAACTGACACATTTTTCAGGTAGTAAGTATTTTCATTATTGTTATTTCCTTCCTCCAGGTTGAAGCAGTTTAGGAAAAGTTACAGATCTGACAAGCAACGTAATAAAATCAAACAAGGTAGTATTTGCTTTCTAGTAGTATGCTTTCATAGTCACTATTGACATTTTTAGTTTTCTGACAATGGAGCTGTTTAGTAAGTCCCTTTAAAGTCTTTCCCAGCCAGAGCCAAAGTCATGTCCCAAGAAAATTCCTCCTTACAATTACAATGTGATACTTCATACCTGGTATATCTGTTTCTCAGTGCCTGGTTATGAACTAGTTATATTTAAGACTGTAATTAGTTTTTTAAAGGTCCTCTTTGTCATTCCCCATTTTTCAGTCTCCCTACAAATACCTTGTAAGAGCACCTGAAATTCCGCCAGACCCCAGAGGAAAAAGGCGGGTGCACAGGTGTTGCAAATACCCGGCCATTCCACTAACCAGTGGCTTTGCAGGGAGCATCGTGAACATCAGCTTTGATTTTAAAGTATGCTGTTGCTTTGGCACTGCTGGGGGGCTAAACAAGTGAATGTTATGTCATTTTTTATAAATATCCATTGGACTTGCATAGATTGTCATTAGTTGATGTATCAAGCCTTCACTAACTACAAGATAGGTAAGCTAATAGATACCTCAGTTAAATCAAGTTGAGCTTAAGTATCTTAGATAATAAAGCTTTGCATAAATTCTAATTCAAGCAATTTCAGCAAAAAGCATAACAAGTAGCCAATCTGGGATAAAAATGTTTTTATTTCAGTACCTTGTTCTTCATAACATCCTTCACAGATGCTATAACATTATTTTAGTCTTTAGAAAACTATCTAACAACATGATTGTCTCACACAAGGCATAATCCCAGTGGAAATTAAAATTGCATGCATTTTCTCATCACTCTTTATTTAACAACTGGGAGAGTTTTAATATTTGAAACTCAGCAAGAAAATTGTCTTGAAACACAGAGATTCCTTTGGGGTAATTTCACTTTTGTTTTGCATGAACTTTAGCTGAGCACATTTTTTACAGTAATATGGATCTATGGGTTGTATGATGGTTAACAGGACTTTCTGTATGTGCTTCTTACCTAACATACAAAGAAAAATAGGAAAGAACATTCTAATAAATTCATTTGAGACAGCTAGCTTTAGTAATAAAGGTGCCCTGTTTCAGTTTTTTTTAATAGTTTCTTTTAAACCTGTATCACTGGTTTTAAAAGTGAACCCGAAAGTCACTGTATTCCTGCATGAAAAGCAGTAGAGTTGTGACACTTCCTTCAATTTTCACAATAACATCAGACAAAAGAGGGTGAAAGAATAAACAGAACTCTGCTGTGAATATTCAATGACAGGAACAAGTGAATGCAGGAAAATCACTTTAGACTCTTAATAGCAGCTAGAATTACAGCACCTTATCCAGAGCTATGCTTGATGAAAAGAGCAAAAGTTGATTCTAAGAAGAGAAGACATCAGAAGAAAATATAGAGAGACCTCTGCTTTGTTTACATGGAGTATCCTTGAAAAGCTTTTGCACTATTACTTCCCCAGCTCACCCTAGGGTAAGACAGCAGGGTAGGCTGGGCTGGGACAGAAAATAGCGGGTTTGCATTGCTGACAAAAAATGGGGTGCTATCCCTTCTGTAAAGTCAGTAAGAAGGGGATTTTTTATAATTCCTAAGTATATAGTTTGCCCCAGTGCAAGTCGTTAGTATTTTTCTTGGTGCTTTTGAGGACACTGATTTTATTTTTGATTTTTCTGTAAGTGAGAGGACATCTGGCATGTTCAAGAAATCTAGCATTGATGGAGCTTGGTAATGCTGTTTGCTTGACTCAGCAGCAGTATACAGAAACTGATGGCTCATCTACAAAAAGAGCTGGTTGTTTCCCCTCAACAACTAAAGGACAAATGCTTGCAATGCAAAATAGCATTACAATAGGCTCTTGCAAGTGGTCATAGTAAAGTGACAGTGGATTTAGTAGGGTTGATTGTATCAGCTGATTTCCATTAGAACCTTTTTCTTTTTGCCTGTAATCAACCCTCAGGAGATAGGCTTGCTAGCAAGGCACCATGGCTATCACATAGTGGCTTCCTGTTTTCATTATAGCTCAGATCTCTTCTACAGATTGAAGATTCAGAGGTCAATAAGCACCTTTCAGAAACACTCCATTCACATTCAGAGAATGTGGTTATTGCACTGCCTTGCATTGGGCATCGTTGCTTGTTTTCATGTGTTCAACAGAGTAACATGGACACTCCTGTCATTTTGCTTGCCCTCCTGATGGTTCCACCTTCAGCATTTCTGAGACAGAGCGAGACCTGCCAGTCCCTATCAGGAATTTGGGGCTCTTCCCTCAAATGTTTCTAGCAAAGTCAAAACAGCAATGTCCAAGGCCTCTCTTTATGCAGAACTTTATGCTGGAGCTGATACTAGTGCCACCACATTCAAACCCAGTTGGCTTGTCAGCTGGGATAATTGCACTCTGAAGTATATGCTCAGATACATATTTCTTTGGATTTCACTCTTATTGTAATATTTTAATCCTTTTCTGTGACTCTTAATCACATCTTTTTCTCCCATTAAATGTCTCACAGGAATTTTGTTTACTAATTCTTCAACTAACAAAGGAATGTGTCAGGCCTCTGAGTTTTTTCAGAAAACAGGTGTCAGATCTACCCCTCTGGTGCAGCATCAGCAAGACCAAACAGAAACAGAAAGTGCTTCACGTGCTCTTCTTCACATTAGTCTGGTGCAGAGGTACAGGGGAGTATTTGCCAGGCCAGAACATTTATCATCAGACTCCATTTCAGTGGCACAGTGGGTACCTGTGGGTAAGTATGTAAAAGAGAGGTCACGGAATATGTTTATTCTCAGACAGTTCTGCCAATCACACACAGCATAAGACCTCAGGAATCTTAATAGCATGGTTCAAATGGGCTTCAGATACTTGTGGAGTGTGGGTAGCCAACAGCAATTCGGTGTTGAAGGGAGTCTGCTGTAAGTGTTTTGCAAAAGTCAGGTTTTTCACCAAGACATCAGATCACTGTCAGAACCCCTAAAAAGCCAGAAGCTCGTTGTTCCACTGTTTTTTTCTCTGCACCTAGGCTGAATACTAAGAATTCGGTAGCCTGGTAGTGGACGAAAAAAGAAGGCTATTGGTAGACTCAAGGTAGGTTCTGACTGCCCTTATGATCTTTATGCCAAGAACAGGAGCACTGAGATTGTTGTCAGAGTAACCTGTGTGCAAGCCAAGTGCATGAGGAGGGCCACTTTAGACCAGTTATTGTCAAAGGTGTCTGTCAAATCTCATACTGTTCAGCCCGCACAATCACATGTGCAAGGTGAGGCTTTGGAGCAAAGTTACTACTACTTTCTGCCCAAGCAACAGGCTCTTTTAAGCCAGGGGCTGATTTTGCATTCTAAATCTTGGAAATTGAGTTTAAATTGGTTAAGGCCAGGATTGCCTTTGTTCTGTTTATGCAGAGCCTAGCACAGCAAACACCAGTCTGTGATCTGGTTATTACATGCAATGGTGGTGTGGAAGGCCAGATACCCATGTAAAAATTAACTTTATTTCCTACTGAAAAGCCCTGTCATCGCCTTGTCCGTGCTCGGGCACTGAAAATATTTTGGTTTCTGTCAGTCATGGGTGACTCTTTAGAGTGTACACAACTCTCACCAGATTATTCACTGAGGCTGGCAGTTATTTCTGTTTGCAGACCGCCTTAGTTACCCTTTTGAATATTGCACCTCTCATTATCACAATCTTTCAGCCCTATCAAAGTTGTTGTGATTATTTCCTAGAGTCTGTTTCTCCTGTATGAACATGACTGATAAGAGTATATTAAAGAATTTCCCTTTCATATTCCAACCTGAATATCAGTATTTGAGGAACAAACAGGTCGTCTTACTGATAGAAGTTGTTAGTGTGCGGAAGGCATTTTATTTCTTATTCTCTTTGGTATTTTAACAAGGACAATCAACTTAATTCCACATTCTCTTGTGAGATTTTGCCTTCTGGGTAAAGAACATCCTTTACCTCCCCTTCTCCCCCTTTTCTCAAACAATCTTCTGCTGTGCTGGGAAGATGGAATGTATAGGTGATATCCCTTTCAGAAAATATATCCATCATATATCACAGGTATTGTCATTATGATGTATTAATGTAATGCATCATCAGAGAGCTGTCAGGGTGAAGATTTATTACTCTAAAATAAGTTATGGTGAGACACTTGGGAATGGGTTGACAGAATTTTTGTTTATTTTTCTAAATTAAAGACTTTTAAAGTAAGTTTAAAAATCTCTTACCTTTGTGAAGTAGTAGGGGTGGGGGGGTCACAGAAAAGAAGACTTGAATCAAAAACACCAGAAGGACTCAGGAGGCCTCATAGAATAAGAATTTAATTTTCCCCCACCCAGGTAGTTTCCTTGAGGTCTGCAAAGTTTAAGCGTCCAGCTTAGATGAGAGCTACAGTGGGCAGTCAAAGTCATTTTAATCAACCCAAACTGGACTTTAGTGTTTCTCCTCTAAGGGAAAACAGACTCACCAAAGCATGAAGACTTGGGCTAAAAAAGGCAAACCAGGCTAAAAATGGTCTAAAAATAATTGCATTTTAGTACAAAAGGCTATTGCCTTTTCCAGGTGTGCCCAGTGGACTTATCATAAAGCTGATATAAATGCACTGAAATCAGTGAGAGCTTTTCGGCAGGTTTGCACAGACTTTGGATCAAGCCCCTTCCCTGCATCATGTGGTGAAGCCATGAAACTTGGCACATTTATAGCATTGTAACATAAAGCCATCTGTGTACAAGTACAAACTTTTCCTTATTGCCAGTGTGCTTAATGTAATTACAATCAGGCTTGCTTCTCCTCTGCTCAGTTCATCCATATGCTAAGATGGATGAAAACTTGCACTGGTAAAGAATCCCACAGCATCTGAGTTTGCGTGCCGCTTACAGCAGCATACATTGCTAACATTGTAAATCTTAGGCACTTCTACATTTTAAGGAACACACATAAAGTTACAGACTGTCTTGGGGAAACTGGTAACAGAAATATGCCAAAAAGTTCAGCCTGGATTCTTTTCTTGCTAACTACACAAGATACCTGACTTAGGAGCTCAGTTGCCTTTGCTTCCCTGTATAGTCGATGAGGAGTCAGAGGTGTCACAGAGTTTGGATACCTAAGTTGGGAATTGCCTTCAGGACGTGACTTTTACTCTTTGCTGGCTATAAAATGAAAGCAGAGCTCCTATTCACCTTGTTCACCGCCTAAAGAAGGTTGTATTAATCTTGAGTGTCGGTTCCCCAGGCTGTCCCTGTCCATAAGCAGCTGCAAAGTAGTTGTTTCATCTTATGATTCACTCTTTATGTTGACTTCAACTATTTCCAAATGTGATGGTATCCCATGGCATTTATTGTATCCTTGCATTTCCTATATCATGATATTTGCGTACAGTTTCCTTAATACTGAATATAATATTGGTCAGTGTATGTTAAATACCAAGGTTGCTAATAGGTTAATGAATGCACTGTGCTTGCTGCTGACTGACGTAATTACTGATAGGTGGTACAGTGAACTTGACCCTACAGCCCGTAGACATGTACTTGACTTTATCAGTGGGGGTGGTATATTTGAAAGGAATATTAACATTAAAAAGAAACATATGCACTGGATGCATTTGCAGGCACAGGGAATAAGTTTTCAGGAAAAAAATTGCTGAAGGCAAAAGGTGGTTATGCCAGAAAAGTCTACAAATTTCTCTTCCTGAAGGAAAATAATTATAAGCTGCTTAATTTTGGCCAATTTTAGGATGACGGTTTAATTAATTACCTGAAATGTAGGTGTGAAATGAGTGCCAAAGTTACGCAGATTACCTCTACTCAGATTCCTTTATAAACTCTGCTGCTATCTGTACAGGAAAAACCTTTCCTCCTCCATAAACTTCAGAATGGTTTAATCATGTATAGTGACACAGATACATTGGCTCAAGCCAAATTTATTTTGAGATATTATCAGAAATGGGTATATAGAGATGCTTATTAAGCACCTGCACTTTGCTGATGCCAAATAACCTGTTTCTGCACATACAGAAAGCTCTACTGGCTCTTCGTTAGGTTGCGTAGATGCGTGCTTGTGGTTAAAAATGTGCTACTGTCTATGGACACTGTATATCCTTCTCAAATACAGCAGGGATTTACTTTTCTAAACTAAGATGTAGGAAGGGCACTTTTTTTTTAAATTGTTTTAACTAGTCAAAAATTTTTTTAGCATGTACTCGTGATCAAGTAATCTACTTAGTGGAAGAAGAGGGGGTGGTCCTCTGTAGTGTCAAGGGGGTGAGCTTGTAGGATCACCTTATGAAGCATGGTAATTGAGGGAAGTTTTGTGTTGGGATCTGTAGTCTGCTGACAATAGTTTCTTTCCTAATTTGGTGATGCCAAAAGAAAGGCCTTCCGACCCATGCTGCAAGTGTTAAGAGGTCCTTAAGTCTTTCATTTGAAGGTTTCTATGGGATGTTGTCACACATGCTACAAATCAGAAGTCTAAGTGTTTGTGTTGCATGGAGGTTGGAGTTACAAGGGGTTTGGCTAAACTCCTGTCCCCTCTGTGAGTAGGGTTTAACTCAAATTTAGTATCTGTGGTGGTTGTTGCTCAGATCATCAGTTAACACCATCTTAGGTCAGTAAGTTTTAAAGGAGGTAAAGCATCTTGGAGAGACCATATGAAATCTATCATGGCAAACCACTGATAACTCCACATCTTATTAGCTTCAATTAAGTATTTCCATGGGGAACTATGGAACTGTTTAAAGTCATGATGACACATACACACGCTTTGTTCCATCCAAAGAAATAATCTGTTTTCCAGATTTCCAAATAGCCAAGCTATTTTGTTACTGTTTTTTTATTTTCCTCCTTTTAAAAGAAATAATTTATAAGAATTTATCTTGGGCTTGCTACAGATTTAAAAGGAGAAAAAAAGGTTTATTCTCTCTGACTTTTAAATTATATGCATGACCAAAGATAAATATGTTTTTTATTTATAACTGTGGATAGATGCCAAACAAAGCCTTTCATATGACGCACCGCTGCTGTAGTAGAGAAGTACTTAAAACAGTTCCAGTCAAGTTAGGCCCCAAGACTTTTCATGCAACTTCACGCAAAATGGTTAAGACCTTTCATTTATTTTTTTTTTCCTTTTCTTTTGAACATCTTCAAAGGTTACAAGTGCAACATGCTTAGAGGATGCCAGGCTTCTTCCCGTTGGGCTGAGATGGTCTGAAAACCACATTGAAACATGGGAAACTGCAGCTACCACAGATTGCAGATGAGGGCAGGTTTTTTGCAGGCTGTAGATCTCTCCTGCCCCTCCCCACACGGTTGGTAACAGTTGGATGAAGGTTATGGATGGAGGCTGGCAAAGCAAAGGATTCGTGTGCAGTTATGAGACTGGGATGAATGGACTTTGACAATACTGCTGAATAGGAATACTTGTGGAGCTAATACAAACAGTTTGTAATTGTCAGAGCTGAAGAGTAAAAACATGATTATAAACTGTGCCTAGGATCAGCTTATGTCAGCTTTAAATGATTTAAAAGTCTAGTGTCTGGAGCTGCATCTTACTTGCCTGTAAAACTCCTTAAAGAAGCCTTACATAACCATATAAGCATGTCTCTCCCTTCTTGTGTATTTATTGTGAAAAGTAACCCTTTGTCTAGCTGACAGGAGACAGGTTTTTAGGACAGATGTGAAACAAAGCCTTGCAGATAAATCAGAAAATACGGAATTTCTCAGTTTAAATAGAATGAGACAATTGCCTGGTAACAGTAACTCTTTTAGAAACTACTGGTTGTCTTTGTTTTATGCAAGGAGAGGCTCTGAATAGAGGCTCTGAATAGTTAGGTGCTAATGTACCTTGGTCACCTGGTGGCTTTATGCTGTGCCAGGCTTGGAAACTGCTTCTGTATAGATGTGAAGAAAGTCTGTAAACAATGCAAACTTCTCCGAGAGAAGGGAAGGAGCATAAGAAAGCATCCTTTCTTACCTAGGGCCTACCATCATTACGCCTGACCCTAGCTCATTATCCCTTGATATTTGCAGCAGACGATGACCTTTGATGACACTGCACAACAGTATGCAAAGGAGTTGACCTCCTTTTAATTTTGGCCCCTGAATGCTAAACATGGTAGCTTCTTCCCCACGCTGTATCTTCCTTTACTCAAGGACAAACTTAAAATGCTACTAAATACTACTGAGCAACACCGTTTAGGTACTAGATTACATTTCTGATTTTGCTAGAAGTGCCTCTGTCTTTCCATTACCATGGAATTTGGAGTAGGCTGGAAACAACTAATTTACCATGTAATAAGATAGGTTCCTGTTGACACAAGTCAAGGGCAAAACTATTAAGTCATTAGGGCTAATGTTGTAACATGCTGATACAAAGGCATGGCCTGGGCCTTTCAGATGAACATCTGACCTTTAAGGATTAAGTTTCTTCGCAGCTTATTTTTGATACTGAAAATCTGTCTTTCTTTTCCTTCTGCTTCACATGCATTCGTCTTTGGCCTTGTACTAGGTAGAGCTTGCATAGCAGCTTCTGCAGTCCTGATTTTTCCCAGTTTTATCAGAGGAGGTAAGGACAGAAAAGACGTCACATTCTTAATCCTGCAATACTAAGAATATATCATGTATTCCTTTGCTTAGCACTGCCCATGTCACAGCTTGGCCCAAGGAGTTGTTGGGAGAAGGGAGTCGGGGAAACAGAGGTGGCTCTCAGGATTTTTCCACAAAGTAGAGAAAGCGAAGATTGCTTAAACCAATCTATCTAGATGTCATGTAAATATATATAATACAAATGTGTCTTGCTATGGCCCAGTGATATTTTGGCAAAGTAAATTCTCTAAAATCTAATGGTTTTGCCAATAACCAGATGATTATTTCAACCATTGTGTCCTCCAGCGCAGCAGCCGGTCTGCACTTGTTTCACTTTGGTTTACATTGTTTTACGTTTCACTTTGTTTTCACGTTGTGTGGGCAAGGGAAATGCAATGCAACTCCAAAACTTGTCTTGCTGTCATACTTACTGTCTCTCAGGACTGGTTCACTTAATGTCAACTTTGTAGACTTGTTTAGCTCTGAAATTTTTGGCTTAATGCTTTTCCTTTTATGAGTCACTCTCTGAAATAAGGAGCCATGGGTTGTGTCTCCATTTGCCATCACTCTGAAGGCTAAGTGTTCTCCAGGTGAAATCAGCCTTACCCACAGGTAAGCCTCATGGCCTTCATATGTAACGAACCATTTTTCATTTTCAAGATGCATGAAGAAACCAAATCAAAGGACACCCCAAGCTGTTGTGCAAGTCCTGTGAAACTTTTGACCAAAATGATTTAGAGCATATAGAAAGGCCGAGAAAGTACATCAAGGCCTGAGTGTCATTGTCAGAGCTACTCACAGCAAGATATTTTTAACAAGAAGGCTCATTTTATATGATGCTTTTGTTAGTTATACAGGAATGTATTCAATAATGTGGAGCATTCACCAAAAAAATCTGAGAATGTTTTAAATCTCATTTGTAAGTTGTTTTTTAAGTCTGTCTTGCTTATGCATTTAGCTTGTCCTTTTGAACTACAGGAAAGGATCCTCTCTCTCAAGGAAGAATTAGCAGACCATTCTTTAAAAAGGAAATTTGGGAAGCAAGGCATCCAATGAGCTTATGGCAATAAGCCATGGAATGCTGTATTTCATTAATTTCTGGTTTATTTTATTTTTACATTCAGTGTTTTTAAATATGTTGGTGATGAGGAAATGCTATATTTCATGAATTTCTGTCGTTCAGCGACTTTAAATACAACAGCGATGGGGAAAGGGAAATTGCAGTAAAAAGGATTTTGCCCTTAAGACTGTACGTGCCAAGGTAGGTCTGGAACGGATGCTCATGGCTGAATTAATAAACTCTGACTGTAGAGGTTTCGAACATGAATTCTGACAGACCCTTCACTATGACAATACTAGTGGGAGTCACAATAATATCATCTGCTGCTGAACATCGCTAGTATGTGAGCACTGTTGTGCCAAAGGTTAATATGCCAGTTTTATTTCCTTCTCTCTACAGCTATAATTTAAACGAGTTGCACACATAAGTGATGTTATATGCATAGGGTTTTGCATTAAGTTTGCTATGTCAGATTTGTTTATAAAAATCATATTTTGAACCACTTGCCCAGGGGCTCCGTTCTGGGGAGCTGCAAGCTGATTTCTTTTAAAGAGGCAGTTTTCATTTTCCATGAACTTTCAGTAGAGATTTTTGAGCTCTGAACAGGGAGCTCAGTTTTAAAATTAGCACTTGCACAAGTTTAAAATTAGGTTTAATTACTTAGCAACAGAGAGTTTAATCTAGTTTTACATGTGTGCCACATGACCCTTTCCATACCGTACCGGGATTGGAAGGGCCCCCTGCCTCTCGTGGGGAAAATTGCTTGCCAACATTTTGGAGACTGTTTACAATGTTTTTGTTCTTATGCTGCAATGTTAACATTGCCCATAAACCTAATAGTCACACAGTAGTTAATAAGGGGCAGAAAGTTTTATAGTCTTTTCCATGGTTGTTAAAATCCTGCTACTGTAATTTAGTCCTAGCCACACAAAGCCTATCAGTTGTGAAAAATAAGATGCTCTGTATTGGTGTATTCTTGGAAACCAATGGAAGAGAGAACCTTTCCTGAGCATCTAGCTGAACGTAATGAACTTGGGGATTATTTAAATTGCTTGGCTTGTATTATAAACACTCAAGGGCTTGCCAGCAGTGTACCTTCAGGATTTGTGGCTTTTCTAAAAAAAAATAATTTTGGATTTTTTTTCAGAATCCATTGCAATTAGTGGCACTATGGCAAAGGATGATTTATCAAATTGCCTTTCAGTTACAGGAAATAGAATCCATTAATGATGTTGCAAACGTATTTTTAGTCAGGTTCAGCAAGAATAATTTTCTGGCTCTCTTTCTATGTTACGTAAACTAAGAACATTCCCAGGGTACCAGCTGAATTGTCCTCTGTGCCATTGTAGACCTTCAGAGCAGTTTTGACCTTCTGCTAGGAGAGATGCAGATATTCGTGACCACACCAGTGGAAATGAGGTACTTCTCAAAGTTAGTAAGATTTCTAGAATCAAACCTGAGCTGAAATGGGCTCAAAGGTAATTAGGGATTGACTACTGGTACCTTTTGGGTACACACTTACCCCAGTTCCTTTATCACATCAACAGGGAGCTGGGAAGGCTGGAGCTGGGACAGAGTGGTCACCGGAAGGAGTGTCAGACAAGATCAGCTTTGAAAAGGAACAGTTCACAGATTTCTCTAAAAGAGAATTTTCCATTAATCAGCCTCCGCTAATAGCTAAACAGTTACATTAAAAAAAAATTGTGACGATCTTTAATTCAGAATATTTTTCTTAGAAGATACCTGTTCTACTAGTACATGGAAAACTAGCATAGAGATTATTACACAGTAATTAAGAGTGGTGAGGGAGAGGAATAAGCAAAAGCTTACTTGTTTCAAAAATGGAATACTGTGGACACCATGAGCTCTTAAGTGCAATGATACTGTGTGCTGTCTAAAAGCACAGAGTTCTAATTAGTTGGCTGCCATAACTGTACTTCAGTGCTTAAGATGCGATTTCCTTTAGATTTCATCTTCCACCTGTGTTGCATGGGATTGCAATACTGTGTTCTGAGCTTTCTGTAACATTTCTAAAATGCATTTTTCCACAGATTAACAGTGCATACTTTGCTACTCTACATCTTAACATTGTTCTCCCCCACCATCCCTGAGAAGAGGGTTATGGGCTGTCTTAAATGAGCTTGACACTACCAACACATTGGGGTTTGCATCCTCTGAAAACTGAGTGCAGTCAATGGAGTAGAAATCTGTGGGCTTGGTGTTGAATTCTGTGAGGCTTTTGAATGCAGGGAACAGACAGTTTAACAATGATAGAAGTGAAGGGTGTGTTGTGTCTGTGGTGGGCAGACACCCCAACAAGAAGTGTCTGTGAACAGGGTTAGAGCTCCCCACTTTACTCACCTGTGCACTGTGCCGAAGCGTTACCCAAATACAGCACAAATACACTGCCACCATGCTGTAATAGAAGTCTGAAAAGCAAATGGTACTATTCTCTCAGTAATTTCTGGCCCCTTGCATGATTACACTACTGGATTCATTTTGAAGCACATATATGGGAGTACCCTTGTAATTACCTGTCTAAAAATACAGCACTGCCATTTCTGAGTGGGTTTTTGAAGAGTAGTTGCATAAAACTTTATCAAGATGCTTAATACACTGCGCCATGCTCTTCTTGGGCTGGATTGTTACTGGGAAAATGAACTCAGCATTGCAATGGTTGCCATGCCTTCCAGCTCTGGCATGCTCAGTGCTCTGTATGTGGTTCTGCACAATGTGTCTGAAATTCCCATAGCCGGCAGGCTTGATGCTGTGGAGTAGGAAGGGGTAGGAGGTCGAAGCAGGTCCCTGTGCCTGCCCCTTCCCACATGGCCTGGCTTCCTTGCTCCTCGGGGCTCTGCACACCTAGTCTGGTGCCAGGTATTTTCTGCTTAACCACAGGGGTAAGCCAGAACATCCTCCTTATTCTCTTGGACAAGCGGTGGGGAGAGCAGAGAGGGGAACTCCTTCCCTGAGATGCTCCTGGACACCATACAACTATATACAGCCCTTTAGTATAGGTTTGCCTCAAAGGTACAGTTTGCTGCTGTCTGACAGGCTGCTCCTATCAAGAAGTCAGGCATTGCTCAGGAAAAAAGACTTGCCTTTGTGCAGTAAGTTTGTTCTCCTAAACCTTGATCCCAAACGCACTGAAATCAACAGTGTTTTGAAGTTAATTTCCACTGATTTCCATGGTCTGGAGATTAGATTTCACTGCCTTTTCAACCCTGGTTCTCAACAATTCCTGACTTCCTCGCTCTGGCTCTTTTTTTCTCTACTGTGGGGAAAAAAAGATGCTATTTAAATGGTGAGATCTAAATAACTGGGCACCGTGCATGGAAACTACAGCTTAATTGTTAGCCCCATTTCACAGACAAGGAAGCTGTATCTGAAGTGATACCTCCAAATTGCAGCAAAGACGAGAATAAAATCCCAAGTTTCATTCCGCAGATATCCTAGTACAAGGAAATATTTCAGCCCCATTTTCGTTTGCAGATATTTCCAAACATCTTGCCTTATCCTCAGTCTCTTGCAAATGCAGCCGTGAACTAGAAATGCTTCATGTTCATTTTCTTGTTGCATTACTTTTCTTTCATCTTCTTTCTTTGTTAGTTGCAGTCATTAACAGTTTGTGAATAGATCAGCTATGGGCAAAAATATACTAATAGATAATTGAGCCTTTTTATTCTCATGCTGATTGAGGAAGAATACTACAGAGAAAACGCTCTGGTATTTTCAAACCAAGAAGGAGTATTTTTTCCAAAAAGGAGTATTTTTTCCAAAACTGAACTGACTTACAAGCCTCAGTACTCAGAACTTTGACTAAGAATTAGGCTACTTAAAAAAGAGACTGAGACCTTTCTCAGATTTCCCATTACTGAGGAAGTATCCTTAGTACAGCAGCCAGTCGGGGAAGGCAGTTGAAGAGCTACATTGTAGGTGACACTTTGGAATCGTGGTTTTTCAGTATTTGTCAACTGCTGTATTTTCAGCTTGAAGGTACCAATGTTTTTGTGTCACGTAATAAATTACAGAATGTTTACATGCAATTAGGTGTGTGCCTACGGAGGAGAAGACAGTGGGAAACAGGATTTTCCAGAGGCAGTAGCTAGTTCAGAGGCCCAGAGCCACTGCAGTAGCTGTTGTCAGGGAGGACTGAGTGGCAGTTCTAATTACCAGTGTCTACACAGGTTTCTCGTAGGAAGATACAACCTGTCACGATCCCTTGCCAATCACATGAGAACTGACCTAGGGAGAGCATCAACTGAAGGTGAGTGTGCATGTCCAATAAATTCAGTCCCCACTGCATTAGCTTATTTTTAGGATTGTCCTGAAAAGACATTCAGCCTGTATCATAAAACCTTCAACTGAGCAGAAAATATACAGAATGATGATGACTTTAAATTTGGGTTCATGCCCTCTGGGGCATGAATTCATAGTACTTCGGATATGATTTGATAATGTACTGAATGCTGAAGGAACGCAGAATCTCTGGATGAGTTCATAAAGACAGAGCATTTATACAGTGTCGCTGCTCTCCTAATCAAAGGAAGTAAAAGAAATTTTATTCTTAATTTTACTGCAAGTGTTATTCTTAATTTGCAATGAAACCATACTTCCACATAAGATATTTCTCAGAAATAGGATGTTTAAAGTTAGCACATACATTTATGCATGTGACTGATATGCCATTTTCTGATTTTTCACATTCTTCCATTGACTGTATTAGAGACTTGTTCTTGAACATAGTTTAGACAATACATGTGTCACAAGCAATGATGAATCAAAGAAAGAAAGCATCCAGAAAAGGAAGCTAACTAGACAGGTAGGCCCTCATCAGCATCACATTCTGTTCCGCTGCTACAATAACAATAATTGAGTCAGACACATGGATTTTAAGTGCCTCTTAAAAGGGAAAGTTAGGGAGAGACACTGTGGAAAGAAAATTATACACTGAAATGTAGCATCTCAGTTTTGCAGCTGCCAACCTTGTTTTGTCAGTAGCCACAGCTGTTGCCTTTCCTGCTAAACTTAGCAGGGGATGGGTGAAACTGAAGAGGAGCAGTGCAGGCGCTTTAGCTGATAAGGAGGTGTAGGTCCAAGTCCCTCTGTGTAATCAAAGGAAACCTTTAATTAGTTTTAACTCCTGAGAGAGAGGTATTTTATTTGTGTGGACACAAGACAACACGCAGGGAGTTGTGTGTCTGCGTCATGTGGTTGGGTGCACTCTTGGGACGCTCCTCAGCAGCCCTTCTTGCACCAGTTAGGTTTTTTCTGGTTTTGCTGTTTTGCCACTTGTGTTTTGTCCATCTTGGCAGCAAACGTCCTCAGTGTCAGCTTTCCCAATGACTGAAGGAGAATATTTGTCCAAAAAAGGAGGAAATCTAGTCTCTGGTTCTGCTGCTGATTGAATGTGGTCTTTTAGCTTGTGGTCCTCAACCCCAAAATCAAACCTGGAGGATTTCAAATCTGGAGTGATGAAAAGTACAGGCTTGTTATAGCAGAACTTGATGTCACTAGTACCAGTTTTCAGTAAGAGTCTTGCAATACTCTCACTGAATTGGTGTGGTTTGGGTTTTTTTTAAGTGTCAGCTTTGGACAGCATGAGACTAAGTATGAATATTAACTTC
Source organism: Sagittarius serpentarius (assembly GCA_034782735.1). Lineage (NCBI taxonomy): Eukaryota > Metazoa > Chordata > Aves > Accipitriformes > Sagittariidae > Sagittarius > Sagittarius serpentarius. The sequence continues at coordinate 18,400,980 of JAVKLA010000081.1, forward strand.
CTTTTTTTTTTCCTGCCCTTGGGGTTGCAGAAGAAAATGTGAAGACATGACCCGACATTCAAGACAAAATGGAAAGACTGAAACAAATCATCTACCATTTGTGATTTTCTTCTTCAGTGGTTTTTTTTTAAAAGCAGTCTTATGCTTAAAAGCCAATCCTCTGCTTTTTGATGTGCTGGCTTGGGATTTTTGAGTGCTTTGTCTTTCCATGTGACAGTCACCTGCCAGTTAGCCAAATGATTTGGGGAGGTGAACAAAATGCAGATGTAGATAATGGCAGACATGTATCCCCCCGAGTCACATACTCTGAAGTAATCTGGGCCTTGGCATAAGGGCATGAAGAGCGTTTATGGTGCAAAGGACTGCTGATGCAGCATTGGAGGACTCTGTAAGATCACCAAACCTGTTGTGGTTTTGACCTATAAGAAATAGTCCTGGGGCAGAGTTACCTGCTGAATGTCTTTCAGCTCAGGGGGGATGCAGTTGGCTCCTTCCAGCACAGAAGCTGGGAGTCATTTAATGTGAGGTACGGATAATCAGGAGAGAAGTGGGAATATAACTTAGCTGACAATATAGATACAGCCTGTACTTACCTTGTGGGTGAGCTTCACTGGGGGATAAAATAATCTCTGCACCAAGCAGGATAATGCTCATTGATGCTGAACTATTTTATGAGCCACTGACTGCGAAGGAAAGAAGGTCCTAAGGAAACAGAGGACATGTGGATGTTTGTGTCATATACAGCAAATTTGGCCTGGCCTGCATGCCAGATGATATCCTTCCATCTGGTGAAGCTGAAGATGCTGAGAACAAGGATAGAAGGAAGGGGACCATACCCCACTTAGATCTAGGCACAATATGTAGTTGAATGAAATAGAATATTTCTTGAAAAATGATTGATGAAGACTAGAGCTCATAACTCGTGGGGTAATTTTGTCACTTTTATCTTCAGGGTGGAGATCACTACATGCCAGGCTGCATTCCTTTATAGCATCTGAATCATTCTTATTGTCTCCACAAGCTGAAAATGAGAAACAGACTGGCAGGAAAGTTAAAATTTTCAAGGTGGAAAGAGCAGGGAATAGCCTGATATTTTTTTTTTTTTTTTTTTTTAGATTAAAAGTTCCTGTTGCATTTTTGCAGACAGTAATACACTGGATTTTATGATTCCTCTACTTAAAACAAGAGTTTCCTATATTTTGAAGAGAAATAAGAGCACCTGAAAAAAGGGCTTACTCCAGTGCCGTCTATATCTAGCCTGGCTTTCTGTGAACTGCACGGGGAAGAAATATTTCCAAGGCATCAGTGGTTGCCATATCCTGTATGCAAAAAGATTCCATAAATGTCTGAAAACAGATGGAATGCAACTTTGGAGGAATAAATGGATTTTTAATTTTCTGAGCATTTTGGATTCCATCTGGTTGAAGTAACTAAGTGACCTAGTAGAATACTTTTACCTTTCCTGTATAATAGATAGAAACACAGCTTGCATTGCTATTGACTGACACATTCCCCATTAATACATGGGTTTTACTTGCTCTTACATTTGCTTACTTTTAACTCTTTTGATTGCATGACAAGGGATACCTGATGCACCTCTTCCTGTACATCAGATCTAAATGTTGGCCCTCTCTCAATTCATGATTTGGCCTCACAGCTAGTAAGGAGGAACTCTAAACCACTTGCCTAAGCATATCTGACAGTAGTGGGAGCCTAAAGAGGTAAGATACCTTGAACTTATCTCTTTTTTTTTTTTTTTTTTGCTGCAAGCATTGGCACATGTCAAAAAGAAAAAAAAATACTCTTAATTTTTTGTCTTGCTCAAAGTCAAAGAATAAGAAGGAGTAGAGGCTTTGTGAACAGGTACCAATAAAGTGGATAATTTCTGTTTACTGCTCTTTTTGTTACTGCCATTTAGAATGTTGTTAAACAAATAAGACTAAATACATGTGTGTTTTTAAACAGGAAATGAGCATTTCTCTATGAATAGGAAATATAGGCAACTTGAACTCACAAGAAAGAAGTCATAAAGTATACTACTCTATATATAAAAAATGGAAGACCTAGGTTTATGGAGAAGACACCATTTTTGTGCCTGCCTCTGTGAAAGCTAAAAACCAAATCTGTTCACCCTCCTTAAGAGAGAAGGTGCGTCTTTTGAATCACTAATATTAAGCCTGCTAGTTGCACTATTTATGAAGCTGATTATTTATGATTGCCATTCAGAAAGTTCTACTGAGAATAACTATTTCCATGCTAATAAGTCCATAAGCAATAGTTAGTAGGATATTGACAATGTGTTTGGTATTAGTTTTCATACTTTTTGGCACTTCAGAACATTTCTTAGGGTTCTTGCTATGAATATGGATGAAACATTCCAAAGAATGGGGAATAACAGCCCTTTTTATTTTTTTTTAAGAAACAGTAGCGAGACTGTTTTCCACTTCTGGAAGCAAGTATATTTGCGTTTCATTAAAAGTTGCATTTTAGGATCACAAGTTTCGGTCTAGCAGAAGGCCTGAAATCATTGAAAGATTTCACTTTTGCCTGACACATTAATGCTATGTAAAAAGTGTGTTTGCTCAGTCCTTAATAGGACAAAATACAGCATTTCCACTACAAATAACTTTTATATAAATCTCTGGTCACTGTAACCCCATAATTCAAAGTAGGCTTGTTTCTTCTCCCTGAAATTTGTGATTATGAACTTCTGACGGCTGGCAGGAACACACAGTGATGCTGCCAGCAAAATTCTGGATGCAGTGCAGTTGTGTTTTGAGCTTCTTTTGCTGGGATCCTGTAATAAGCTTGCCTTTTATGGCATCAAGACAATTGAATTCTCTTTTGCATTATATCCTTATATAATTCCATTACTGTCTCTGAAGCCTTTTTTCCCCCATAAATGATTAAAACTGTTGTTACACAAATTTGGACTTGACAGACATATTTAAGCCTCCTTATACAGAATGTAAGTGGCTGAAAGACTCACCGGCTGCAAGCACGGAGGATTTGCTGTTTTGTGATTTTCTGAGAGTTTAGAGTTTTGTAAAAGAGAAGTCTGTATCCTACTAATAGTACTGATTGCATGTTCTCTCATTTGTGTAATTGAGAAAATTACCATTATAATGAAAACAGCTCCATCTAAGTAAGTTCTCTATCCACAGTTAATAAAATAGTATCTACCCTCAGAGACCTGGAATTTCTCTGCAAACGCTTTTAGTTAAACAAAGCATTTTGTGTACCTACAGTAAATGTGATATTTATTTTTTCATTATTCATGAAACAACTTTAATGTCACTGCTGATTTTCCTGGTAGGATGTTCAGCCTCAGCATACTGGAGCTCATGCTGAGTTGTAGCTGAAGATGTCATTCACAATAAACATGAGCTGCTGTGACAATACGATGGCAGAAGGTGAAGAATCTCTTTTCTTGTGCAAGGGCGTGCATGTGTCTTTCTCTGTGTGTGAGAGGGAGAGAGAGAGAGATTTGATTGTGTTTACAAGATTCATTCGTGGCACAGCAGGCAGTATAGTCACATTGTAATATTCACCTTAACACAGATAATTTGATTTTCAACCTGGTTATCATGCATTTAGACATAACAGTACATGAAAATATATGCTTTAGCAGTGCATTTTAAACAAGGTTGCACACTTTAAGTCAGAATATATTAGCGGTGAGCGTTGATTTTTGCAATTGCAGAAGTCCTGGAAAGCACTGTTCAGTGTTCAGCGGATGTTACTAAATTACTAAGAGGAAAGTGAATTCTTATGGGTAAGTCACTGCTACCATTTCTGGGCTGAACTCAACAGGATGGGCTTCCCAAAATTTGACATCTCTAAAGCTGTACAGGTTTTTCCCATTTGAGAGCCTCAGGTACTAATGGAATTTCTTTTCTGAGTTCCAGGTTGTCTCCTGACTGGAGAATGAAGAGTCAAAAAGTCCCACAGCCTTTCTGCCCTTTACACTGAAGGGAAAATGAACTGCCTGGTCATAGGATGAATGTTGTCTTGGCTCACCATCAAGATCCTGACCTGCCTAACTGATGTGACACACAGAAAGAGGTATGTTGATGCTCATCAAGAGCAGAGCCTCATTATTGCATCCTGGAGCAGCCTGGGAGATAAGGGGATCTATCAGCAATTTAATTATAGTTGTAACACACTAGCCTTCATGCAAGACAAAAAGAAATCTGCTGTTTGCACTGTGAGATTTCAAACTCGACTTAAATCTAAAGAGTGTGGACATGGTTGGGCATGATTTTGTGAATCACCTACAGCATATTTGCAGCAAACAAAAGCAGGCATAATTCTCCTGAAGTCAATAGAGTTGAGTGTGTTTATGCGAATGGGGCATTTGGCCCAAATCCAGTTGGAGTCTTTGCAGTATCACACCTCTGAATCTTCAGAGGTTTTCTTAGAGTCATTAATATTGAGGCTGTATAGTACCCAAAGTAATTATCCATTACTGCTTGAGCCTGGCCCAGGAATTATTCCACAACATGTTGCCTCATTAGTATAATATAATGGAAAGAAACAGAAACAAACTAGAAACTAGGAAAATAAGGGTGATAAAAGGAAAAGAGTGTGAAGAAAACGAACACATCTTCTGGTGAGGTCCTCTGATGGTGTAAATCAGTATCACCTTCTGTGAGGCTCTGCCAGTTTACACCCTGTGATGCTTTGGCCCATGATTATTAGGAAAGTATGTTGTTGATATGCTCTATAATGGCTTCCATTACCAGCCCATGCTAAAAGAAGCAGCTGGTGAAAGTTATGTTTATGTTCGACAGATGGATCAGCAATGGCAGACACATAGCTCTGTGTCTGGTAAACAGGTGTTTGACTTCATATTTGCTAGCTGGCCAGAAGAAGTCAGATTCTTGGTGAGGGGTGTAGGCAAAGGAGATCAATTTAGTTGTTGAAAAGGAAGAAACAATTCTTTTTGGTTGCACCTTATCTTCTTTTTAAATGATGAGTAGTGTCCTGAAACACATCCTGTCTTTTATCAGCATAGTCTAAGTGACCGGAAAGAAAAATTAGCAGAGGGACAAAAATCCCAAAGCTGATGTGGTATTCAAACAATACTGTCTCACCTCTTTCCTTTCTTGCCCATTTTCAGCAGGAGAAGGAATCACTTTGGCTTCAGACAAAGTGAAAGGTGCCTATAATGGAGTCAAAACTTCCCATACCAGAGGAGCAACTTCACCAGTTGCTGCAGTGTAGAACAGGACTAGTTGAAATTACAGCAGAGTTTAACTATGCCTTTGCTAGGAGGTGGAAATATAATCCTCTTTTTAATAAGAAATGTTTTGCAAACCAATTCCGACACCTGTAAATTTAGTGCTTGTGGGTGCACAGCCAGTGCAGAAGGAGAACAATTGCTTTTCAGCTTACTCAAAATAAACCATTTATTTTGACGGTGTTTATTCATTTCTGATTGCTCAGAAAACAAAAAAGCGACTGGGATTTTTTCTGGTCTCTGGATGACAAATACTTCTAGATGGAGGAATGACAACATGTAAATTCCTGGGTGAATATCATTTAGGCTAAAATTCGTTAAGCTCTGAGGGTTTGGGAGCATTTTCACAGATAACCAGCAGTAGGCTGAATACTCATTAATAACTGATATTATGACTCTGTGAATCATAGTGATCCAGATTCAGCACTTCCAGTTGCAAATCAGATTATTACTTTACTCTTTGACCAGCTCTAGGGAAAGTTCCTTAGTATGTAATGCAAAGAAGTAGCCTAAGGGAGTAGAGCAGGCTGACATCATTTGCCTAAAACTTTCCCACACTGCTATCGGGTGTTGATCCTTCTGGCAGAAGGTTAAATGCATCCTGCTGAATCCTTGAAACCAGTGGCCAAGGCAAGCACAAGTGGTTCTCCAAGACAAGAGATGACCCAGGGAGTGGGAAGAGCAGCTGGGGTGGTTAAAGAACATGGGGTAGGTCTGAAGAGATGTTTACCCTCAGCATTGTTAACTTGTTATCACGCCTGTTTTATTGAAACCAAACTGCTCAAAGGGGCGGCTTTGGAATTGGCACATTATGTCGGGAAGGTAGCTGTTTAAATCAAGTGTGAGCAGCGCGTGTTTTTGAGCTTCTGTTGTAGATGTAATATATGAAGGAATAGCGAGAGCAGCAGGTGTTGTCAAAATTTATGGAGGAGCAGTAAACCCAGGCGGCAGCCCCGCAGGAAGAGCAGCGACAGTTCCTGCAGCAGATGGTCTTCAGAATTATGAATGTGGGACCTATCCCCAGCTGCCCCTATAACCCGGTCCTTCTTGAGCAGGAACAAATAAGTTGTTGACTCCAGGCCTACATGGTCAACTTGAGCAGAGAGACTGGTGGCGGTCAGGGCAACCAGCCACTCTAGATCTGTGCTCAACAAGCCTGACCCAAGCTGTGGATATTGATCTCTGAGCAGTGGTACTGCTGCCAACTAGGAGAAGTACATCTTGAACCAGTTGGGAATCCCAGAATAGAAGTACTGATAAAGGCTCATGGAGGAATTTAACTACCCAGACATCTGTTGAGTAACAAATACAGCTGAACATGCATCATCGCAGAGGTTCCTAAATTATAGTGAAGACAACTTTATGATCCAGAAAGTGGAGACTCCTGAGGAGAAGCCATCCTGGATCTACAGGAGTATATTAATGAAATCTGCAGATAAAACTTTGCAAGTGCATTAAAAATACAGCAGCACTGTGTTTTAGGATTGACTTTAGCAAAGTATCATATATTTAGAATGGACTGTCTTCCTCATCCATTTATTAATTTTTACTGTTTCACAAATAACGGAAAGTTCAAGTCTACCTTCTCCTGTCTTTAAACTTGTTTGCATCATCCATGCATGCCAGACATTTGAGATCTGCGGACTCTTAAATAATATACTTTGCAAACATCTCTCTTGGAGAACACATGGCTCGTGACAGAGACCAGGAGAATTAGAAAATGGATAGATAATACCACTGTGCCAGTTCCCTTCAAAAATGCAAGTGCATACCTTTGCAGAAAAAAATCATTTGAAACAAATGTTGAAGAGGATGAGGAATCTTAAGAAGCAGAAATATTGAAAAGATAATAACGAACAGCAAATAAGGCATGAGTTTTCAATAAGGCACAATAGCAAAGGAGGCCTATAAAATTTTGGAGTACAAACAAAGAGATATTACGTCACAGGGTAAAGTTCAAATAGGGCTTTTTTTTCCCCCTTGTTGATTTCAGGAGATATAAAATAGGCTAGCGCACTGAAATGAACAACAAAAAGTTTACACTGATTATAATGATGAACTGGCAGTAAGACTTACAAATTTTTGAAAAATCTTCTAGAAGTTTTGATTTACAATGACACTTACTGGAAAAAAGAAAACCAAACAAAAAGCCCATAAACTTGATTTTTATCCAGAAACAAGGGAATCTGTGAAATCTTAGGGGAAAAAATTCTCTTAAAATTTCTCACATACATCAGCTAATCTTTGCCATCCTCAAAGAAAAAGCAGCCCTGAATGAATCCTGCTTCATTCCTCAGATTCAGTACAGGGATAATGCCAGGTTTACTCTCTCATGATTCATTTCCTTACATCTGGAGAATGTGTCTTTTAAAAATTTAGGGGAAAAAAACCCCAAGGTTTTGGGTTTTTTTTCCTCTCTTGCCAAGTCTTAATTTGTTGTGTTCATTTCTCCATTACTGTTCTGTCCCAAAGTTTGTCTCAAACACTACGCAGCAAAATCTTTTTCTCATCTCTTCAGGAAGGTGACGTTTCAATTTATATTTGTAATAGTGAGGTATGATCATCTCAGCGGGATGGTAACCTTAGTAATATTCCTGCTAACAACCTGTTCATTAGCTTTATGATAAAATATGCCTGTGTTATAAATATTTCCAGAAAAAAACCAAACTTTTCACTTGTCTACATTAATCCTGACATATGCTATAGGTCACATAGAGAAAGAAATCAGCCTTCAAAAGTGGTTCCAATTCAGCATTGCATCAAAACTATTATCAAATAATTCCACTCCACCCAATCAAAGGCTTTCTCAGCATCTAATGCTAATAACTTGCATGGTCTTGAGCCTTTGCTTTTTCGAAGATTTTAGACTCCCCAAAGCATCGCCTAAAAGGTCACTGAGGGGTCAGGAAGTGTTCAGCTCTTTGGTGAGAAAGAATCAAGAGCTTCTCTTAATCTTAATATTCAACTTCAGTACACACACACACACACACACACACACAAAAAGAATAAATAATCTCAGGAAGACTGATCTCAGTCCAGGCACAAACAATAGTGGAAGACTTTTTTGTCAAAGGTGCAATCTAAGAACTACCTTTTCAAGCAAGGAATTTGGAAGGAGATGAAAAAATGAATGAGAATCCCTCTCTGGTTATTACTTCTGTCTGAATTCCAGTTTGAATTGGACTCAGACAAAGAAGATTGGAGACAAGCGTGCTATCAACGAGATAGCAGCAGTGATATACAAACCACTGCTAATAAACTCCCTTTATGTGTCCACAGACCCTTTCTAAAGAAAGCCTACAAACACCCGCCTGGAGGCTCTTCTTGCTTCAGGCCGAATGGATTTGCTTGCTGTTCTTCCTCAAAGTTAATTTGTAATTTACAAAACCAGTCTCCTATTAAGAGACAGAAACAAAACCTAAAGGTAAAAAACAGCAACAGAATCTCTATCAACCTGAAGTTTCAATTTTTCTGCACCTGAACTGGCATACGCAGTCACTGAACTGAGTCTCTTCAAGGTGTCAGTGCTGCAGTGGAAGCAAAGGACAGTAAGAAAAGTCACTTATGGATCCCAGTTTCTATGAGGGAAGGTATAAAAGGCTCTGAACTGTCTCTGAGCAAGATTATTAACCTGAAAAGTACTTAGCTGAAAATCTTTCCTGGTGCATTGACTCATGCCCTCCACTTCAGCAAAGCCAGATTGCAGTGATTTGCCAACGATTTTGCGGCTTCAAAATGCAGGAAGGTATTTTAATTGCATTTTCCCCTGTGATCAGTTCTGTTGCCATATTCTGTGGCTGAAATCTTATTGGAATGCTTTAAATAGAACAAAGAGTTTGTCGGCTATTCTGCCCCATCGCCCTTCCTCTTCCCCACCTAAACTGGTCCAGGTTGTTTGGATGGAAATGCTACTTTTATCTAAAAGGCTTTTTGACTAGAAAGTGACTGCAGATGAACAGTGCTGACAGGAACTCTTCATAATCACTAGCTGGGCTTTTCTCACTTGCTGTACATTTCCCAAAGGAAGTACACTGAAAAATTTGCATGAAGTTTTGAAATGGAGTGGTGTGAACTGACTTGGAGCCGTCAATATGCTGATTTACCCCAGCTAAAGTTCCTGAGCTGCACAAAAAAACCCCTTACATTATATGTGAATCAGCTGTTTAGTAATCCGTGGGATCCGTATTCTGGTGGGTTTATTTCCACAAAAGGCAGGAAAAAGGTTTTTATCACATTTTGCCTTGTGATCAGCTCTGAAGCCTTAACAGCGGATGAAATTTCAACTCAGTCTTATTTGCATTAATACAAAGATGGTTAAACTATTTGCTGTCTTCTTGCTCTTCACCCATATACTCACCTTGAGTATCTATAACTTGCCTTGTTCACCTTAGTGGCCCATCTGGTGGAGGTGCAGAGATGATGATCCTCAGGTCCCTGAACAGCCTCTCGAGAGACATGGCCTCTTCACTTATATCTCCTGAATTGCCTGGTGGAGCAGCTTACCTCTTTCTGTCAAATAAGACCAGCACTTCTGTTACCTGCCTGAGGTCGACACCACTCCTACAAAGTCACAAAGAAGTATTTAATATCAGATACCAGTTCCCATGAAATGTTTGTTTGGAAGCAAGACTTGGTTTTATGCTGAGGAAGAGGAGCGGGGGTGGAAGCATGGGTTGATTAGGTCCCCTTGGTTAGATTGGATCTAGTTCCTATCTTGTGCTAATCCACCCCAGACTCCTGGCGGTAAGATCCAAAGCGGCATAAAGCAGATAACAGGAGAAGGCAGAGGGGGCTGGTCAGGGGTGTTTGTAAATAAATCTGGAACCTGGGATCTGCAGCCTGCTTGGTTATGGTTTTGTGAAAACACAATTACAGCATAAAATGAAAGCAGGCTGTGCAATGAAAACAAGAGGAATGCCATCACCCAGGTTGGCTTGTACTGCAAACCACCCTGGTCAATCATCCAAGATGAATGGAGGTATCCGCTGAATAACCTCACTTTGCAACTTTTATGTGAAGGCTTGATAAATGAAGTCAGGGAGAGGTACAAGAAAGTGATTAAAACCAGCCTGCGCAAAAGGCAATGATAACCTCCCTGAGCTTGAAACTTTTTTCCCCTTCTGCCTGAGTTTGTTGGATAATTAACCCTTTCGTCCTTCGGTCTCTGTACAAAAACATTTGTATATTCATACGGAGCAGCTGCCTCCTGACAGGCAATCTGTCACTGGTCATAAATTGGACCCAGTGGCAAGGCCAGCCACTTCCAATGGGAATGCTTACAGCCAGGTACCGTGATCTGGAGTTTCATAGTGGCCTCGCTGTAGCAGAAGACCTCTTCCAAAGTTTAGCTCACTCATTTCTTGTCTCTGGGCTCTCTAAGCTGCCCAGCAGCTCACTTGGGCACTTCCTTTTAGGCACCCTCCTGGAAGAACATGCCCCAGGCCACACTGGCCAAATAGTTTTAAGGGGATGCCAGTCTGTTGTCGTAGTGAGCTTGAATGGGGTTTAGACTGGGTATTAGGAAAAATTTCTTCACTGAAAGCGTTGTCAAGCATTGAACAGGCCACCCAGGGAAGTGATTGAGTCACCATCCCTGGAGGTATTTAAAAGATATGTAGATGTGGCACTTGGGGACATGGTTTAGTGGTGGACTTCGCATGCTAGGTTAACAGTTGACTCGATGATCTTAAAGGTCTTTTCCAACCTAAATGATTCTATGATTGTTGTCACTAAAGCAAAAGGCAATTCTGGCACTATTGTCAGGCAGGGGCCAGGATTTCTCTTTGTGGAGTTGGAACCGTCATCTGTCATCTCTTGTGGTAAAATTAGTTACTGACTTGGATGACTTGAGAATGCAGAAAAGCCTTTTACCCACATATGGCATAGTCAGAGATCAATAGATTTCCCATTCCCAGGTATAATCCATTGTGCTCCTATGTGCTTGCTGGGGTTAAAAAGAAAGGGACTAGCAAAGGGGTCTCACAAACAGACCCTTGCCCCAGTGTGGTCAGAGGCAGCTGTTTATAGTTCAGTTGCTTCATTTTTGGTCTGCCCAACTGCATTAGGATACTGAATCAGGCGCTTACGGAAGAACAGCTGTCCAGAGTCTGAGTCTGAGATGGTCTCTCAGGCAAAGATCTAGAAGTCAGCATTAACAAAGTACACAGAAGTTTCTTACATGTCAGAGAAATAAGCTTTTCTAGGGCGAACCACCCCCTAGACTTAGCCCAAAGAATGGCAGCACCACCACTGCCTGTTTTGAACAAGGCTCTTTAAACCCTTACCAAGAAGCAAAACCTCGGCTGAGAAATGTCAACAGAGCTTTTACGACAGCCTGAAAATTAATTGTCCTCTGAAATGGCAGTCCTCAATTTAGGCTTAATCTCTCTTGCATTACTCAGGTAGCTATTGTGAAGTATCACCCCGCTTGCTGCTCTCGCTGACAGTTTCTATATCCCTTCACCACGCCTACTGGAAGGAAAACAATCACATAAATCCCTCTTGCAGGGCATGCTCAAACTCGTTTCTTATTGTGGGGCAAATTTATGGTCGCATTTACTATGTAATCTTTAAAGGGGACTGGCTGGTGGTTGAAGGTCTAAAATTACAGATGACCTGGGTGTAAGCAAAAGTGGATTTGTTAAAAAAATCTGTATTTAAGGGAGGAGGGAAGGGGGTGAGAGAGGAGAGCTAGATGTTCCCTGTGTAGTTTATGACCTTTCTTAAAAAAAAACCCACCTTCAAGAAAGGTAGAAAAGCAATTTTCATTCTGCAGCTCTAAATATCTGTTTGTCCCACTGCCATGATGTGAGCATGCCCAGTTGGGATGATTTAGCACTCTCCTGATGACTACCAACGGAAGGACTTCATGTGAAAAGGTAGTCTGCCACGGCTAATGGGCTCTTGTTTCAAAGGGATGCTGTGTGTACATTACTAGTGTATGGAGAAGGTGCAGAAAGGCCTCAGCAGACATTAGGAATGGAGTGTTGTTGATGATGAAAAGGCACTTTGCTGTTGAGGGAATGGTGGGAGAGAAAAGGCGTATCTGTCTTTTTGATTAGAAATGCATGCTTCCTTTCATCATCTGAGCTGAAAAATTGGCTTCTGCTCTTGGTTTATGAAACCATTTTTCTTTTTTCTTCCTTCCCAGGTTTGCAAACTCTTTAATAAATTAGTTACTGTGAGGTGCATGGGTGCAACAATCACCTTAGAGGCTTTTCCCAAATGCATCTTTAATATTTTATAAGTATTTAAATAGATTTATTCAATGTGAACAGCCTGATTTATTAACACTGGCACTCTGGCATGGAAAGGGGGTTCAATACAAATTATGTTGTGTCAGAAATTTTTAGCAGCTAGATCTCAATTTACCAATGGATTCTTGGAAGTCAGGAAATAATAGGAACCACCCCATGTTAATATTTAATCAGTCTTTGGTGCCAGATAGGAGAAGTTGTCGAATGAACGAGATGCAATGAGGGGAGCCCTGTATCACATTAAAACATATATCAAGTGTGTTCACTTCTTAGATGTGGGGGGAGAAGTGGGTCAGTTATTATGGCAAATGAGAGGCTCAGACCTGCTGCTGAATAAAGATGCTTTGTCAGGCTCTGAGAGGTGACCAGATGAAGTTAAAGTCTCACCGCAGACATGTGCGGGAAACTTGAGTGACCAGGTGTGAAACTTGTTCCCCTTCTGATGTCCTGGGTCCAAGAGATACTGTTCCTTGTGCGTATTCAGAAAATAATGTATGACAGCAGATACACTGAACCCGACACGATAGCAGAGCTGCTTTGTAAAGCACTTTGTAATGATGCAATGAGAAGGGTGCTACCAAACCTAATACTGTCCTACATAATTAGTGTACCAAGGGGCAGGGGAAGGGCAGGTTTACCGGTCCTCTGTAGGTCAGTACTTTGTAGGTTACTGTTTTGAACTACCCAAAGTTCATTTTCACTCTGAAGTGCCGGGTAAGATTATTTTTATTTAGCCTGATACATTACCCTCATAAAAACAAATTGGTTTTATTTCTGTATGGAAACACCAAACCACTTTTTTAATGCAGATTTTGGGCATAAATTTAAAATGCAAGGAAGCTTGGAAGCAAGTTTCTCCCAGTAGTGTTCATGCACTTCAGTGGAAGAGATGAACATAAGGGCACAATTGCAAAGTAGCTTTGCACATCAGCAGGGCTTTCCTAAATCACTGCTCCCAGCGTGGAGCAATTAGATAAGTTAGGAGTCTGCTCAAAAACTGGCAGCATCTCGTTTCTGCTGAGTACCACTGACACACACTCCCCAACCCGCCCCGCAAGGCGAGGGCTAAATAGGTGAATGAAGAACAAAGAGGAAAGCTTCAGCCACCCACAGTGGGACCAATACTGGATAAAGAGGAGAAAAGAGGACATCTCAGATGCCACAGATCTTTTCCTGGAATATTTCAGGATGACCCAGCAATGAAGAAACCTTCCAGTGGTCAAGACTGCCTAGCCATAATTGCATGCTCATGTGCAAGCGTTGAGTTCTTCGGAGAGCGTGAACTAGAGTAGCATGGTTGAAGTGCCTGGAATAACACTGGCGGGCACTGACTGAAATTTTGGCCTGTAGCTGAAGTCCTGGTGGCATTAAGCTAGTCTTCTGGTAGGAACTTTATTCATTTCCTTTTCTCACTTAATTATGTTTATTTCTATCCCTTTAAACATGTAGTGTGATTAGTTTCCCTGTGTGCTTGCTTTATTTAAAGAAAGAAAGAAGAGTTGAACTGCTAGTGCTTTGTAATGTTAATACTAAGAAAATTGGATGATGCTTCAATAAGATGACTGGGTCAGGACAAGAGCCTACTCTACACATCTTGTTCTGCCAAAGTTTGGTTGGAATGTTTTATTCTAACTTTAGATTACCAGGGAAGAACCCCTTAGTTTGTGCTGTGACAGTTGCCTCTTCCTGCTGGTATCAGGATCTCAGTTCTTTAAGCTGAATATTTGGAGGGAGAAGATAAATGGAGGAGCGGAGCAGAACGCTATGCGTGATTTCTTTGTGCTGTTTATGGTGAAGTTAAATTTGGTTTTGCAGAGTGTATACCTGGGAATGTTTTGATGAGATGGCGGTAGATCCAGAGCAAGGTCAACTCTATCTCTGTCACTACTTACGGATCTCCACTTAATTTGCCACAAGGCAAGCTGGCTGCTCAGGGTGGGATTGTCAGTCTCTTCCACATGGTAGTAGTTTTAGCTATTATTAATATATACTTACACAGTTCCTTAAGAGTAAACAGGTATTATGACCTACTTCATATAAAAGAGTAACATACAGAGTTGCACCTATATCAGCTGTGAGAATGATCATAGTTCAGGAAAGAATAAACTTTTTTCCATTGCAGGGAGGGAGTGTGTCCCTTGGCATGCAGGATTATATGGTTACAGGTTTTGGGGACAAGAGGTCCAGATTTCTGCTGAAGTATCAGTGATGCTTTCCTGCCTCTGGGCAGCAGCTGCTTAGAAGTCACCTGTGCTGTGATAGGTAAGGAGGCATGTCTTTCTGCTTTATCTTCTTAAGCCAGTCTACAGTTTAGGCTATCATTTGCTTCTTATGTGGTGCAAAAAAATGTATGCTACAAAGTTAACTTCTAAATTCACTGATTAGCTTTTTTAAACCACTGCAAATTTTTAGCATCTAATCTCAACATTCTTAGTAATGGCATATTAAGTCTTCACTGTGGCACATTATGTCCAAGCAAGGTGATCTCTTTGGTAGGCATTTTGATGGTCACAAGCAAAGAAGATTCTATGACTTTTATCTCAGGAAAAGAATACCATCATCTACTCCAAACTCAAATGCGTGTGAATAGATTTTCCCTAAAGTTTTTTCAAGTTGGGGCTAAATGGGAAAGAAGTGGACAAGAGAGTATCGCGAATAGGGCAAGTTTCAGAATTCAAATATATGAATCAACTATATTGGTATTAGGAAAAATATTAGGAAAACTATTATTATAAAAACATTGTAGAAAGTTAAAGAAAGTGGTACAGGTTTTTCAGCTATGTCTCACTGTTCAGAAGTTCATGTGGACTTCTAAAGAATTTGACCAGCTAGAAATTTGCCTGAAAGCACCAAAATTTCAGCACCCCTATTCACAAAGGAGACAGCAATTTAAACAGGGGAACAGCTTCTGTAGTCTTCCACCGGTCAGGGGCTTTCTTGGAGAAATGGTCTCACTCTGGTCTTTAGGACAGTTACAAGGTACTACTTTCTGCGCAAGTGAGGCAAAAGTGGTTATCTTGGAAATCTGAATGTGATTTTAATTATAGCTTTTATTATTGGAACAGCTGTAACCAAGATTGTAACAGTCAATTATATATGGAGCTTTATTGGCAAAGGGTGTTTAATATTAAACAATCATTGCTAACCGTGAACATACCTGATATAATAATGAAATTTATTTGAAAGATCAGCATGAGATAACAGAGTTAAATTTAGCTGTACGGTCTGTAACAATAACATGAGGGGAGATCGTGAATTCGTTTTATTTGGAAACAGAAAACTCCGAATGTTGTTAGATTATCTTTTTGAGAACATAAAGTAAATGTTTGGTAACCAGAGATTTGTACTGCTAGAGAGAATCACTTTCACTAAAACTACAGTAACTGCATGTTTAAATGTGCAGGGCTGAACTGTCAAAGCACGTAACAACATCTTTAAATAAAATGGAAGTGGCTAGAGCTGCCTTTATCAATGTCCTTCTCTGACAACTGCTTAAGGTTCAATTCTGTTCCCATTGAAGTCAGCAGAGAATCTCCTGGTAAGCTGAAGTGATTCGTAGTATGGACCTTACCAGGGAAAAAAGGAGAAGTGTCAAAGCACCAAGAAAGGTATGCTGCTGTCCCACAGCACGCGAGTTAGTTATACCCTGCAGAGTGATATTGCCAACCAACAGCATTCATAATTGTGGCTCAAGCCCCTTGGAAGAGCCGCATCTAAGACAAAAGCCTTATCCCCCCCCAGGAGATTTTTTTCAGTCTTCCAGTTCTAAGTCACCGGACATCTTTGGCAGTTATAATACCTAGGTTTTCAGCTTAACTAAAGGCTTAGAAAACCTCTTACACTATTTTTAGTTTATTTTAATTAAAGCTAACAATCTCTGATAGCAAATGGTAGGCTTGAATCAGAAAGGCTCATGTGGCAAAATCTGCCTTAACCCCACAGCTATGAAGCACTAAGAAAGTAAGTGCTGGCTGGGCCATATTCCTGGTGCAGCTGACTTTGTTTGGGTTTTTATTTTTACTTTAACTTTATATTTGTGTCGATAGCTATGTGGGCTGTTTGGCCTAAAGTGTGAGTCCCGGTGTGAGTGAGGAGGCAGGATGTAAAGCAGCCGTGGGATGCAGGGACAAGGCAGGCTGCCCTGGGCATGACCAGGACCCGTACGGTGAGTTTTACCTACACCCATCCTCCAGACCACAATTCCACACTGGCAGGAGGATAAGCCACTTCTCCTCTTTTCTATCTCATTTTTACAATTCTCAGAGGCTAAACTAGGAGCCAGCATTTTGAATTTATATTTGAGCTTGGGTCTTTCTCTTCAGTCCCACTCTCCTGATAGCCGGTGTTTGGACCTGGTGGACCAATATTCTGCAAACAGGCGGTGTCTTTATCAGCATGTAAACTGAAATACTCCAACCAGAACTCCCTCCTGCTTCTTGGTTTCCAAAATGCAGCTCAAATTCTGAATTGGGTAACCTGAACTTCTCTGTAATCTATGTATCAGTGTGTATGGATGTAATGGACATGTCAGTGCTGTGTACACTAACACTTTTAAGTTGTATAATGGGCCTGTTCACTAGAAGAATAAACACACCATGCAATTTAACTGCAAACTGGGGGGATGCAGAGGAGAATATTAGCTAAAAGGTTATCTACAATATAAAAGCGGTTATTTTCCTTTTGCAGATTTTGGGGGTGATCTGCAGCAGTGATACTCTCCTTAATTTGGAGAATTGATTGTCTAATTGTGTCATTTGAATGGTGGGGGGAGAGGAAAGTAAATGGAGGGCATTTCTTCATGCAAGCACTTTTCAGCTTTTAAGACTTTTGTCTTGCTTGTGCCAACCTACAATTGGATATAGCAGAATACAGTACTTTTATGCAGAGAAAAAGGTAAGGAAAAAACCCCAAAGGTGTGAAATATAACAAAAGGCACTGTTAGGAATTGCAGTGTTAGGAGACACAGCTGAAGTCAATGGGAGTTTGATCCATGACAGCACGGCAGGACTGCACCATATATAGGAAAGCACAATCTGTCAAAATTAAGTGTGTAGTTTATGGTATGCTTTTTGTTTGAAATAACATATTACCTCCTATTTATAGTAAAGCAGACTAAACAGTCCTATATGTCTGCATTTATGATTTTCAGACAGAGAGTAAGGATACCTTTTACCTGGAAATTGTAGAGTCAGAGCTCAAAATTGTTAGCAGTGATATAAATGAATACCTGTGATTTTACAGGCATATAAATCTCAAGCTTCTGCTTACATAGCCCCGCTCTGTCTGCAGTATTGGCTGGATCTGAAGATCACTGCTGGAGGACTACTAGGAAACAAATGAACTTGCAATGCATAGTATCTTAAAGGAAACTATAAATGGGCTAGGTCAAGGACTAGGCATGTAAGCGACAGGAAAAAATCTTCCTTTTAGTTTATACAACTCCTGCTTCCATGTCTGTGCAGATTCCTAATAAGGAATAGTAACTTTCGAGGCACTAGGCCTGTACATATTTCCTGACCTTATAATTCTCACAGTTCTAGACATTCCAAGGTAGGGGGTCATTCAGACAGAGTTGTAATTTCTTGTGCATATTTATTTCCAAAGTATCTTTTGCATAGTTTCCCAGTGAAATCATGTGCTGGGGCTGGGGAATGCTAAATAGGTTATTTTTCAAGCTTGCATATAAAGGGCCTGTCAAAGTGGACTGTTTTGGACTTATCAAGTAAAAGTGCCGGAGCCAAACCGTGATGTTTGTAGCTTGTCCTTCTCAACCCCGTTAGGAGCTGCTCCCAACCTTCCAATGGGAGGTGACGTAAGAAGGTTAAGGAGCTCTGGTTTTGTTATCGGTGAGGATTTTAACGATGATAAAAGTCTTGAAAGCATACGTTTGCTCAAGAGGAGTGTGACCTGAGCCTTCCCCCAAAACCTACATTTTGTTAACCCTTTGGCATTAGATTTGTGCTCCTTTCCCTTCCTATTCTGTAAATAAACAGACAAATTTTAGGAGGAAAAAGGTTATAGGAGCCCAGCCTCTCTGTAAATAACCTTAACTGGTTGTGAAAGCACATTTTGAATTCATTTTCTCAGTCCTTCAAGACATACTTTTTTTGAAGCAATTACATTTATCTGATCAAAGAATTAAAATACATCAGGGATCAGCCAAGACATCATGCATTTCGAATATTCATTTCTCAAAATCCATCAGCCAAGCAGCAGCTAGAAGTTACCTACTGTCTGCAAGAGGTTTACACAAAGTATTTTTCTGGCCATTTTGAAAAACAAAAAAGTCTCTGCTAAAAGTCCTGCAGATAATGTATTCATCGAGGAGAAGCTAAACTTGAGAGGAAAGATTTTGCCCTTAATGCTGTGTATGCCCTGCTCAAAGCATCAGTAAGGAAGGTTAGTCAGACCTCGGCTTTTATCAAGATGTGTCTAACTAATCTAAATTGAAATGTGGGCACTTTCTTTTCTGAACTCCAAAAGCATGTAATGCATTTGGGACTGAGGTTTTCAAGCTCTTGTTGAAAAGTAAGTGCAGACTTTCTGCTTGCAAAAATTCCTGTGAAAAAATCTAACCTTTTTCTAAGCATTTGAAAAGAATGGTGAGGGTGAGATCCCGTGGAAATTGTGAGTGTTCTCACAGATTGCTGGTGACAGTAAGTATCATTTTATAAAACACCAGTTAGGCTGCATATGACATATGGAGACAATTTCTGCCTCAGCTATATTTACCTTTCCCTTTGATCTAATGGGAACAGCTCATGTATATTGAGGCAGAGCTTGGTCTACAGTATCCTGTTTGGTTTGCATACTGGATGAAGTTTGGAATAGCTAAGTTGACACGTGCTATTGTAACTAAGAGGGCAAGATGGTGCAATGAGCCTGATTTAGTCATGTGGAGGGACAGTTACGAGGTGGTATGAGTGAAATGCATTAAGTGCTGCCTTTTTCCTTTATCATTAGAGAATCATTGAAATGTAAGACTGGTAGGAAACTCCATAGGCCATATATTCTGTTCTCCTGCTTGAAGGCAGGATCAATTATACAGCCATCCCTGGCAGCCATTTAAGTAAAATATTACTGGAATGAAGAGATATTCTTTATATTTAGAAGGAGGAATACTGCCAGCACAGTTAGTTACTTACCTTCTGGAAAAAAAGAAGAAAAAAAAAACATAAAAGAGAGGTTATCCCAGCTCTCTAAGAGTTATCATTCAAATTAGTTTGATGATTTGCTTGGGATCATTGGAGAAGCCTGACTAGAAGATATAAGTGGAACATAAGACAGGATATGTGGAAGTGAAAAATAAGGAGGTATGATCATAGAAAGGCAAGGGAACAGGTTGAACAGGCTTCCAGTTGAGGTGGTGAGCTCCAAAGGCAGTAGTATATTTAGGCAACAACTGAATGAACACGTGGAATTCAAAAATACAAAGAGCTGTGGATTGTATTTTTGAGCTTTGAAGTACCTGGTAACTCTGTCAAAGGTTAGAAGTGAGATTTTGCATGGCTTCCCCCCCCTTAATTAGTATCAGAGATTTGTGTATGTGTGTTTGCTTACATAGCACTGGTTTTATTCCTCCCGAACAAAGAGGCACAATAATTTTAAGATTCTTTCAAAAAATAATTTTTAAAGTTTCTTAAAGTAATTCAGAAGAGAGAGAACAAACAGCATTGCACTTCAGATTCATGTGGGTCCTGCTTGCCTCTGCTGTAGTTGTATCACTGTAAGGGGCTCTGCCTGATCGTTGCAAGTTGTTTTTCTAAAGCCAGACCATTTCATTTGACTTTCATCAGAGCTGCAGTTTTCTCTGCTCTACTTTTAAGTGTAAACACTACAATTATTTGCAGAGTGTTCTTGGTCATTTATTTTATCAGTGTAATATTCTTATATTATGCATCTTAATACCACTATTAACTGTTTTGGGTCATTTCTTATTTGTATACCAGAAAACTGCTTCCAGTGTTATTACTTATTGGTCATAATCAATTAGGGAAGTTTTTAGACTATGGCAGTCTTATATAAATACACTGGCAAAGTTCACCTCCTATGATTTCTGACAATTAAATTGTTCTGTCACTTTGGGACCTTCATTAATCTCAACTTGTCATCCTTGTTTACGCAGGTTATAATGGTCTGTGTGTGTAAGTGAAATGAGATGCTAAAAGCCCTTGGCTGTTTAACTCTTGATGAAAGTCAAGCAGGAATATGTTGTTGAAGGGAAAAGTTGATTTTTTTTTCATCCCCCAAAATAGCACCATGGAAATTACTGCCCTGTTTAATGACTAGCTATGAAGTAAGCCAAGGAAAAGTTTTACAGAGGGGTAAAGAAAACAGAGTTGATGGTACTGTTGTCACAGTCCTTTGTGTGTCTCCATGAGTGGACATAGAAATAAAGATATGGCAACGTAGATTACTTTCTCTTCCAGGAAAGTGGTATGAAGACATCATGTTCCAGCAAAGGAATCTAATGGTCAGAGGTTTTCAGATAACATTGCAGGATTGGTGTAACTCAGGTGAAGGACATGGCTAAAGTCTCTTGAAACTTTGAGATGTGTTATTAGTAGGCCCTTCAGTTTGGGTAATTCTGGCAGACTGGCTACTTGGGGCTACTGCAGGCGCATTTCTGAGGACTTTGGCAAGTGAAAGTCCCATTTACGGAATTGAATTTAATATTTAAGTTCCTAGGAGAGTTTATAATTTTCTTCCTTCTTAAATTCTCTCCTAGAATTTGAAGACCTGCTTTCTGATGTCTCCAAATGCAGATGGTGGTTTGGTTTATTATCTGCCCTTTTCTGCATCTCTTAAGAAGGTCTTAAAAGGCTTTTTAGAGCGGTCACTCTACAGCACCAGCACCGTTACTTGTGTCAGCCTTAGGCAGAGCTCCTCACTGATCCTTCCTCCTGGAGTGGCCTCTCACTTTACAGCCCTCTGCATTATCATCAGATCCTCACCTGGCACTGTGCACCGAAGATGCAGGTACCTTTTATTCTGTGAAGTTCACCAAAGCTAGTGTTTTCTCTTGGGCAAGTGCCTGCTGAAATTGAAACCCAAGCTAACAGATCTTTATTCTCATTTGCAACTGGAAATGAGGGGCCAGGTCAAAGCAAGCAGTGCACTGTCCCATGCGGGCAAAGCTGGAGATGGAGTGCAGGTCTCCTGACCTGCTCAGAGCCTCCACCCATATGCAGCTGGCCAAGGTTAAAAAACAGGAATAGCCTTAGAGTTATCCATCTCAAATCTAAAAGGAGTGTAATAATATGCTATTCTCTGCACGCTGAGAAACATACGAGTGACATCCTCTCTCTGAGCACTAATTACCATAATTCTTAGACCAGAGAGAGATCCAGAACACTGCACAAATTATCGCCCAATATCTTTAATAAATGTGGATGGTAAGTTACTTGCAAAGGTGCTGGTTAATAATCTGGAACACATATTCCCAGACCTAATTCATTTCAGTCAGGTGGGATTTATTAGGAATTGGACTGTCATGCAGTAGTATGAGGCAACTCTTCAGTACAGTAAGTTCACACAGAAGCAAAGGAGAAAGCTGATGTGTCTCATGGTAATATAAATGACTTAGACCATACAGAGACAGACTATTTCTGACTATTCTAAATGTTCGGCTATGTACAACTCTTTGACACTGTACATAAAAGCCAGTGGCAGGCATCAGTCTATTGTAAAAATGCAGATGCCAGTGGGTTAATAGCTAGGCTTCCTAAGTTACAAAAAGGAGAAATGGTAGAGCTGCGCTCCCATTTCTACTTGATCCAAAGTTCACATCATAACTGCATTTCTTTTTTCTTTTATGAGATTAATTTATAAAGAAAACCAAGTCCCATGTGCCTCAGGGATGCCCATTTTGGATGTGGCTGCCTTTCTTTTTTGCCTAGAGAGGAAACAAAGTGATGGTCTCCCACCAAAGATGCCTCAGTGTGTGTGCCTAAAGTTCAGTAGGATAAATGCGAGTCTTGGAGGCAAACTGCCAGATGTTATTTGTCGAAGCTGCCTCTAGGCTGCTCTGAAGTATACCAACACATGTGTCAGGGCAGAATGAGAGTCAGGGCAACTTTCCAATTTTTCTTGCTCCCAGAGGCTCTCCAGGGGAAGCTGGGTTTAGAAATAGAGAAACAAAGACCATGAAATTGGGAGATCGGTGTATTTTAGGTTCTAATGCTGAGGCAACTGTAAAGCATCATATATATAATTTTACCTTAGATTTTGAACACAAACCAATATATATGTCTTTCTAGATACTTCAGCTTGTGTTGAGGTGCATAAATCAGATGCAAATGCTAGTGCTTGCTCCTGGAGCTGTGGGGACAGCATTACTACTTCTGCTTTGACAATGCCAGCTGATCATATACTTTGGGAATGAGGTAAAGCTTTAATGGGCCTTTTGAAATAGACTTTTAAAAAGCCACACTGGATTTTACTCAAGATCATGCTAAGAAAATCTTAAGTTTAGCCAGTTCATTTCCGCCCGCTGCCTTTGTACATACATATAAAATAAACAGAGCAAAACATTTGTAGTATTGGTTGCAAAATAAGTGATTCATCCTACAAAAGAGAAAAACACTTGCCCAAATAAACATAACGTAGTGGTGAAGCACTGTTCTTGAAATAACAAACCCACAAAGATGCTATTGCTTATATTCTTGTTACGTTATCATCTTTCCATGAACAGGCAGTTTACTTAGACTGGTATCTATGGGGAAAGTCTATTTTTAGCATGTGTTTGTACATTGGCCATATAGCCAGATGCTGATGTCTAATACTTGCCTATCAAAAGTGAAAAGACAGAACTGAATGTAGTTTAAGAAGGGAACTCTCAAAAAAGTTTACAGTACAACGCAAAGGGTGGATATTTAGTTCTTAATCTCAATTTCTTTGCAATAAGATATAGCATTAAAGAGATGACATTGATGTATTTGTTATCCTACCTGATAGATAGTTTTACCCTCTCTTGCAGCTTTACCTTAGTGACATTCTCCATCTCAACGTTTGCATTAGACACTTTTGGTACTATGTAAATTACATTTAGTATATAATTATGCACAGCCGCTAGGCTGCATAAATAAATTCTCATCAGTTTTGCATGTGAACCCTGAAATGAGTACACCTGTACTAGCTCAAGACCTGTAAACTGATTAATTGCGCCAGGACCACTTAGCTTGGGTGGGATTCTGCACTGGGCTCTTCCACTTCCAGGCTCTGGTCTCTCGTGTCTGCATGATGCTGTGTCATCTTATAGATGTATATAAGGATATACCAGAAAACAATTACCACCCCTCCAAAAGTGGTCACAGAGAGTGGAGCACAGCAGTGGGGCTCTCAGGAAGTGGGGTCAGCTGAAGATGGACAGTTGAGACTTTCACTCAATTCACAGTTCTTATGAGACTTGGAAAGTTACTTCATGAGATTATATTTAAAACCTTGTTGAACACAGTGATCAAAATTGTATTTGTACACACAGTGGCTTTGATGAAAAATGGAAATTTTCATGTTTAGTTTCCTAAGAAGCAGTTTTCCAATTTTCATTCAGCATTTTTGAGTAAAAATTCCCATGTTTTTAATGAATTTCTGGGACATTTTGAAAATTAACGTGGAGAAAAGAAGGATAAAAGGTAGCTCACAAGTCATTTATTTCTCAGTTACAGCTATCTAATATCCTCAGTCTGTATAAATCAGTTCAGTTTAGCAATACCAATTAAACAAAATGTGGCTTTAAAATCTCACAGTATATTTAAATGAAATGAAATATTTGATTTTTTTAAATGAGCAATCTCACGTAATTAATTAGTTTTAAGTTTTCCATAATCCCTGAAATACAGGGACATACAGAGGCTAGCTAATATGGACATAAAAATGTGTTTGTGTGTGTGGGCACTCACACATCTATGTATACACAACACGCGCTTTTGTATCCCTACATGTGGAAACACACACACACGTGTATATATATACACATGCGTAAAATCACTGATGAAACTACTGGTGGCTACCTCTCCAGGCAAGTAAGGCTCATAAATTGACACATTTTGCTTAATCTGTATGTAAAGCATGTTACACATCACTGTTATAATGCAGACATCTTAACTTTAAATGAGACGAAAACAAACATAAAATTAGCACTTTAGGGAACCCCCTGCCACTCAATTTGTGTTGGGTTTAACACCTTCTTATTTTATATATCCTTCTACATAAACAGTTTTATATCAGCCCTTGATATGGTGCCTTCAAAGAATTAAATGTTGAGCTGTTTAAAAGCACTAATTAGCAGCTTTAATACAAAAGGGAGCATAGTTATTAGTAAAATCTTGTAAACCTAGAATACCCTTCAGGCCCAGTCATTTGTGTGTGAAATAACTCAATAAAAATATTATATTGTTAATCACAAAAACCTTCAAGGGAAATGCTAAATCTGGGAAGAAATACAAACTGTACTTTTCTGAACAAAGGAGGAAAAGTGACCATCCACATTAAAGCAAAGCCATAAAATCCCAAGAAGAATATATTCATTGATAAAATGCAGCTTGTTTCCTTGTAAGGGTTTTTGCAATCTGTAACCTTATGCGCACACAACAACAAACATACGTTAATGGTGTTTAGTTTGAACACAGCTAGCAACATATTTATTACATTAGCACTTCATTCCTTTCAATAATGTGCAACAATGGCAAGGCTTTTTCAAAAGGTAGCTTTTGATAATGGTATGATAATATTTGAATCTTTAAATCTATACAGTTATTTTTACAATGCAAATTATATACATATATATGTATGTACCATTAGAGATGTTCATAAAGGCATTGGGATCGATCTCACCTAGATTTTCTTTCTAGAAAGCTGTATGTGTACACTTAATTTTGTTTGATAAATTCAAATTTATGCTTGACAGTGCTAAGTTCTACTTCTTTCAGTATATCACACGTTTTATGTTAATAGTTAATATTTATGATGCATGTAAATATATTCTTAAACATTTAAAAATTACACTAATTCCAGCATTATTAAGGAAGTAGTGTTTCTAATTTATATAATGCAGTATAGCTGAGTGACACTAGATAACAGAAGAAACATGCATAAGTATGGAGAAAATATTTTGACTGACAACTAACGCTTAAAAAATAAAGTACTAAGAATCTCAGAATTTACAGATGTTAAAAAAAGACATAAGACATTGCTTTTATAGTTTGTGAGTGATTTCATGAGATAGAACTGAAGACTTTCACCTTAAACAACTAATTTTCTGCTAGTGTTTCAGTGAAAGGTGTTTGAACAGTACTTTTAATTTTAAATTACAGGGGAAAAATTCTCAGGTATGCTACCCTTCTGAAATTATTATTATTATATAAGTTTTATATGCCATCATGCAGAATCATTATTTTCATCTGGTATCATCCTTCTCACCTTTCCTGGGAAAAAGACTGGGGAAAAAAAAACTGGGCATGCATATTTTAACCAGTGTCATTGTAATGATCATTTGCTGGTCTTAGTGCTAGTGGATTATTTTTTTTTAAAAGAAAAGTAAATAAGGATAGTTTCTAATATTTGAGGACAATTTTAAGTAGAAATTTCTCCAGAATGAGCAGTATCTATCCTTTCCAGCTATGGGCTCCTATGAGACACAGATTTATTCGAAGCCGCAGTATATTTGCTGTGAATATATATTTAATATATTTCTCTAACATGAAAGAGCTGGCCAGAGCTTAAACGTTTTTTTTTTTATGTCATGCTTTGCTTTTTACAGTGTTTTATGTTACAACCTAATTAGTATCTTACAGTGCCCTTACATGTACTTAGGGTGTAGGGTTTCACTAAATACACTGAACGTTTTATTTTGGGGGACCTCCATGACACACTCTAAGCAGTTTTAAGCAGGCTAAGAATATGTTTCCAGTCAATCAAGCCTCTAGAGATAGGTTATCCACCTCTGGCTAATGCACTGCTATAAAACCTTCACCGTTTCTGACTGCGCGATACCGTCTGTTATTAAACCCCTAACTGTGCACGGTTGCAGGATTCAGAAGGGGGGAGGGAGACAATTATTTCCAGTACTTCATAAAGCCTACTTTAACAAATTATATGAAGATTAACTAATAGGAGCCTCAGCATTGGATGGCTGGCCAAATTAGGTATGACTTATCAGACCGGTGCTTCGTCAGCTGCTCTTTTGAGCCTGCCTTCGCCGAGGAGGTCTTTGCCAGCAGCTGGTTCAATAGATGGTGAACCAGGCCTGATATTTGGTCTGCACCACAACAATAGAGAGATGAAGCAAGAGGTACTTTGAGCTCCTCTGAAAACTGGTTTGGAAAGCCAGTGAGGTCTCTGAGCATTGGCGGTTTTCCTGCTGAGGATTAAATGCGCCTGCACAAAGCCAGCACATCCCACAAATCAAAAGCAGCGTGCGTGGAGAAGGGACAAGCAATGGGAAGTGCGGTCCAGAGCAATGTGATGGATTAGGGAGAGGGCCCTGTGAATGCTCCCTTTTCTGAAGGGGAGATAATCTGTCAATCTCAACAGGGCAATCCTGTCAGACTACACCACGCTGGGTTTGTGTCATGTGGAGGGACAGTTGACTAAATGACTAAAAAACCTCTTTGGTTTTTTATCTGTCCTGTGGAGGGCACCAGCATTCAATGGCAATCGCTGCCCTGGGCATTGGATGAGAAGCTGAGGAGAGATATTTGGGCACATTTGGGAATGGGACTGTCTTTTGCCTTCTCTGCAAAATGGCTGTATTATTTTCCAGCTTTAGAGAGCTGGGGAAAAGGCAGCCCAGGATGTTTTGGAAAGGCTAAGACCACTCTAGCCTTGCAGTAATAAAATGCAAGATAAATTGTTCATGTTTAAACCATCTTAAGATTCAAACCGGGCAAGCTTGATCCAGTACCATGCAGGTAGAGAGAGCACTTGCTGGGGTAGGAGGCCTTCCCAGGAGAAAAACCCAGGAGAAGTCTAGGCTTAAACAGAGTTTATGTTTAACCATGAAGGGACTGCCCTGCTCTCCCTACAAAGACCTTTCATTTCCATCTGGAATGAGTATACGATAACCTAGTCAGACCAGCCTCTCGGTCACCAATCAAAACACTGACTCCTGACATTTGCCTAATTATCTTTTCTCATCATCAGTCATCTCTTGAAGTCTTTGCTTCATTCACATGCCAGGTATTTCCGAAATTAATCATGTCATTGAAAGCGGCATCTTTTCATGTAAATGGACTTTATTATCTGGATCGAAAAGCTCCCCCCCCTCCTCCTTTGAGCTGCAAAAGCCCATTTGTAGGGAAAGTGTCTGAAATCTGACATGCTGCCTTCTCAAGAAAGATTCGTAGTGGTGACCTCCCAGCAAGAGCTAAGCATCCGTCACCGGGAGTGCGTGTGTGCTGCTTGCACCCTTGGGCTGGATGCATGCTAATTTGCCCCATTGTTTCAGGGTGAGTGGCTTTCCAGCACTTCTGAACAAAGCCTTTTTGCATAAGCTTCTGTGTGTACAATTATTTTATGTTCACATCATGCCATCATCCTATCTCTATTCCTAATATAAGAGGGGATGGAAATGTCTTTGTTTTCTTGTGTTACTGGGGATTACAGACTGGGTTTAGCATGTTAGCAAGGACACTCCTCTTTCATTAAATCTCATTTGATGAATGTTTGGGACCATAGGATTGATCAGCCCATTGCACTGCTCATCCTAGCTTTAACTTTCAAAGGGGCACTATCTTCAGACCATGTTGATTCAACAAGAAACCAATCCACAGTAATTTACTGTGCATGTAAAGTGTTGCAGGGATGAATGAAGAGGTAAAAATGAGAGGCATACTCTGAGGAATGTTACTGAAACCTCAGTAGAAGAACACAGTCATTTTGCTCATTAGACTTGTACTTTAATGAATTATATGATGAGCAGGACTGAGAGTAGATCAGCACTGATAATGCAGTTTTGCATTTTCGAGAGTTCACTTTTTTAGTTTGTGGTGGCACATTTGCAAACTCCTTGCAAAAACACCCTGTTATTTTATGCCCACTGAGCTTCTCACCAGGACCGTTTGAGGACAACAGTATTAATTGCTGGCAAGCTCTGTGCTCAAGTTAGAAGTGAAACTTGGGCATCATCTGACTAAAAGGGAGAAGCAGAACGAGTCACTGGCCTTCTGTGGTTACACTGTAAAGTACTAAAAAATTAAGATTATTCTTTTTAACATCATCAAACCAGGCTTGATCTGAAAGGAAGGAACAAGTATATTAGAAAGTTTTCAGCATCGCTTGTATCATGTGAGAGTCATGTTCTGTATTCCCTGGTAACAGTTTAAGAGTATGAACAGATCAAAAGTTGGTTTTTTAATAACATGCACACAGTTACACATCATGAAGATAGCTATGAATGTTTAGACATAAAGCATAGATTATAAATTGTTTGATGCTAAAGACGAAAAGAAGCAATGCCATTATCTAGTTTGCCTTTCTGCCTAGTAAAGGCCACAGGACACTGTGAAGGTTTTCCTTTATATGATGCTATATCTTTCAGCACGACTTCCAAAGCTGACATTAAAATATCATGACGGAGAAGCCACCCCAATATTCAGTAAACTGCTTCTATTGCTAAGTGCTCTCATGATTAAAAAATTCCCCTTAATTTCTGGTGTGAATTCATGTAGCTTTGACCTCCAGACGTTAGATCTTGGTTTACGTACGTCTTTGTTAAACTGAAGAGCTCTCCATCAAATTTCTGCTTCCTCTGAAGGTTCTTGTATACTGTGGGCAAGTCACTCCTTAACCTTTTCTCTATTAAGCTAAACAGTCTGAGCTTCTTGAGCCTCTCACAATTGTTTTCTAATCCTCCCAGTGTTTTCTAGTCCTTTAGCCATTCTTTTGGCTCTTCTCTCTAATTTATCAACAAGCTCTTGAAACACAGGCACCAGAACCGGACTCATTATTCCATTAGTGGTCACACCAGTGCCACAGACAAAGATAATATTACCTCGGGCTTCTAGGCTATATCCCCCTGTTTACATATCCTAAGGACTGAAGTTACCCTTCCAGCTACAGAGCTAATGTGTAGCTGAGCATCCACCATCCTGCCATGTTCTTTCTGGAACCATTTCTTTCCAGGAGAGAGTCCTCCCCTTCTGTAACTATTCCCTACAATCTGTTTACCCAAAGTTATCATTTTACACTTCCCCTGGTTTATGGTTTCCTTTGTGCATCAGTGACCTGCCATTGCTATTTACTGCCTTCCCAGTCTGTGTCAGCAGCAACTTCATGTTTTCTAACAAGCACTGAAAATATTAAACGGTACCCATCCATCCAAGAAATAATGCTCAGTTCCCAAATCCTTGATAAGGATTCCCCATACAGAGTGAAAGATTACCAGCTGCCCTCTCCCTCCTTCCTTCCTAAGAAAATCGTGCACTTTAAACCACAGAGAACAGGCAATACCCTTAAGTCTGCCTGGCACTTCACATCTGTCATGTCCACTTCAGTGGGGGATTTTTCATCCTTGTTTTAATTTCTACACTGTCCTGAGAAAGTACATATACCTGGGTTCTGAGAAGAGGTACTGGGAAACTCTCACCTCTACCAAGGAAGAGTTAAAACTCTTGTCTGCCTGATAAAATGATGTGTGCTAATGCTGAGATGTATTTCACCAGGTGAAGGCTATTTATAGGAAGAGCAATGATTGTTTCTTCGCATGTAGATTCGTTGTTTTGTATAGCATTGCTGCAGCATTCTGAGATCGACAGGTTGCGTGGTGTTTATTATTTATCGCTAATTATTATTGTCATTATTGCTCTGGTACTACTTTACTACCAAAGTGATGGGCAGAACCCATTTGTATGAGTAACGGTGTAGGCTTGTCCTAAGGGTTTATGGGAGGGTTTTTTTCAAAAAGTAAAAAGAATAAAAAACCCTTACCAGTTTTAAATTATTTATCGCTATGAATGCATTTAAATGGATTTCCCTGTAGTAGCCATAACATTTATTTTTCTCAATAGTTTTTAGTAGTTCTGGGAACTGTTTTTCACAGAAATGTCTAATTATTATCACTAGCAATTAAATTTATTTATTATGTTTTGCTGTTGCTGAAGGAGCTTCTCATGCCATTGACATGCTCTCTTGTACACTCTCACCACAGACAAATGGAGGTATAATTAAATTGCAAAATAAAATTGTCAGTGTTGACATTGTTTCTCTTTCATAGGGCAATTTGTAACCATCTGTGCTTTTTTCCAGTTTGAAATGATTTCGTTTGTTTTCTATTTTGTAGGTTTTGAATGTACACTTTTTTGCCTTGGTCTCTTCTACCACCTTTTTTTTCGTTTCTTCCCATCCATGAAATGTCATTTATATTCTGATAACTTTTCAAGAAAGCTTGCAGACCATCAGCTACAGACTTGTAGCCTTTTTAGGCAGAATTTGTCCTTTCCATGTGGCAATTTGGAAAAATTGGTGCAGTGGAAAAAGAGAGTAAAAATGAACAAGTGGAAAAGAATTCTCCACCCCAAAGAAACATTAAACTTCATCCCTTTCCCTAGCAAAATATGAAGAGATTTTTTAAAACAGAACAGAAAGAAGGAAAGGGAATTTTAAAATTTTCAGTTCTGATGGAAAAATATGAGAAGTTTTGAACAACCAGAAGCATCTTTACAGAAAGGTGGGGTTGTGAGATGGGTAGAAAAGCAAAAGCATGGGGCGGGTTGGAGGAAAAAGAAAAGCTTTAAATGGCAGTTCTTTTCTTCTAGCGCGTGCTTTCTGCCCTTCTTTCATAGAGCATTAGGACACACAAGGGGTTAAAGGTCCAGGAAGAGAGCTAGAGAAGAAAAATCCCTCTGTTAATTGATCTGCCTGTCTGGTGACGAGGGCCAGCTGAAGCTTGTCAGAAACTGTATGAGCTGAATCAAGCTTGGGGCCCTAAGTAAAATACAGACACCTGGAGCGAGGAGGGGCTGGCTTGCTCTGTGTGCAGCTATTTAGTTGTTCTTTTAATGTAGGCAGGGAAGGGAAAGGGTCAAGCAGTGCTGAGCCTGGGCTTGAGGGATGTCAAATAGTTTTTCCAACTGAAAAGAAACAAGGCTAAAGCCTGTTAATGGCATCTAATGCTATTGTTGTGTGAGACTCTGTGTACTTGTGGGCTTGCTGGTATACGTCGGAGGCACGTTTTTGCAATTGAGGAGGCATTGCTGTTTGATGGTCTTACCCATAAGCATGTTGCTGGGCAAGAAGCAGTGGAAATCGTAGTGAAATCTGCACAACTCGATTTCAATTCAGACGGTTCAGGGCAACGGGCTCAGAGGGGATCCTTTACCTCCTGCCCTTCTCCCCTTGCTGAAGGATGAAGTGATCCAGAGTACATCCTAAAAAACATTTTTCTTTCTCCTTACTCTTCAGCTCTGCCTCCAGACCCCTCTGCCGATGCAATCTGGCTGTGATTCTGCATGCCACTTTGTTTGACCCTGATGACATAAGTTGACGCATGTACTTTTGAACCTTCCCAAGAATGAATAATATCCCTGCAATAAAATGAAATCCTAGCATTTTTAACCCGCCAAACCCCTGTGATTGTTGGGGCCAGGCATGTCTAATGGTGGCTCAGCCGATGGATGTCTGAAATGGAAGTGGATAGATTTCAGCCCCAAAACAAACAAGCCATTGAGAGCTGGCACTGGTCCGCTTTTCTCGTGATACCTGTGATGAGTACGTTGGAAACACTGAAGGCTTTTTTCATGGGTAGTGGGAGGAGGGAGAGAGGACTAAAGAAGATGCAAAAGAATAGAGAGACTTGCGGCTTCAGATTTTAAAGGTAGCAAGTAGCCTAGGAAAGCTCAGGGGCTGGGGGAGGCTCTGCGGGCTCTAAAGCTGTCAGCTGTCAAGGTTGCTTTGGTTCTCATGGGTTAGGTATAACTTGAAATGGGTCTTTCCCTCCCCTTTGTCCTGAGTTCCCAAAATACCACACTTCAATTAAAGATGGGCCTCAAGGTTACACCGAGTTCAAACTTCCGCCAAATTTAGAGAGGTCAAACCCAGAACTTTATTTGGGGATTTCTGTGCTTTTTGAAGACTTCCATACACCTGGCTGAGCCCAGGCCCTATAAATGAGGACTAAGACACAAATGAACTGCATCATCATTATTAATGTTATATCTTAAGCCTTAGCAATGCCATCCCAGCAGCTTCCCCATTTGGTGCCCAGACGCGCCAAGAGCAGACCGGAAGTATGACATGAGCAGAGCCCTCTACTCCCAGAGAAGCTACCAAGCTTCTCCTTAAAGTCCTTAAACCCTGACAAGGCACTGTGAAAAGCCTGAAATCATCTGTGCTGAAGAAAGACTGTGCTTAAATCAGGATGCATAAGTTAGTGTTTGGCTGAATTAGTGCAGTAACTCTGCATGACTGAAATAGAAACTTCTAGTATTTACTTGTGTGTGTTATTTGTTAGACGCCATGAATCCTTTTCCTCTGGACTTCTAGTACTATGACACATCTATCAGTGGAGCAGAAGGTTTGCCTAACCATGATAAATTTATGTATTTATATCTAAATATTGCATTGAAAGCAGCAGGAACAAATAGACACGTATACTGGAAGAAGATTAGGTCTCTGATTAGGTCGTTGTCTTCATATAAAAAAAGTCAGGTTTCACTTTTTTCATTCATTTAAAGCAATAAGACTACCTTGAATCTGTCTGTCACACTTCAATTTTGTTTTGTTTCTTCAAGAGAGGTGCTGAGGAGAACTGATTGCAGTTATTCTTGACATTTTAAATGGCCATCCTTTTCCTCTTGGATATGGTACCCAGATGTATAGTTAGAAAGTTAAAGTGGCTCAGCTAAAGATAAGGATGCTGTGAACTTCGGTTTTACAGCTCCTGCCTTGGCCTCCCAGCTCAGCTGATTTAGTAGGAATGAGCTTGCCCTGCTCACAGAAATTCAGCCGGGGGCGGAGGGGAAAGGGGGGAGAAAAATAACAGTACTCCACAGACCTCTGCTCCAAATGCACGTAGAAAGCTGCTTGACCAGGATGTCAGGAGCAATCCTGGCTCTGCAGCCTACCCTAAAGCGGGGGGCTGGGGGAGCTGCCCATGGCAGGCAAGTTCAGCCCGGGCAGTGGTTCAGGCAGGAGCTGGGGGTTGCCTGGTTTGAGAAATACAGGAGATGGAAGGATAATAAAAGGAAAGCATGGTGAACAGATTGCTTGAGCAGAATATTTTAGCTTAATAAAAAAAAAAAAATCCAGGACAACCCCCTCTCCTAAGCCTACAGTCCCCTGTATGTGGCTGATGAAATTTATACGAGAGAAAGAGACATAACGAAAGAAATTCTTTATTTGTTTGTTTGCCTTTATAAAACCCATTTGGGAGGAACATCAACAAATATACCATACATCAGTTATCTGCCTTATACCAGTTACACTGATGCTGGAGACGTCCTTTGTTAGAAATTAATGTATGTAATAAAGTTTTACATTTTTCATATGTTTTGAAGTATGTGGGCCATAATTCTTTTGACTGCATAATTACTTTTTGTACACAAGAAAAATGAGGTGCTTAGTCCTAAGTAAATAACCTCAAAACAAACCAAGAAAAACAGTTGCATCTTTTTTATCTTCTGGGTCTTGCACAATAAATATTTTGTTAGAAACTTAAAAAAAAAAAGTTATATATCCTCAATATAATTTCACTTAAAAAAAAAACCAAGCCCCTATAGGATCACACAGAAAAATATGCAGAAGTTAGTGAGGAAGAGAAATGTATTATTTTGTGACATTTTTAGGTACAGATGAAAATAATAGCTTCTGGAAGGGTTTGCCTGGTTAATCACTTTAGCTGAGTTTTTCCTTCTTTTCACTTCTGGACCATCAAAAAGCTCTAGTAAATGAATTTCACTAGATCCAGGATCATTTGGTACTCTCGCTTTTCTGCCACCATTCCCTTTAACTGAGCCTGAAGCCACGATGGAAGAGCCAGAGCGATGCACAGCCACATGAAAGGGCAGTCCGGTTGAACCAGCTGGCAATGGAAAAGCTCTCACTGAAAATCAAACTGGCTTTATTTTGATTGCTAATGGCAGGCATTGGAAAATGGTGAGATAACCTCCCAAAAGTCAGGAGGCTGGCTTATGTATCCTGCCAGTATGAGAGAAGGGTTTGTGTTGTGTTTTTTTCCATAATTCAGGACTCTCTTTGTTTGCCAGTGTGGTTTTCTGAGCTTTCTGGATGATGTTAGTTTGGGTTTGTGAGGCGCTCTTCTTTTTTTTTTTTTTTTCCCTGAGGACCAGAAGCTTTTTAGAAGACTTTTAAAGATAAGAAGATAGGATTTGCAGGGATGGCAGCTGCACCTTAGGTTCCTCAACCTTACAGTAAGCAGCTGTATTTAGGGTGTGCAAGTGGTTGCTCCGGCCATGGACCACTGGCAGCGGCTCAGTCCCTCAAGGAAAGGAGCCCTGGAAAAGGTCACAGCCAGTTTACCTCTTCTAATCCTTAAGCACTGAACTAATGTCGACTCAGTGTCACGTAAATAAAGAGATAGGAGGAGAAGAAGGAATGCTTTTGGGAAAAAAAATCAAGATACACTTTTTTAAACTAAACAGGAATAAGCTACTCTTCAGCAAAAATCAGGGAGTCACACTGGGTTTGGCACTGGCTTAAACAAATCAATTAAAGTACTGATTTAAGTTAAACCAATATGCTAGCAAGGCCTTAGGTTTTCATCTTCCAGAGACTTACGTGCATGCTTGGCTGAACAGTGGGAGTGATTATCTGTATAATTCATGGTAGGAATACGGCCTTATTATTTAAGGATTCAGCTTTATAATATATACTGTATTTGCAGATCGTTGCCTCTGTACAGGGTTTCTGTGGATTTGGAGCCACTTGCTCTGGGTAAAATGTATTTCCAGCTCCTGCACCCACCCCATACGCTCTGACGGTTGGGACTGTTGGCTCTCCCTCATCATCCTCATGAATTGCGCTGGTGGTGCTGGTGAGGGATGTGCCACTTCTGCGGAGCCAGGCCATTTTTCATAAATATGTAAATAAAATTTACCTCCTTTTGCTGACCCCTCGAAGGGCCATTTTTGGCCTGCAGCAAATATTTATGTGCAAGCTGTAAACCCCTGAAACTGAGGGGTTATAGTGGAAATGCTGACAGAGTATTAAGAGACCTTTAACCCTTGGTTTAGCTGGCCCTGCTATAATTACAGGTCTGTCTGTTATTTTCAATAGCACTCGTCATGACCTTGCCTCTATTTTTTAATTATAGTAGAACTTGTGAAGGGAATTATTACTAAGTTGGGGGTTCCCCCTCTCTCTAAATTCAATCTTTATTAAACATGTAAACCGCTGAAGAGGCAGGATTGGGCTAATAGCCTTTTCCCTCCCTTCCCCTCCCTCCTTTCTGGACTGCGGTTCAAGTTGTGCCTGAGCCCTGAGAAAAATGAGTGCTGTGATTAGAGCCTCCTTAGTCCCCTGTGAGCACTGAAACTGGCTGTACAATAAGCATCAAAGGTTAATGAACAAGGGAAAAAAGTTGACATTTTATTTGGTAATGGTTCTGGTGGTTGAAATCCGAATGGAAAAGATGAGATCCAGGAGGAGGTCGCCTTTCCTTTTCTCCTTCTCTCCCTTTTTTCCTGAAACATCCGTGTCTGGAGGAGGCAGGTCCTATTGGACCCCAGAAATGACTCTTTAAAAATGTTTGTGATTGCAAACAACTGGGCCGTAGCTTGCAGTTTAAGGAGAGCAGCTGGAATACATTTTTCAAACAGCATTGTTAGTCTCCACGCTGGCTTCTTTGTGCTCTCCCCTACTTTGGGGAGGGAGGGAGCTCGCTGGGGTGATGATATCCAGCCCCTTTCACTGCTGACCCATAGCAGTTCAGTGAGCTGCCGGCGCTCACGGTGGAAAAATGCCCCATTCTCATCAGCTGTGCAACATCCTGTTGGGCTTTCCCAGCTGGCCCCTGCAGAGGCTCCTTCGGCCTCGCTAGCCCAAGCTTAATGAGGCTGAAGTCACCCACCGAGTCTGCAGCATGCAGGGAATCCCCCAGGTATAGGGATATTTTACAGCTTGGTGTACCATTGCTGAAGGGGTGATAGAGGGATGTACGCTTCCCTGGCTGGTGAGTATCTCCCTGGAGCCCAGCGCTGACCTGGATATATACCTCCATCGACTGATGGAGGAGACAGGAGCACCCATCTTCAGTATCACCATGGGGCTTTCCTGTGGCAAACGTGTTAGCGGGGTTAGAGGAGTGAAGGGGCCACACATAGGCTGGAGAAAGGGTGATCCTCCATCCTTAAGTTATAGGTTGGGGGAGAGTCTTTTGGGATGAGCATTGACTTTTCCAATCATGGGACATACATAAACTCTGGTTTTTGCATACACGAGCCCCCTGGTGCTGAGGGGAAGCAAGCAGAGAGAAAAGTCGTCCTGGTGTAGCAGAGCACAGAGGCTCCTCGCATTGCAGCACTGGCATGTTAAAAAGAAGAGAATGACAAGACAGGTGCTTCAAGGCAGGAATTTTCCTGGGATCCTCTGGCTTCCTGTTCAGATCCTTGAAACGAGCCCCAGGAAGGGTACAAGCTTTGTGTTAGCCCTCGTCCCTCTGGGGAAGGGGACCTTGGCTATTCTTTCAGTGTCTCCCCATCAGATCCACAAACTGAACCTTTGGAGCAGTTTAGGTATTTTCTTCTTTAATGGGAGTGATGGATTGGCCTTCAGTGGCTGAATGACCTTTCTGTTCCAGTCTAGACAGCTGCGGAGGGTTTGAGAAGCATGACTGGATCAGGCCCTTAGGAAATGCTTTCACTAAAGCACTTTATGTACATTCGGAGAGCTCATGAATCACTGGGCTTTGCAGATAACTTTACCCTTAATATATAGTAGATTATATTCATTTTAATATTTACTCAGGTAGGATGCAAAGCGTGTGGCCATGAGGCGTAGCGCAGTGTTGAGCGATGGCTTGTCTGCATTGTTTATAGGTGAGTAATTAGAGTTGCTGTGCCGAGGCTGTGGGTTTGGGACCAAACTGGCTGGATATTTATTTACATGACTCAGTGAATGAAACTGAGTTGGAAGCATAACCTACAGGTGTTATTCTTTCTCTCTCCTCTCCGCCCTCCTGCCCCAAAAATGCAATTTCGGAGTATCCATACCTTCTTTACACTGTATCTTGACACTACTTACTTCGAACACCATCTTCCTTTACTGAGGTGTAAGGAAAATTAATTAGCACAAGCTATCGCAGGTAATTAATATTGTGTGGGCGAGAGAGGGAGAAGACTTTTTAAATGGCTTGCAGTACATTTATAAATCTGTCCTACGGTGTTCACTGCTTGTAGTTATGACTAAGGATGCTCACCTGCCCCTCATCTACCACCTCATACCACTGACTGCATTCTCCCATTTGATGATGCCATCACTGTAGAGTATTTTACCTGCTAAAAATAATTTAGAGCTTAAATTCTGTATTTACACTTAAACATTGCTGATATGCAGTTATCAATAAAAGAAACAGCTGCACGTTGACCAAATGTGTGAGCTTTTGCCTGGGAAAGCTGAGCATTTTGATAGACAAAATTTTACAGTGGAGTCATTTCTGTAGGTTGAACCAATCTTACCAGCGCTTTCCCCAGAATATTTTCTCCTGTTTCAAAGTATACATTCTTACGGAAATTATTATTGAAAGCAGGACTGAAAGTAAGGCATTATTCTAAGAAAAAAAGGAACTTCTTTTTTCCGTAGACCTTTACATTTTAAACTACTGAAAAATGTGTAAAGTGTGTGAAAAAGTAGACCCTTTACTCCAAAATGAAAATAACATTTCTATTCCCAAATTGATTATGAGAGTGGGTTTCCACTTTTCCACCTGCTTCAATTAAATCAATAACTAGTCTGTATACAACCATTTTAGCTCATAAGGTGGAAAACATTTTAAGGGATGCGTGGCACAGAAAGGTTAAGCCACTTACACGAGGTGGCACAAAAGGAAAAGGCTGAACTGGGACCAGAGTCTTACCAAGCATCAGGTTGTTTTGGTTTATGTTCCTCTACATATCTAGTTCTTCCTTTGAAGAACTAAAATGCTGAATAGCAGGTCGCTAGTTTCACATACCTGTCTAAAACACATGGACTTGTGTCTACAAGTTAATCGCAAGTATGGCTATGCTATAAGTTGGTGTTTATTTCCTAGCTTTCTGGGAAACTTGATAGTAGACTCCATTGCTATACGCTATGAATATTCCCTGTATATCTTTATTTTTAAAAGATATATTGGCTTTATTTTAAGGATCTTCACAACGCTGGCGAATGAAGTGGGGGAAAGCATGAGCTGGCCAGGAGAAGTCTTTTCGGTGCATCCCTTTGGTAGCTGCCCTGGGGTGGAGTGACCAGGGGATGACTTCACCAGATCGCTTGCTCTGTATGTCCTACTGTTTTTTTCATCTAAGCAATTCTTCTGCCCTGTCCTCTTTCCATAACATACCAGGACTGGCGTGGATAGATTATGACTGTCATGTATATGTGCACAGAAGCAATACTGGGCAGGATTCTCCAACCTACTCCTCCTTTCTAAGTCTAGCAAAACCCAAACCAAGACCAGTTGTACTGGCACGTGGGGTCTGCCTTTCCTTCTTTCTTTCCTGTGGTATCTGTAGTTACTGAATATGGCACTTATTGTTGTTGAATGCAGTTGTTTTGGTTTTTTTATGAAACACTCAGAAGCAGTTATTTCCTTTCTGGAGGCAGTTATTTGCTCTTCTGTAATAATTTGTATATTCCCTAAATGCCAAAGGGATATTCTTCCTGCTAACTCTGGCTAAAATAAAACATAACAGAGGAAACCACTGGCTGTGTGTTAGGGCAGGTCAGGAAAGGGGCAAGTTGATTTATGCTTCCAAATGACCCAATGCCATGAAGCGTTTAAAGGCACGCTCGCTTGCGAGCATGTGAGGAGTCTCTGGTTGCCACCACCATGCACGGCAGAGCAGCAGCCCCCGCGCTGGCCCCGGGAGGAGGGTACCAGCCGCTGCCCGCACCGTGCTGTACAGAGGGATGCTGCTGGTCCCACCTCTGCCCAATGCAAAAGGCAAGAATCAGGGAAACTCGTACTCTCAAGTCATTTAGGTGCTTCCCGAAATTCTACATGATCTACTGAAGTGCCAAAGTAAATGCACAAATCACATTTTTAATGTTTTGCTCGTTTCGTTTGATAGATTGCCAAGTGAGAAATTTCAAGGGGTCTACAAGTCACTCAGGTGAAAGAGCAACTTTCTGCTGTATTTTTCATGTGAGTAAAATGCCGATCTATAAAGGATTAGGAGCGTTTATTCAGAGTTTGAACTTTAACATTCCTCAAGCCTCGAATTTTTAATCTTCAAAAGAAAGCAGTCATTTCATGGAGAGTTATGAAACGTGAATTATTTATTCCACCAGTAAATATGTAATTAGGCATATTTTGAAAATCTGTAATTAATCCCTCACCCCTTAAACCCATAAGAAATGCTAATATGCCTCTGAGGTAAGGCAGGTTTCTATAAAGGGCATTATGTAAGCTGTTCTGATCTGTTGTGTAATTATGTTTGCTGTCTGTGGTGGAAAAAAAATCCTAGTGAGAATTTGTTGTGGAGGAGAGGGAAGAAAGGGAAGAAAAGGCTTTGCTCTTCACTGAGCAGGAGGCAATTATTAAATGGCAATATATCCAAAGATTTTCATTTGTTTGGGTTGGGTTTCAAAGGGTGCGGTGCATGCATCAGGCAAGAAAATCAAAGCTGTTTATTTTATTCCTACTTGATGTAGCAAACTATCAGCCCTGCCTCAATAACCCCATAGCCAAGGAGCTATTTTGGCCTGGCTTATGCACCCACAGCTTAGCACAACTGTTGTTCTCCCCCTTTTCCTCTTCCTCCAGCAGCTCCCCCAGTGGATTTTTCCTGATAAAAGAGGGAAATCTTGAATCTGAGCAGTGCCTTTTGAACCATTTCATGTTCACTTTTTCATTCTGCATCCTCATAACACAGTATAAAGAAATATGACCAAAAAGAAATATATTTTTATATATATAAAAATATCTATATATGGCATGAGAAGACTTTCCAGCTTGTTTTTGGAGCAAGGAGATCTGTTAAGAAGAAAAATATAATTGATCTCACTAATTTTGCCATTGTGGAAAGCGCAAGAGCAGATTGCTAAGCTCAAACGTAATTTTAGTTTGGAACAACTGGACATATTTAAGAGCCTTTCACTAACAGCAACTGCCATAGCTCTGTCACTTCGCTGTAAGAGTCTCTTCTTGTCATTTTAATTTCATTAAGAGGACAGTGCACCCTACTACTTGAGCTGATGAAAGCAAGGAGAGAATTAAAGGTCATTGAATGCCATTTTGGTCAAAATTGGGCACTTTGGCACTTAGGATGGGACTTATGAGGCTCAATAAGGGGCCAGCAACATTGTACACATCGGAAAATATGATATAAATTGGCTCAAAAAGCAAGCAGACAAGTTCATGCAGATATGTTCATTGGTGATTAGTAAATACAGCCACCTGACTGTAACCTCAGAGGCAGTAGGTTGCTGTTTTCCAAAAGAGAATACCAGGGGAAAGATTTTTCTGTATGATGTGCCCTGTTTCCTGTACTCAGCCATTGTCAAAATCATAATTATTGAGCTTAGTTCATTATTTCCTTGGCTCCCACCAGTGGAGGTAGGTGGGAACCACATCTCATTTTTCTCCATGCAGCTTTTTACCTTTGTCCCAAGGCAAGGACCTTGGGTTGAACCTATGGCCTCAAAATTATCTGGCTTCAGAAGCCCTCTGAAAGAAACACCTTTCAATGTATGCTGAGCTTGCCCACCACACTTGGGAACAGGCAGGATATGCTAACTCAGTACTTCATGAAGAAAAGCTTGCTCCCAGAAGTCAACCAAAAGGTTGGGCATCAATCAAGCAGATGTACAGCCTGTTCTCTTCTGAAATGTAGGCAGCTTCAGGTTAGAAAAGTTGTAGCTCCTAAAACTCTGCAGTAAGAAGAAGGTGCCTGTAGAAGCCGAAGAATACCCATCAGGCTGCTCTTCAACGAGAACATATCCCTGAGTCTATGACATCTGCAAAGTGGTTACAGCGCCATTGAAGTGAACCTGGCTCTTTTAGTATGAATTTCTCTAAAGCAATCAGAAATACAGCTTCCTGTAGAAGTTGTTAACTTGCTGCTGAATTTGTCATGGGTATTTTGATGTTTGTCATCTTTATTAAAGGCCTTGGAGAGGTGAGATGGTGTCAGGGTAGCAGCTTTTGTCTGAATCAAGCGAGTGTACCAACAGAGAGGATGCTGCTTCACTGGGAAGAAAGTCTATGAAAATATAACCTGCTCCATTATGATTTATCGTTCCAAAAGCCTTTAATGCCTAGGCAACCTCTTAGGAGACAGAAAGACTTTTCCAGGGAGTCATTTATGCCACCTTAAATAGATGTGTTGGCTTTCCGTACCCATTAGCCCACAGCAGATGGACAAGACATCTAATTTTCTGGTGCATGAATAGTTGATTGAGGTGAGTAGAAGCCCGACTCAGGCTCTCAGAGAACCTAGCCCAGATGGCAGTTATGAAGAGCTTCATATGCATTGCTGAAATTTTATTGTTTTTAAGCCCAGATGATAATTTCTGGGGTCCTAAGTGATGAGTATTCAGACTGGCACTTGGCAAAGCTGTGTCTGCTTATTTTTATTTCAATTACACATAAGTCAAAAATAGTCTTGTTTGTATTTTAAGGGACAGTAAAAAGGGAATATAAATTCCCGTAATGTGAGCTTTTCAATGAGGTTTCATTTCAGTTTTCAGTTAATTTTGTAAAGTGAATTTACAATAGAAATGTCACCAGTGGACATTATAGCCAAAAGTACGCTGGTTTCAGTGATGGGGAGATAAACCTCTCCTCAGACTGTGCTTTTGGTGCAGAGAAGTGTCTGTGTCAACAAAAAAATCCTCAAAAATGTGAAGGAATGCTGCAAAGAGGAAAGGAATAATCAGTTATCCACGCCTCTTGCAGATAGGACAAGAAGTAATAGGCTTAAATTGCAGTAAGAAAGATTCAGGTTAAAACCTTCTTGTGATAAGGACAGCGATGCAGACTGCAAGACACTGCCTGGGGAGGTGGCAGTGTCTCCAGCACTGAAGGCCTTAAAATCCCAAAGATAAGCATCTGTCAGGAATGACACAGGTGCCATGGGCCAGGGAAGGGACTGGTGACCGCTGGAAATCCCCTCCAGCCCTTCGAGGTGATGACTTTAGGGGAGGACGTGCTTTGGGGAGGTCTGCAATGTGACGCAACTGGAGAGTTGTGCGTGTTGCTGGTTGTCATCTGTGATAGGGGCTCCATGTTGTTAGGTCTGGGGAGCAGCAACCGCCGGACTGGAGCTCTGAAGATTGATAAATGAGTTTGGAGGAAATGAGAAGGAGGATAAATAAGAGCTAGCATACCTTGTTTCAGAAAAAAATAAATAATTTAGGCAAATTAGGCAGAATGAAGTCCAAGTCTTTCAATGGACCCTCTCCTTGTTTTTCTGATGAACTCTCAGGGTACATCACTGCCCAGCTTTCTGGTTGGCCACAGATATCCCTGAGTGAAAAAGTGGGAGAGGTTGGAGTGTTTCGTTTGCACCGGTCAGCAGAACAGGAGACTGCCAAAACCTAGAGGAGAGGTAAAAAGGGATGGGCATGGGGGGAAACACAGCAGAGGGAGAAAGGACACTGAGGTACGAGGAGCCTTTAGAGGGCAGTACGTGTCCTTGGAGGGGAAAAAAGGACGAAAAAAGGAGGCTGTGGTGGGTGAGAGATGGGACAGGGTGTTCAAGGGGGAGCCAGAAGGAAATGCTGCAGGATTTGGGTTGACAAACCTCCAGACCGTATCGGACTTCTCAGGCTTGTTTATACCTGACTGATTTCTAATAATGTCCATGTTATGGAGCTTTTGCTAATAAGCATAGGTGAATAGTAGGGGTATAATAAATACGTCTCTGCTTGGCCCCTGCCCAGATGCTAGTGGAAATTTGGAGTTATCTGTCTTTTAAACTCTGGATGGCATGGTCCACAGTTTGGTATAAAAGTAAAGAAACAATAAAACAAAGAAAATCTGAAAACCTTGAAATGGTACACTATGCTTTTACGTGCCATTAAATGGTCCCTCCCCTGGGAAAGAAAGAGATTCTTCGTCCCAATATATAAATATGTGTATGTATGCATCCGTTGTCTGTGTGTTATGCATACACTGTGCCTGGGGTGCACCTAACCCAAAGGGAAAAGTGGCAGCAATCACCGGCTGCTCTTGCGGCTAAGGTCACCACCGCAGTCCTACTCACGGTGATTCCCTTCTTCTGCAGACTTTGACTTCCAGACAAGCCAGGCTGAGGTTGATCATACCAATCCTGAACATCGCTCTGGCCTTACTTACTCCAGACAAGCAAATCGTGTCTGAATTCTGCCTCTTGGCACCATGAGGAAAACCTCACATTTCATTTGCCAGGTGTTTCTCAAGGAAAGAGGTGTCTGTGCACCTTGTGTGTTACCTGTAATGTACAGCAGGTCAGTGACCCTTAATGTCCTCTGCTTCACACATGCAGAGTTATGATTGTATCAATGACATTAGGTATTTTGTGTTATACTGGATATTTAGTTAAAATATTCCCTACCCTATCAGAAGATGCTCTTACATTGTTCATTAAACATTTGCTGTATGATAACTACAATGTGCCATTGCATTCCAAGTTGCTGGTTTTAGTTTCTTGTAGTAAAATTACTCTTATACTATAATGACTGCACAGCACAGAATAATGTGCTGCTGCACATAAATGCTTGCCTTGCCAACTGGT
The DNA here is from genome assembly GCA_034782735.1 of Sagittarius serpentarius. NCBI lineage: Eukaryota > Metazoa > Chordata > Aves > Accipitriformes > Sagittariidae > Sagittarius > Sagittarius serpentarius. The sequence goes on from JAVKLA010000081.1 coordinate 18,445,346, forward strand.
CCTTGTTAGTTGGTTTGAGCAAAAAACCATGGGAGAAATTTGAAGTGAGATGACATAGAAATCTAAAACCAGGATCTAACATGCCCTAGCATATCCGTGGGTCTCCACCTCCTGAGTATGTTTGATATAATTACTACATTATATTTTTAATTATGTTTGTTTTCCTCCTTGCAGTGCCCATTTCTTACGTTTCTTCTTCATTTATATAGTACCCCAGCAACATCCACATTTATAATTACAGAAGATAAAGTTATAATATTCCTGAGGCAAAACTGCATTTTAACAACTGTGCTAATGTGGAAAACAACTTGTGCAGAATAAATATGCCCTACAATTAGTGGTACGCCGACATTTTTCATGGTTACCTTACATATAAATAAACTCAAGCCACTGACATTTTTCCTGAGGGCTTTTATCTTCGCAGCCCCAAAACTGCAGACAGATTTGTTGTAAGTAACACTATCACCATAATAAGTTTGAAAACCCATTTTTTTTTTTTTAAATTCATCTGCTTTTGCATCTGCATAGCTCAGGGCTGGGCCTGCGGGTCTGATATTGTCTGTCTGATGAACCGTCGCCGCGTCCTGGGCTCCCCGAAGCCTATCATTTGGCTGAGGCTAACAGGAGGTGACTGGGCAAAGCCGTTTCACCTGAGGGTGGGCCAGGTCACAGGTCACTTGTAATAGCTTCTCTGTGCATCTCCAGACCTGTAAATGAGACCAGAGCCCGACTCACTTCACTACACTTTCTTTGTCTTAGACGGATGCTCTAATCAAACAAATTACCTAGCCCATGATCGCAGCCACTGAGCCAGAGATGGTTTTGCAGACGCTTGTCTGGAGCCCTCTGAGCCCCCTCGACCATGCAGCACCGCTTAAAAGAAAGGGCTAATGTTTTTCACCACAGGTAATAAAAAGATGTGCAGTCACTTGGCTAAGCCAGCCTCGGAAAAAATCCCCGGGGACACCACAGGGCACATTTTGACACGTGCAGCACAGCTTACTTCGGGGAGGGGCATGTATATGAAATAAGGAAGGGGCTGGCTGCCATGGCTGCCATCAGTGCGGATGTACACGTGGTATGGCTCTACTGACCCAGCATGTCTTGGTAAAGCCTAGATGCCATGCCAGTAAGACAGTAGGTGTACCTTACCTCTGGGCAGTGTTATACTCTGCTTGGGTTTTGATTTTTCTTTTTTAAAGGGGAGAAAACTGAGATGGGCAAAAAGTGCATGTGTGGGGAAGAAGGTGAGCCCAACCATAAATAAATGCGCTCACCCAGCACTGACAGAGAAAAGCATACAGGCGTGGTTTGTTTATTGTAAAATTCAGCCTTAGGCAGAGGATTTAAAACTGATCAGCCCGCTACAAACATGTTATATTAGTCTTGTATTTATTTATTGCTCAGTCCTTTATTTTTATTTATTGACTGTCATTCCCTACTGTACTGCAGGCAATGCTGTCACTGTATTTTCTTAAAACTTTCAAAATAAATTTGTAAACAAAAAAAAAATTTCCAGCCATCCCATATTTTTCTCCTGCATTTTCCAGACACTTTGGCTTTTGTAGAAGTAATGTTGGTGGTTTACTTGATTCTGACTCTGAAAAAAATACCCTAGGTACTTTCTAGTTTCAGATGGTTTGTGTGATTGTAAAAGAGAAAGAAACCAGTTTTGACTCAGAGAATGAGCTACTGCAAACAATCTGTTGCTAATATAGTCTAATTGCTAGTGATATTTTGGGAAAACAATTAAATTGGAAGTGGGGTTACTTTGGTGTTTATTGTCTGTGACAGCTTCTTTTGGAAACAGGCTCGAAGAGCTGCTGAACTGAGGCTGCGACGATGTGTGAATAATACTTATCACCAATGCAGACCCAGCCGGCGAAAGGGGGGAATTACAAAACGAGGGCAACCTCACCTGTTAGACGTGTCAGGATGGGCAGTGAGATGTTATGTGGTCAGAGGTGGGTCCTTCCGCTTACCTGTATTTACACCCTGCAGCATCGTTGTCCTTCTTTTATTGCACTAGGACTGGGAAGATGCTTAGGTGCCTGCTGGGCATGAGCTGAAAAAATCTGCATGAATTTCGCTGGTGGAGAGAAAGGTACCGTGTACTGGAAGAAGTACATTTGAACCACGAGTGTAACAGCTCAAGAGAAAAGTCTGGGCAAAATTCCTATGGATTTCCCCGCATCCAGGTTTTCACTGCTGGTTGTCACTGTGATTAGTTCGATGTGTAAACAGACGTGCCCTCTGCAAGCAGCTGTGCTGAAAGAAGAGGTTGCCACCTACCACCAGACCTCCCGCTTGTTCTTTAACAACCTCTGCTGGAAAATGCCGCCTCCTTCTAACCACCAGCAAAGCCGCTCACCGGGGTCCAGCCAGCCCCATTTTGAGCACCTCCAGACCATGTTCCAAAAACCTCCTGCTGAGATGAGGCTGTTCCTGTGCAAACCTCTGCCTGATGGGCTGCAGCCATTGGAAGGAAGCTGAGCAGAGATACAAAGGTTGGCCTGAGGCTACCACAAATGCTCTGAAGACTTTGTATAAGCCAGTCACATGGTTGGGTCAGGAATATTTCATTGAATTCTGGTCAAGCTGTCGCATACAAGCTACGGCAGAAATGGCGTTGAAGATAGAGGAGGCTGCAGTGGTTAGAGAGACAATAATTTTCAGTACAAAGAGGCCAGATCTTTGGAACTAAGTAACGTGCCACACCTGAACCAGCCCTGGGGGCTGCTGTAAGGGAGCAGATGCAGACCTGATGCTGGTTACTGAACTTGGTACCACTGGGAGAGGTTGGCGCTGGCCCCATCCCAAACCGTCTTAACCTTCAGCAAGTGCTGAGCATGTGTTGCTCCTCCTCAGTGTCAAGATGCCCAAGTGCAGCAGAGAAGACTATTTAACCCCATCTGTATTTTGGTTGTTGAGTTGCAGAGTTTGCGTTCGCAAGCTTTACTATTGTGGCAGAAAGTCTAGAAAATAGTCCTTTGTATCTCCTATGAGAACACTGATGCTCACAATATTTCCTGTCTCCAGAAGCTGGAGATTTAGGAAAAGCATCAACTACCATCTAAGTAGGAACAAAATCAGGTGAAGAGTTTTGACAGTGAGAGGCGGTGTCTCAGGAGCTCTCTCATTTTTGCCCTCTACGCAGAACTGCTCACATCAAGACCTTAAACCCGCTCTGTAAAATCTGTTTGCATGCGAGCAGATGGTATTTCATTGTCTTTTGCTAGTGATCTTGAATTATCAGCCTTTATAATGAAAATGCCAATTCAGCCTTGACTGCTCTACTATAACTCTACCAGGACCACTATAATGCACACGCCATATATACTGAATATTTATTATGGTACTGTGCATATTATTTATTGTATATGCAACATATTTTGTAGGTGAAAAATGATACCTTATCTAAGTCAATGAGCATAACCAGGAAAAATATGGCAGAGTAATCATGTGATTCATAATTGACATCTGCTCTCCAAAGACTTGGACAGAATCTGAATTTTCAGTGTATGCTGGAAATGCTCTTCTGTTTGCTGGCCTGGGCATAACTGTGCCACTGCTTTCCCCAGCAGCTCCGTCAGTCTTTGGTATTTCCGTAATTCCCTCGGCGCATAGGAGAGCTGTGTCAGCACATGCTGAAAATATTTCAAGTTGCAAAAAAACGTTGATGTTTTTCAGTGTCCACAAACAAGAAAAGGAAGCGGGGTTTTTTCTGTCCAAATGCTAATGAAGACCAGCCCATGTGCATCCTTAGGGTTTTTGTAGATTCACAGTGGGGGTTTTTATATGCGTGTGTGTTCATGTATATATGGATATATGAATGCCATTTTTTGGGAAGCATCTTCTGCTCTGATTTCAGCACTCTGTTGATATCCACCCTGCAGCCTGGACGTGGCTAGACCAGCCAGACCTCTGCAGCCTCACCCCCCTCCAGCACTGACTCTTTGGTTCAGTCCTATCCTAAACCCCCACTTCATAAATGTACCTTTTTCTGACACCGCATACGGGTTCCTTGCACATATTTGGGACAACATATGCTCAAATTGCTGAGAAAAGAGAATTTGGGGGATGGGGGTCATTGGCTTTTCTCACTTCTCCTCCTGCTGGTCACGACAAGCTCGTGGTGCAGTGGGTGACCTGGTTGCACTCAGGTCCTTTTAATAGGTTGTCTCATCAGCCTGATTATTGACAAAATTTCCAGCAGATTTTATGTATTAATGGGATACACGGGCATCAGTGGGCAAAGCCGCATAAGAGAGGAGGGCTGCAGAAAAATCCACAGAAATTACGTAGTGGGTAAAGTCATATCTGGTCTAGAGAGATTTGTCTGAATTTAAGGTGACTAGAAGGAAGGTGAAGGTGGAATTTGAAGAAGTGGAGTTGAGTGAAGCTGCTCAGATCAACAAGCACCATGGCTTGGGAATTTTTCCTTTTGCTGACTTAATTTTTCTTGCCTTTGTAGGTTCTTCAGTGTCTGCTACTGTGGCTGGGAGAAATACGGAGCTGCCTCAGCCCATCGCAGCCTGGCTGCAATATGGCATCCTTGCACGTGTGGGAGAGAGGGCAAGGGCAGAGAGGAGGGGAGGATGAAGGATTTATTAGTGTAAACAACAACAGGGACATAGCAAGAGTTTTCGAACAACCATCCAAATCACGTTATCGATGGCATCTAGAGACCAGCCCACATCTTTATTGGTGTTGCTGTCGCTGCAGGAACGTGGCCAAGTTTGTCTCGGCATCTGAGCTAGTCTTTCTTGTCAAAGCCTTTTTTTTCTGGACAGATAAGGCTCTGTTTATAGCACATTTAAGAGCAATAGCTGAAGAGAAGAGAGGCTTCACCACTTTGATATGCAAAAGACAACAAATTTTCTGTATACATGAGGAGAGCTAATCCTGCTCTCGCTGAAGTGTTTTCAAAGATTCCCAGTGACTTTGCAGAGACTTTGAATTACGGCCAGCTTTTGCTTTTTTCTTTTTTTTTTTCCTTTCCCCTCTCGCAAAATGTCAGGAATAAATATTTTAATTCAAAATGGCACTGCGGTGCCTTGCAGCGCTGTGGTCCGGGCCCCTTTCCCCAGCAGCCTCCGGCGCTTTTCCGAGCAGCGAGGTGTGCAGCCGGAGCGCAGCCCTTCGGCAAGCGCAGCCACACCGGGGAGTGCCAAAGCACTGCAGAGCAAGGCCATCATCAGCTATCAGATAAGCTTTTTTATACGTTCAAAACTCACAAAATATACATAGTTTAGTTGGCTTGGTCAACTGCTGGGGAACCTGCATGCTGTTTGCAATGTGCCTGCTAGAGTAAGACACAAAAAGTAATTTTAGAGATAGTTTTAAAATATTTCAGGTCTTCTGGGTATTCCAGCTCAATGGCAATAAAGCCAGCAGTCAGTGCTTTATACCAACTAACCAAATCTGGTTTGGTTACGCTGCCCTTGCCCCAGGAGGAGTTGGCAGCCAGGCAGAGAGGAGGATCGCTTTACTGAAAGCAGGAGAGAAACTGGGCTTGTGAATAGTGGCTGCAAGAAAAGCCTCTTAAAAAAAGTGTTGAATTTTCATTAAAGCGGCTCATAACATGTAAGAGGAAGAATGCTGTTAAGCCTAACCGGACTTGCTTGCATGTCTAGCCTGGGAGCTGTTGTGAAGCCTCATAGTCTGTATCGTGGGACTCAGCTTGCCTTGGAACAGTGTTCTGCTAGTCAGTCGTCTTTATACACATGCCCGTGCATAGAGATAAGTAGATAGATACACACATATATATATATACACGTGTGTGTATAAATCTGTATAGACATATATGTGTACATATATATTTATAGACACACTGCATATTATTGAATATACATGCTATACCTATGTATGCTGCATGCATATGCATATATGCTTACGTTTTTATACATTTTTATGAGATAAACAAAACATAAAAAAGAAAGAAAAATCTATATAATGTAGATACATAACAAAATATACACATTTAAGTACATCTTGAGGTTTTGCAGATATACAAATGTATATATGAAACAGGTTTATAGGTATTGTACCTCTTCAGATAATACAGGATGAGCCAGATTATATAATGGTCATAGTGGATAATTGTTACAAGGCAAATCAGAGCAACCAAGTTCTCCTCCTCATATATGGGTAAATTTAAAGAGACTGCCTAGTGGCATTGTGACCAGCTTCCCCAAGAGGATTTCTGCAAGTGGTGCTTGGAAATGTCTTTGGAGTGATGCTCTTTGGCTTTAAAAAGTGGCCAGGCTGCCTCGATGGGACAGAAGGGGCTGTTGGGAGCGGCCCTGGGGGTGCTGCCAGCACCCAACAGCCACGGCATCACTCACCTTCCAGCTCTCTGACAGTGAGCAGGTTTTCAATATGTGAACATCAGCTTTAGATATGTTTGAAAGTTTAAAAATGAATCATCGTTTGCTAATAGCCCTATCTCCTAAATGCTTCTAATATGCTTATTATCACATCATTTAAGCATCCAGAGTGATACTAGAAAACATCAGTCTCCTGCCAAAAGAATCCGAAGTGCATTTTCTGGCTACAGTGTTAAGTTGCTTCCTGGGGGTACTAAGCCTTGATGACTGTCTTCCAGGTAAAGCAGAGAGAGATTGCCTCCTCCTGCCAAAAGGGGTAGAGCAATAATTGTCCTGATTTCTGCTGGCAATCGTTGGCATGCTGCTTGAAGCAACTGGTGCCCTGCACCTCTGAATTTCACTCAAGAATGGAAACATGATAATAGGGGGGAAAAAAACCATGAGAAAATTGATAGTGCTTTTGAAAATCAAACGGGCATCTCTGACTTTGGCTGTGTCACCTGCCTAATGCTGAAAGCTAATGCTCAGCCTGGTTTTCATGGGAATAAACCCAAACCACCAAACAAGGCTGACGCGAGCAAGTTGCAGCTACAGCCTGCCTGGGCAGAGCCCTCCAAGGCAGCAGGTTTTGCCAAAGCCCAGCTCAGCCTGGTGCTCCATACAGTCCCTGCCCCAAAAAATGAGAAGCAGAAGTCGCTTACAATGTCTTACAGGCTCAAAAAAATGGAGAGGGGAAGCTTGTTAATAGGGACCAAGCTTATGCTGGGCTTCTCAGGAAACAGCATATGCTCCTTCCCTGTGTATATGCTTTTCAGATGCCCTCGTTGAATGAGAGAGGAAAAAAAAAACTGGAGATGTCAGAAATGCCAACACTGAAGGAAAGAAAGAACGAAGGAAAAAGCACACACACATCTGCAGCTGATTTAACTGTATAAATAAATGGTAGGTTCTTTTGGCACTCCCAGCTCAAATAATTAAATGGCGCATTTGGATTCTAGGACACCACTGACCAAAAAATATACATAGATAGGAGAGAGAGGGAGAAAGTGTGTGTGCACGTGCACACGCATGTGTGAGTGTGTGTATTCATGAAGTATATATTTGTCCTGAATCATATGTTTATCTTTTTCCCCCCCATGCAATTACAAATTCATTAATAACCATGCGACTGAAATGAAAGCAGGGCAGGGAGGCTGGACGGGGCTGTGTGTCAGACTGCGTGCGCGCAGGGAGCTGGGGGCTGCTGTGCTTGGCGTGAGGCTGGGGGGGTCTGGTTTTATTTAGGGCCACACCTCGGCAGTTTTAAGACAACACAATCCAGTTACCCCAACCACAAAATTTTCTGTGAGAGCCCGACGGTCCCTGATGCCACCGGGAAGGGGGATGCTGGGAGCGGGCCAGCCCTGGCCAAAGCCTCCTTGGTGGGGCTGTCAGCAGTCATCTCCCTTCCCACACAGCCCCTAGGTGTTAAGGTGAGCTTAACTCCGTATATATCTGCCAGACCTGGGGATTCATCTCCTATAACTACCCGTTTCCTTCCACTGGAGGTATACAGCTGAGGATGGGCGAGATGGATACTGGCATCTGGTGCTTGAAAAATGTTCTTTTCTTCTCTTAAAAAAATCCTTGCCACTGCTGGGAACCTGCTGCCCCTATTCAGGCAAAGCTCCCTTGGCACTTTTTCTAAGGAGCAATGAAGACATCAAGCCTTATATGGATTCCATTATTATTTTGTTTTATTGTGTTGTTGTTTTATGAGGGACTCGAGGCCTACAGGGAGCAGGAAGGCGCTACCATCTAAACTGGGGTGGGGAGCGGAGGAGGCATGTCAAGGCTGTCTGGTATCAGGGAATGATTTCATCCTGAGCCCTATTGTGGCGGGGAAACAATTTCTGTTTGCCAGCAGGCCCGCTATTGTGCTGGTGGTGCCAGAGGAAATCTGCGGCTGAGCGAGGCTGCACAATTGCCGGTGTGGTCCCTGCCAGAGCCCTTGGCTCCGTGAAGCTGGGACAGCAGGCAGGGCTCAGCACGGCACGTGGGTACCAGTATACCTCGGCGAGGCAGCCTGAGCCTGGCTGCACAGCCCCAGGCTGTTATTATTTTGCTGTGAGCACTGGGGGACTGATCCATGCTGAAATACACCCTCCCCTGCTTGCTTCCCCTCCCTGCTGCATCAATTTGAGGGTCCCTGGGCCAGTGCGGTGTGCGGCTGTACGAGCAGTGGTATGAGTGCTGTGTGGGGCGCAAGCAAGAGGAGGGCAAGACGGCTTATACTGCCCTTTTATTGTTTTTGAAGCTGGACTCCGTGTAGGTAATGTTAATACCAAACCAGAGAGGGGTTTGTGGGTTAAGATGGTACGTGGTGTTAAACTGTTTCAATCTCCTTGTCTTTCCCAGACTTCTTCATCCAGTATTTAGCTCATCTAAATGCAAACCCTGGTGCCTCAGGCTTCCTCTTCTCTCTTCTTCTCATTTCACCCCATGCACTTTTTAAATGGGCATTTAATTTTAACCTGTGGACTAGGGACTGAGCAGCCTTGCAGGGAACGTAAAGCGAGACCATGCTAATCATGAAGGTGGCACTCCGACCGAGGTAGCTCAGAAGTACCTAATCTGTGATTTGCACACCCAAACTCCACTGCCAGCGTCTCTGAACTGAACCTTCAAAACCCTCCAAGCCAGGTACGCTGCTTGTCCAGACAATTTATCTGCAGCTGGTGCCTATCGGTGAAAGGACACGGGGACCAGGATAGTCAAAGACTGGAGGGTCGATAAACTCCTCGGTGGCTTCATAGACCCCACGCAGCCCAGTTACACATTGTCTGCGGGGCCTTGGCAACTCCTGAGCACTCTAGGCTGGGTTTTAAGAGGGTCATAGGCATAACCTTTAATATTACAGGTGTGTCCGTGCTTACGTAGCTAGAGCTCACGCAGCTACACATGAGCTAACTTTAATTGAAGTGGTTTGGGTGCTGCCAGCAATGCAGATCCTGTCTAGAGCAAGCTATGGCAATGATCTAGGATTTACCTGCATCTCAGGAAGGTTTCGTTGCCCACCCTGAGCACCCACAGCTCTACCTACCCATGCTTGAACCTAGTGCAGATATGTCGCCCACTACAGCAGCAATATCCTCCAGCTCCTCCAGCACATACATCTGTTTGCTTTCCATCCTCCACCTTCCTGAACCGCCCCACCTCCCTCCCACAGGGTGCAACCCTTAGGGTTGTCATTACTGGTCCTGCCCCAGACATCAGCACTGGAAGATGACAAATGACCTGATTTTCCACGTTTCCTTTGAAAACTTGGAAACAGGGCTACACATGAGCTCATCTGGACAGTGGCAATACTAACCAATGCATCTCTCCCAAACCCCTTAGGACTTCTCTGCATGCAAAGAGAACGGGACAACCCTGAGTGGATGAAACAGTCAAAACCGCTTTTAATTTCCTTCCTGATAATGGTGTGTGGTCACCAAGCAGGGACTGGGAGCAGCCTCCAAGCCTTATCGTTGTCTCTCCATAAGGGCATCTATTGCAGCACCCCATCGAAGCGGAGCGACACATGCTCCTTCGGTGTCATGCCAGAATTTCTGCAAATACCATGTGATTTATGCACATGTGCAACCTTGTATTTTGTTTTGGGGTTGGTTTTTTTTTTTTCCTGTCATAGGCTGCTGGCAGATCTGGTACTATTCTCTCAGCCTGTTTTGAGTGTACGCTGAGCCATTCCCAGCCAGTTGGAGCTTTTCCACAAGATGGTACTCAGCCCAGTCTGTAATTGAAACAGGGCATGGATGCTCCTGGGGAAGGCAGACGTCAGCCAAAAATCCAGGCCGTGTTAGTCAGAGATATTTAATATACAAATAAGAAGTTGTTTCATAAATATCTTATAAAAACTGTAATTTACTTCCCAATATTTTAGCAGATTATCTTAATGCAAACAGCAGATGTATTTTGGAATGACTAGACAAATGTTTAGTGAAATTAAAGTTATTCATGTGCAGTCACACAGGGAATATTTGCATGATATTTTACTAATTGCTCCAAAATCTGACTTGTAGCAAATAAACAAACAGGGGGGAAAAATAAACCAGCAGAAAGATTAGCCCCAGGCCTCTCTTTTTAATTTCTCCGAGTCTTTCTTCAACCGCTCAACTTTTTTCTCTGGCAGCCTGCGGTTCTTCCCCAGTCTCCTCATTGCTGTTCTCAGGCTTGTTATCCTTTTGCAGACTCCTAGTTTCCCCCTGGTAACTGGATTTCTTCCGAAAGGCACTTGATTTTCTTCTTCCCTTGTAGTCCAAGCGCCCTTCCTTGGTCTGCAATTCTGCCTGCTCCAGTTCCTTATTGCTTGGCTGTAGTCAATGAGGCCAATTACAAATTGTCAAATTTCCTTAAGCAGTTTGGTGAAATACTTCACTATTTTACCTAGCTCAGAGATTAGCCATACAGAAAAACCCAACACAAAAGGAGTGGATGCTTTTTTAGTGGCCAGGAATTCAGACATGGGTTACTTTAACCTTCTCTTACGAGTTTCAAGTTACAGCAGCGAGAATTGAGTTGTAGTTGCTGACTGTTATGACATTATTTTATGTCAGGTCTATTTATTTGCCCTCCTGGAAAAAAAGAATGTATTTCGAGACGTCAAAATATTTTGTTTGCCTTCATTCGTTTGCAAGAGGAGCCTTAGGTGAGGTAAGAAAAAAATGTATGTTTATCGAAATTTTGGTGCGTGGTAGATGGTTACATGTTTGTATATATTTCATACTCTAAAATTGAAAGAATGCTGAGGGTGCAAAAAATCAAGCAGTGGGAAGTCAGCAAAGGTCAGAATTAAAATTGATACATCTTATATATTTCTATATATAGACTGCAGGAGCGAGCGAGCTGTAGCACGGGCATGAGAAGCCCTCAGTTTCACAGTACAGCTGCTTTTTGCTCAAGGTACTGGAGTATCTAGCAACAGTGAGTGCCTCATCACCCTTCAGTCAGTTGCTGTAGGTGGATACGAAATGCACTTTTTACCTGACTTGTACAAGCAAAGGGGACTTTTTTTAAGCATCTGAGGCTTTAAGATCCCAAATCACATTGTAAGTCATGTCCGCACCACTGAAAATATTCCCTGTTACGAGTGGGATTCTGGAGGATGGGCTGGGAGGCTTGGAGGGAGTGTGTGCAGCTGCTGTTCGGGCACTTCATTGCCTAGACAAGTCAGCAAGGGCCACCAAATCTCAGGTGCTTGCTCACTGGTGATGCAAACGCTGCTTTCTTTCCGTGCAAAGCCAGGGCAGAGGGTTTAAACCTACAAATTAAGTTGCTGGGCTTTGCTGAAGAATTGCTGTCCATAGGGGAGCAGGGGGCTACAAGCTACCGTTCCCCACAGTTTGTGCCTGGACAGCGTCCTGGTTTGCTTGGGGCATTTGTCAAGTCCCGGTGTCCCGCCTGACCCGGTGTCCAGCCTGATATGGGATGCACACCTCCTCTTAGCTCGTTTATTGTGCATTTGCAGGATCCTCTTTTCATGCTGGCCAGTATTTGCATTTTGGCTGGCATTTTCCTGGCGGTTGTGAGGTGCAGGTGGATGGGGATGCTGAACTAAATGCACAGGTAGGTGCTAAGAAGTCCATAAATAATAAGATCAGCTGTACATCCCAAATGGTCTTCCGAGTTTTTGCTGAAGTACTATAGGGTCAGGCCTCCCCTAACCTGATTTTTTTTTTTTTTTAACTTGGAGCAGCCAGGGTAATGCAAAAGGCGACGGGTACCTTATCTGACTGAATAGGACAAGCGAAAGGGAGAACAGGGCATCGCTGGTATTATTTTTTCTTTAAAAGAGGGGGTTTACGTTCCTGAAGTTTACATTTTGGACTCACTAAAGTCTTTCTTTGGCCTCTCCCATCCGTAGGTCACCACAGGAATATGTAAAAAGGAAATGTTTTATTTTAACAGCGTCAAACAAAGTACATGAAACACACCCTTGCCACTGCATAACATTCCTTAAGTTAAATCGCAGAACCCAGCATAACCTTCCCCCCTCCCCCCACCCCAGTCTTTCATTTCTTTGAAACGAGCCCAAAGTATAATATTCTTTCAGGAAGCATAAATTGTATTGCTGGAAGTAATAGCGATCTCCTAAGCAAAATCCCATAGGACTCACGCCACTCTGCTTTCTGAAAAGCTGCATTCAAGTACATCCAGTGTTGCCTCTTTCCTGGTGGGCGTCCCGAGCGCTGCGCTCGTGGTCACGCACAGGGAGCTGTGGATGATGCCAAGGCAACTGGATATTTTTGCATTAGGGTTTTCCTGGTGTTCTGGCCTTTACAGGCAGTCCTGGGTCTCGGGAGAAGCTGTCAGACTCCTGCCCAACTATCCTAATTTTGGTCCCTCTTCTTGCCTTTCCGTATGCATGTGTAACTCCCGTGAATGTAAATAAAAGTTATGTACATGCACGGAGAGGGAAATAGATGCATTTATCTTGGCTCAAGACAAGCAGCATCTCCCCAAGGAGCTACTTAGGAGGTTATTGGGAAGCCAACAGTAAAGTGTGGTGGGCTGTACCTTCCTGCATGTATGTTGCAGAAATTATTGGTGTGTTGCTGATGTTTATGGCGAACAAATAGTTTATTTCTGGGCTAAGAAAGATTCCAGTGTAAATACTCAACTGGCAGCTAGCTGGAAGTTTGCCACTTGAAGTTAAAAGGCCCGTGACCAATGGTGTCAGATTAACATTTCCAAGTTGGACAATGTACAAATGGTGTTCTTGGACTGGAATAGAAATAGATGAAAGTGGTCTACTGCAGTGCAAATAACAAACTGGCAAACAGCTGGTCATTGGAAGGAGAACATGCTATGGGAATATGCTTTCTGCAGAAGTACTTTATTTTGGAGATAAGCATTAACAATAGGAAGATGAGGCTCGTTTAACAAGAACCATATGGTCTCATCCTGCTTTTATTTCACTCAGTGGCAAAGCCCTGGTTGTCTTCTGTGGGTGCAAGATGGGGATTGCTCGTACTAAATAAGAAGTACAGTAAGTTGCCTGATCCACTATTGCTGTTCAAAAGGTGTAAACAGATTATTTTTAACCCATGTGTTGATATTTCAGGAGACAATAACTGAAAGGAAACAGTATTAAAGGTGTTTGTTGAAAAACAAACTTCTTCTGACAAAATAAGCCCAGACAAAGATCCATTCAAGACGAAGTTACCAAACTGTGTGAAACCGATACAGCAACATTTCCAAGCTGGTTAAGTGGAGAAGTAGTGGATGGGTTCATTCAAAAAAAAAAAAAAGTTTGGATTTTTGTGAGGAGAAAACAATAGCCTATAAAAAGTAGCTTGCGTGCAGATGGGGGAATAAGGCAGGGACTTTGCTGAGGTTTAAGTAACTACACAATTTATTCTGTTAGCAACGTAATTAAAGATAACAGAATTTAGCATCACAGTTTCAGTACAGTCGCAAAATTGATTTGTGCTACCAGAAAAAAAAAAAAGGTAAAAACAGGCCAAGGGAGTTGCAGCCTCAGTGGAAAATCTTGTTTTGGGAACTTTTCAAGGATGTAAAACATTGTCTTCATTTGTTTACTTTTATGGGTAGGAAGTAAAAAAGAAGTGAAGTAAAAGTGGAAATGGCATTCTTACCACAGTTGGAAGGTTGTAGTAAAACCAATACAACTCAGCAATGCAAACTCAATTTTAAAACTGATTTTGGTTGTTGGTTTGGGTTTTTTTTACAGTGACTAAGGTTTGTTATTTTGGTCACAAAAAGTCAGCAAGATGGAAACTCCATTATCAAGAAAAATCAAGATTTGATCATCAAAAATTAAGGATCATGTATGCAGAGGCTCTCATCTGCCTTTGGGTGTAAGTACTCGGTCCCACTGATTTCCACATAACTGAAGACAGCCTGTAACAATCAAGGATATTATGTTATGTTACATATTTAGATACATCCTATTACTAACAGTGCTAGTTTCACTCCAAAAGTTTCTTTTTCCTCTCTTTTTGCTTTAAAATATAATGAATACTGGAAGTGGAGGGAAACGATACAGAATTTGGAGTGAGTGAGGATTCAGATGTTCAGTTCAGCTGTCTTAAGTTCATCTCCTCTTTCAACTCTGAAAACCTCTTCCCTGGGACTCGTTTCTCCCTTGTCTTTACGCTAATGGCAAAACAGCCTTAAACCATTTCTGTGTTTCTTTGGGCTCCTGATGCCCACCTCAACCCCTCCATCTGAAAAATGCTGAGTCCCCAGCCCAAATTTCTGTCATTGGGAAGTTGTTTTGAGGCAGTCCAACACTGAAGGCGACCCCATACTAGCTTGTTGTGCTTGTGATGGAAGTACATGCCAAGTGTGGTCCTGATCCAAAGCTCCTGGAAATGCTGGGAGGTTTCTCGCACATGACTCAGGGCAGGTTGTACACAGGTGAGCCCTGGTGGAACAGGCCTTCAGATTCCAGCACTTTCAGGATTCACTTTTTCCAGGTTTCCAGCAATTCTCCAGTAAAAGGGAATGAGAGGGAACTTAGGCTCGGTGTCCATTTATAGGAGCAGTATTAATTTGGCAATATAACCAATAAATAAACAGCCACGCTCCCCTGAAGAATGGGACTGTGCTGCCCCACGGTCCATCTCTCCCAAAGCTGGGGGGAACCCTCTGATTTCATCCAGCTTACTCCCTCGCTTTTCTTTTCCCCAAGCAGCAGGGATAGCTGAAGAAGCCCGTCATCATTTTATTGCTGTTTCTAATAAACACATATGGTGATGCATATAACTAGAACAACAGCGAGTTGCTATTGTTCAGTGCACGGCCATATGTGGGCTGTCCAGCGGCTCAGCAGCTGCATCGTGAGCGCTCAGGAATGTCGATAGCCCAGAGAGAAAGGAATGATTTTCAAGGCTCTGAGCCTCACAAATAGTGCGTCTGCTTTACATACCGCTGTTGCTAAAACAACTTCTGACCCTGGTGTGCCAAAAGCATAGATGCGGCGTTAGTCACTGCAGAAGTTTATAAGGTGATTAAATTGTTAGCAATTGCAATGCAGAGGCTGAGAAATTAGCTGGGACCATGCTGAAGGGAGCTTTGCAAAACAAAAAACCCTAAATAGATATATATTTTTTGTCTGTATATACTCATATATGCATCTGTATGTGTATATTTATACAGTTAGTACTTTTTTTTTTAACATCAGAAACTCACACACTTGCACATCTAGTACTTCACATAATAAAAACTTTGACCCCGGCACTAATCCATATTTATTTTATCCCATTGTGCAAGGTTGAAAGGCATGCGATTTACCAATAATTTGTTCTCTGTTAGCTACATTTCCCTCTGGCCTCATACAGCTCTGCTTGGGCTGGATGATGCATACTTGAATGATGCAGAGGCAGCCCAAACGTGATGGTTGGGATGCCTTGCGTACATCTGTGTTTCTAACACTCTTCTTTTCCTGATGCCATATTTACACAGCAACCTGACTGAAAAAGAACAGCCCATCTGTACATCTTCATTTTTCCATCAGTGTGTTTGGAGGAGAGAGAGAGAGACTGTCATTGAGGGAAAAGAGAAATAAACTTAAAAGCCGGCAACATTTTTTCAAATTTGGACAAACACAGGCAGGCAACCATATCTTTATTTAAGCACTTGAATAATTTAACTGATTTTTTTGCTTTTGTGAGATACTGAGTACCTGCTGTAAATAAGAGGAGCGAGAGAGAAAAAATTGTAAGAGATCCAAAAATCAACTACTTGCATATGTCTCCAAGCATGGATTTTAGCAGTCTGATTTAAATATCAAAGTGAGAATGGTTTTGGTCAGTGTTCTAACGCATGGCGGGAAGTTCTGGGTCTTGCACTCCTTCTGTATACGTACCCCTCGCACACACCATCTTCAAGGCACACAAATTACCTGTATAATGGGACATGATTTGAGTAACCCATAAAGGCCCCGGAAGAACCGCATCCAGGCATTCACAGAAACCATAGACCAGCTCAGACTGCCAAGATCCACAGTTGTTTTTGCCCAGTAAACAAAACCACAAACATTTGCATGCTCAAAAAGTAAATATTCTGCATGACATACTTTTCAGTATCATACTCAGTAGTGCAAAAAAAAAAGAGGAAAACAAAATCTAACTTCTATTTATTCCGTCTTACGCAGTTCTTTCCAATGGGAAGCTGAAATGCCCACACTGACTTTCCTTTAAATAACGAAGGGCCATATTTCCCCCCGCAACAGGCATACATGGCTTTCAGTTCCTCCTGGGAGCGGTGGCAGGACTTCAAAAAAACCCACGCCAAGGCCTGCTTTTCAGAGGTCCCCAGCATCCCCTGGTTCCTGTTGACTTGTAAGCAAAGTGCAACTTGGGCTTTTGCTTGTTCCTCAGCTGAATCTTTCAAAACTCGTGATTTCTCAGCATGAGTCAATGTTTTATGTAACCCCAGCTTGCATTCCTCCAAACCCCTCCTGAGCTCGGAGCGCTCTGACAGCCAACCTCAAATTCTTCATCCTTGCAGCTGACAACTTTGGTCCTCTGGCAGCAGTGTGACAGGCTCTTCACGCTGCTGCTGGGGGGTTTCAGGGCCCTGGCATGGCTCCCCTGGGCACTGCGGGGACCAAGGCTGGAAGAAAGCTGGGCTGGAGGATGGGCGAGATATGGGGCTTTCCTGCAACAGAAATGCCCATTGACGGTTTTTTCGTCTGGGTTTTTTTCTCTTCCCTGCAGCAGCATCAGTTTTATCCGTGCCCCTGCCAGAAAGAAACATTTTTCATATAAAAGTGGTAGGAAGGGAGGACACTAATTTGGTGGATCCCACTTGCTGTTGGTCCTCCGCGGGCACCTTGCGTGGCAGCTTCAGTTCACATCCTTGGCACGCTGCTTCACCCTGAAGGCAGCATCTTGAAGCTGGGCACCTAAAGAAGCTCAAGAGCTGGATTATTACACCATAATTATTTTTTTCAGCATTATCTGTGAATGCTCTGAAATATATAAAAAGCAGATAAAAACAGTGGGAGAAGGTGAGAAGCTAAGCCCCATTTTTAATTCCATTTCAGCTGATTTTCCCTTGAGAGGTGGAAAAAATCGCGACCCATGATGCTTCCTCGGGTGGCTTCCTGTGCCCGTTTTTGGGGGGAACTCCTCGCTGGCGGGATACTCCCCCCCCTTTCGGCATCAGCACAGCTCTCCCATTCCCCCCAGGGCAGGTAGGAACCCTCCTGCCACTTGCAGTAAGAGGGATGCTGGTTTCGGTTGGTCACCCTGTCCCCACCACAGCCAGACAGGAGTCAGTGAGGAGCACTTACATTCCTGATGCACAATTTCTTCCTCCTTTCTCTTGGAGGGAAAAAGTGCCCTTTTTTACTTAGCCAGCACGTGCCTTCTCTCTCCCTACAGGTAGTAGGAATCACAGCATGGTAGAACCTAAAATGGCTCTTTTTTCTCCCAAAATAAAGCCTCAAGTTTACTGGGGCTGGGGCTTATGGTCATTGAGTTGGAGACATTGCTTTATTGGAAATGTTTGAGGATGTAGGAGAGTAAAGCATGAGGAAACATTGGGGTGATTGATGCAGTGTGGTGGAAAGCAGGTGGGAGGGGTAGAGAAGCCATGAGGAGGGCTGAGGCACCCCCAGTATCTTGTGTGCAGCCATTCATGCCCCAGCCTGGCTCTGCTTGCTGTTTGAAACACAGCCAATGCATCCAAGTCAATGAAACAAGCAGCACATTTTGGGGGTATTTTTTTTTTAAGGTATTGTTGGCCTTTTTTTTTTAACAAATGGCTGATCTCTTGTCATGTGGGATCAGTACTTCAAATTTAGGCCCTAGAAAGAAAGATAGAAAAAAAGTTTTGTTTTTTTTTTTTAAATTGAACCATTTTCTAAAATAAATGTTATTTTCTTGTTTTACCATCTTTAATCCCGTGTATGTGTGTACAAATACATGCACTCAAAGGCAAAAATACCTCCTGATGATAAAGTAGTCCCACACCAGAAATGCTTTACAATGTTTAGAGAAACCATGCAGGAATGTGAAGATCAAGCAAGGGGGAGCATGTGCCAGTCCGCTCCACTAACCTACTTAGGTGCAGCTTGGTAACAGCAAAATAAGCTGCCATCTGATGCTCTGGATGCTGTGACCGTGTGCTGGCACTGTGCAGACCTCAGGTATGGAAACCCTCTCCTAGCAAAATGATGAGGTATTTCTTGTCCTCGTCAGTACATAAATTTTAAATGTGTGTCTGGAGTGTCATGGCCAAGTTTCGTGATTGTAGGCCATGAGGGACGTGTACCACAATGTTAGGATTCATCTTTTCTTCCTTGGCCACCCAACAAAACAGTACCTTTCCCAAGCTGAGGCTGTTAACACTTTCATTCCTGCAGGAAAGGGCTGTTTTGAAACAGTTGGGTTTTTTTTTTTTCTCCCCCCCAACTATATCAGTCGGCTTTATAAAAGATGTAACCTCTCAGTATGTGTGTGCCTGGCCTGTAGCAATACGTACCATTTCAGCGCTGGCAGCCTACCTAGTGCTTGGGCAGGAGCTAAGGGGTTGTGCATGCTTTTTCCTGAAGAATTTGGGTAAAATCCTTTCACAGCTTGCTTTGCCTATGGCCTGCTTTTGCTTTTTTTTCACTGCAGACCTCGAAAGCAATCCCCTCGGACATGGTTATATATATTTCACTGTTAGTGAAAGAGAACAAAACAAATAAAACCACAACGAGGCTCTTTCTCCACGTTGGTACTTTCTTCAGACTTTCTACTGAGGATTTCCAACTGCATTTGTTGTTGTATGGTAAGGGCTGTGAATGAATTTATTGATGGTAGCTGGAAAAAAGGGGGAAAAAATGAATGAAATCCCTTGAGATAGAAGGTATGTCATGAACTTCCCCAAGCTATTTGCAAATGTTTCTGCCAGTATCAATAAATCCCTCAAATTTTAGGATAGGCTACATTAATTACAGGATGGCGTTATGTATTTAAAGGTTGCTGAAAGTTATATCTGCGATCAGTCATGTTCGAACTGCATGTTCACGTGAAATATTTGTTATTTTAATTCGTAGGCATGCATGCAAGCAGCAATAGCATCCATGATGTTTTAATAGGCTTTTATTAGTTCGTACTCTCCTTGTAATCTTGTTTTACAGTATGTGCATTCAATGTGTTTGTGTCTATGCTCTTCATGCACACATCGCAGGATGCCAAAACATCCTTCTGCTTCCTTGTTTCCAACCACTTAGTCAGGCACTTGAATGCTTTCCAAATCTTGTTAAAAACCAGAAATAGCGCTATCACTTCTTCTTGTCAGAGTGCACATAACAGGCCGGATGGAGAGGGCAGTGGAGAGGTAGAGGAGGCAGCTGAACTGCTGGGAGGTGGGGGCTCTTCATGGGTGAGCTCAGAAGAGCCTCGGTGCTGCGATGCCCAGACCTGATCTGGAGCTTCCCACTGCCTTGCTGTGAAAAGCAGGGGTTTTGGTTCACTTGCTGGATGGAAAAGCTCTGCAAAGATGCGCCTTGTACATTACCTTCAATTTAAAAAGTTTACAAAGCAAAAATCACCTGCCCAAAAATGACAGGGTATTTGTCTGAACTGACATGGGTTAGTTATGTTTATATTTTAAACTGTCTTTTTTTTTTTTTTTCCCCCCAGAAAACTTTAAGGTAACATTCAAATAGTTCTGGTTTTTTTCTGAGTAAAATAGATTAAAAAAATCAACTTCATTTTATTCACTATTTTTTCCTGAAACTAAACTAACTAGACAGGCTCAACCTAGATTCAGTACATGCTTCGAATGTGCATTTCTGGTGAGTTAAAAATTGCTCCTGAGACAGTTCAAAGTGTTTCGGTCAGGTGCAGTCTTGCTGGGTGACACTGGGATCATGCAATGCTGGTGGGCCTGGTATCTCCACAGAGCATACTCACTGCTTTTACCTGGTTTTTTCTGATTAGACTAGATGTTTTCTGGTGTGTATCTCTTAGGCAAGGAAGCATTAATTTTGGTTGGAGCCTGGAAGCTGTGCTGTAATAAAAAAAAGAGCAGTATTAATGAGTATTAATTGACTGGACGCTCACGACCGGAGGGAGCAGAAGAGGGTATTTTCCCTTGGATTGCTCGTGCAGCTGTGGATTCTCTGATGTCTACAGACAGTTGAGTTCATCCCGTTGTCATCGTGGGGGTCAGCCATGGTTGCCTTTTTTCCCTGTCTCCATGAGGAGGGAACATCTGTCCAGTTTGACTGCAGTTACCCAATGGGTTTAAAAGCATGTGTGCGTTGACACAGGCATGCACCCACACACCCATACATCCACGGAAAGTGTGATGAGAAGCCAGCCCCTATAGCCTTAAGAAACCCAGATTAAAAATAATGTTGCCTTAGGAAGCTTGTGATGTCCTGAGTAAGATGACTGCAAGGCTCCCACTGCCTCCTGAGCGGGATCAGGATTTCAGATTTGATTAAGGAATTTGCCAAGGAGACGTGACGCAGCTATTGCTGGCTGCCTGTGCGACAGCCCACCTTTGTTCATGGGCAGCAAAAAAGCTGGTCAAATAACATGATGATGAGATGGTTTGCTTGGTATATCCCCCACAATCTAACTTATTTTACAGAGGGGTTTTTTTTCCCCAGATGACAGGCTAGACACAGGGCTTACTAATATAATTATAAGAATCGGTCCTTTGACAGGTCTAGGCAGAAAGTTTGAAGTCAAGTGCCAGGTTTCTCAGCAGAGCAGCGTCTGTGGCCCCCGGCCAGCCACGTACTGAGGAGCACACGGCCACGTGCCGAGACTTCTGCTCATAGTATCTCCTTGCAGACACGGTCTCCACAAAACATCATGGCAGGTAAGAGCTACCCAAACCAAGCTGGGTGCCAGGAGCGCATCTCCAGGGGGGTTTGATGCTGTGTCAGACCACAGAGCCTTCCACCCTGTTACCAGAGTGAGGTAAAAGAGCTGCCTCACAGGGAGAAAGAAGCGAAGGAGGAGCTCTTACGGGATGGTCTGCCTCCTAGAGACAGCAAACCTCAGCTCTAGGCCTCGGGATGCAAAGGTGGTGAGAAATAATGGCATATTTTGCATTTTGTAGAGGGTACGGCTGGCTTGATGTCATAGATTAGGTCTTCTTGCTCCTCCAAAAGCAAAGGACATGGGTGGGCCTCCCGTTATCAGCTTGTGCTCGGTGCAGCAAGGATGGAGGACAGGTCAGGCAGGCTCATGTTAAATTGCATTTTTCAAATGAGTGGCATCTTTTTTTTTTTTGCAGGAGAGCAATGACCCTGTTTACCTCGAGGCTGATATACTCTTGGAAAGTGAAATATATATGGTAATAATGATGGCAGTGGGGAAAAAAAAAAAATCTCTTTCATAAGAAAATATGGTACATACGTAAACACACAACACAGGCCGCATCTTCATTTCACCCATAAGAAGTTTGTGCAAGTGCAAAAAAATCCAGGTTTGGGTTGTTTGGCTGTTTGTTTTTTTTTTCCTCCTGCCCCCAAAGAAACATAATCCAGAGTTATCAGATGGTTTATGGGAGTTTATTGGAATATCCAACAGGGTTCATGTAGTGTGTCATAAGGTAAAGCCTGTTCATTGGTGATTTACAAGCAGTGTGTGCCGGTGTTACTGTAATTTATAGACCACAGATGGTCAAGGGGTGCCCCTGCTGACTTGTAGCTGAATAAGAAGCTGAGCCCTGTGTGTCATCTGCTGCGGGTACCTCCGGCTCACTTCCCCAAATTAACGCTGATTGAGATCTGCCTTCAAACTCAGAAGGTCCCGAGACCTCTGCCTTGCAAGCTGGGGCTGTTTTGGGAGGGGAGAGGCTACAAATGATTAAGGCTGGGGAAAAAAAAAAACAAACCACCAAGCCTATCGGAACGGCACCAAAGGAAAATTGCTTTTTACGAGAATAACTTCCCATCCAAGGCTGGTACTTCACTTGATGGGGATTTTGTCACCTGTTAGATGGAGAAGGAAGAATGTCAACCCTCTCCCTTTCATACACTGGTCTAAGACAAACATCTCCTCTACCAAAATTTATATATATTCGTAAATCTCCCTTGTAATGACCTCTAAGATAGATCCTATCTTTGTTCTCATCATTTTACCCTTGTAGGTAATTACTCTTTAACTATATTTTATTATGACTTTCTTTGCTGCATCAAGTTTACCTAAGTCTTTGCTTCTTTAAACCTTAGTAAATAATTGTCTCTTTATCCTGGCACCTCTTTCTGATCCACTGGGAATTTGCTCTGGCACCTCTTTCTGATCCACTGGGAATTTGCTCCTGGTGAATGCATGAGGCAGAGGGAGGACAGGGCTGGCAGCACTTCCCACCCAAAGCTTCGGGAGACTTATTTTTTTGGCCAGGCAATCAGGCCCTTTTTCACTTTTAATTTCTGTGGTTGACAATGTTCATCATGTTGCCTCGTATTTCTCCCAGATGTGTTTTTGTCTTGCTGCGTGTGGCCTTGTCGTGCCCACAGAAATACAGCAGTGGTCTCCAGCAGGATCCAGCAGCCTTTGGAGGGACGTGCTGGGTCCGGGGACGCCCGGCGCTTGGCTTGCCCACTGCAGCAAGGTCATGCATTTTAACAAGGGACTGCTGATCCCTTTTATAAAGGGCATTGATTATGTTTTGTTAAAATGGGCTTTGAACTCGGCTGACCCTTCGCTGGTAGGACATTTCAGGGCTTTTTTCTGCCTGGACCACACTTGACACCTGTTGGCAAACACAGCTGCAAATGCCACTGCAAGAAACCTGTGTCCAAGCTCAAAACTAAGTTGCTCGATTTTTTTTTCCCAAGAGTGAAGATGTAAGAGAATTTGGTGGCTTCTTTCGTTAATAAAAAGAAAAAAAAAAACCTTTGTTTTTCCTTATCAAGACGGGGGGGGGGGGAACCACCCTACAGACAAAAGAAGCAGAAGGAGAGCTGTAATGGAAATAAAATTGACAGCCTCTCAAAACTCAGGTGGCACTTTCCTTTTCCAGTTAATTACAGTTTTAATTACATGGCTTCTTGTGACTCCTTGATACCTAATAAACTAGACTCTGTGGGGTGGCAAAGTTGAGTTTTGCTTGAACTGCAGGTGTAGGGCTCAGCATGAAACATAAATCAACTTCTTAAACGTGTTCCCAGGGTGTGTTCAGGCTTTTTTCTTCCTATTCGCTTGTAAAAAAAAAATCACATCTTTTCACAATTGTTGGTGGAAAAAAAAAGATTGAAGCTACAATGCAGTGAATATTACCTTTGTGTCTTTGGATATAAAAAGCCCCTTTTAGTAGGGAAAAAAGGCTTTTTTTTTAACCTCAGGTCTGATAAATTTTAAAGGAGGATGCATTACCTATATAGACATACGAGCATTTTTTTTAGTGGGTATGCATAAGATAGAAGAGGAAAGTACATTGGCAGCATGAAACGAGGGGAGATTGTTATGTGAAAAAGAGACATTCAGTCCATAGGAGCCGCCTCTTCTGAAGGTTTTGAAAACAGAGAGCGCCTGTTTGTTCTTTGTGTGTTATGCCATGGAAATCTGTGCTCGTCAGGTTTACGCGCAGTGCCATATATTACCCATGAGCGGGGTAATGCACTGATGACCTGTTGCAGCAAAAAGCTGGAGACAAATATGGTCCAGAGATAGCAGGAACGTTAATCTCAATCCGGGACATCTGATGGGGCCACGAGCCTGCGGCAGGGAGCTCTACTGTCGTGACCACATGCCATAACGGTCAATGGGGATTTCAGTGGAAGATTGCCCATCTTCCCTCTTCCCCAAACCAAACAAAATTATTAAAAAAAGGGGAAGAGGGGAAGAAAACGGGAGGAGGAAAAGAGGTAGGAGAGCTTTACATACGGCATTTGGATGTTGGTGCAAAATATGAGCAACAAGGTTCATGCGTGGGACATGCATGAAGTCAACGTGTGAGACACAACCTTGGAAGGAATTTTTTTTAATGTCATCTTATTAGTTTAATCTTCATCTTGTGGTTTGCCTGCCAAAGTACTGATTTTATTTATATGAGTGCAAAACAAGTGTATTCATTATGAGTGGAGAAGGAGAGTGCTGGGCCATAGCTGCCTGCTTAGCAGCTTTCCATGCCCAGTAAGGGGAAGGTGGGAGAAATCGTAATGTCCTGCTTGCCTTTGAACATGAATGTTTGGTTTCTGGGTTTTTTGCGTTGCTGATTACCTGTAGTAGTGCCATTGCGCTAGACCTTGGCTGGAGCAAGCACGC
This sequence comes from Sagittarius serpentarius, assembly GCA_034782735.1. Classification (NCBI taxonomy): domain Eukaryota; kingdom Metazoa; phylum Chordata; class Aves; order Accipitriformes; family Sagittariidae; genus Sagittarius; species Sagittarius serpentarius. The sequence continues at coordinate 18,469,908 of JAVKLA010000081.1, forward strand.
TGAAGCCAGCTGAGGGTCTGTCTTGCTCCTCCAGGAGCTCATGACCATCCTTCCTGCTGCCCACCCACCTTCCCCATGGCACATCCCAGCCTTAGGCCCAGTCCCGTGAACATTGTTGACATCTTGCTGACACCCACAGTGCTCAGGGCCACCTGAGGCACAGTCAAAGGCATCTTCCTAAATAAAACTGTCACATGGCTTGGACAGAGCAGGCAGTTTTCAACCTTAACTTCAATAGAAAGCCTTCCTGAAAGACAATCTCCCCACAGACTATACTTTTCCGGCATCATTTCACCTTGATGTCCTGTTGATGAAGATTCCTGGTGGTTGTTGTTGTTATTATTAAAGCTCATAATCTTTATTCTTTTTCACAGTCTGGCTGCCCCATCTTCTTTACATCTGCATAAGTTACTTACCTGAACAACTGCACGTGCAAAGCACAGGTTTATCTTAGATCAATATTGTGTTCAGTCCCTTGGATATAAATGTCTTGTACTCTTGCAGGCTGTTTGCGTGCAGCATTTGGGCAGCTCACAGCAAAAACACGGGAAACTGGACCGTGGTCTGCAATTTCTGCGTGACGTTACAGATGTTAGCTGATGAAAAAAAAAAACAAACAAGAGTACTCTTTTTTTCAAGGCTAGTGTAGCTTCACCCATGACATTTTGGCACAGTTTCGGGAAGGGTGTGTGATACAGCACAATGAAAGTCTGGCAGCGCTGTGTCCCAACCTCAGCATCCTCTTGGCTTTTGGTGTCTGAGGACAAGTTGCGCACGAGCTTGCCCGGTGACAACCTCTGCTGCCGGGTGCAGGCTATAAATTTTCCACCAGAACCATTGCAGCAGAGACTTGGGATTCTGGTTAAACAAAAATCTCCATTAAAAGCAGGCCATGGAAAAGAACTAACTTTTTAAAAGATAAGGAAAGCCTAGAACAGCCCCCCAAATATCCCTTTTTTTCCGGCCAGATGGCCCTGCTTGTCCACATCTCCACTGCGGGAGGTGCAGAGGGAAGGCATTGCTTGGGCTGGACCCCATAGCTGGATGGTCTTTTCTTCAAGCACTTCTGCAGCCCCTGAGCAAAAGCTGTCGCTGCTGCCCTTTGCAAAAAGCCAGCTGGATCTATGAAGCTATTGCTCTTCTCCTCTTTAAATCCCCCCTTCAAAACTTACCCCTGCTTTGACACCTGTAGCAGATGAAATGCAAAATCTGAGGGCAGATGGAGATTTTAACACACAGTCTTTGTCTGTGTGTACCCACACTGTGTAATGTATACTGGCACTTTTGTGTTGCCTGGTCCACACAGGCGTCATCGTGACATGAGCTTTCATGCCAGCCATGGTCCTGAAGGATATCAGTGCCATGGAACCCCAGTGCTTTGCCGCCTAAATCATGAAATTGGAGCAGGCACACCTCAGACAGCCAGCTCAGTGTCTTTAAATACCAGTGTTAACTCTGAAAATTAACTGGGGAAGCAAAAAAATCCCAAACCTACAGCCAAGCGAGAATTTGCAAGAGGAAAAAGAGTTTCTCCTGCCTTCCTCCCAAATAAAGTGTTTCATCATCTTTTTCAATTAGTCTTGGTTTTACTTTTGAAACCACACAGAGAGGCAATTATAGTTTCATATAGTTTCATGTATGGTTTTTCTAGAGTGGGAAAGGCAGAGTAAAATTAAGGGAGCTTGGAAAAGGAAGGAGAGTGGGAAAGGAGAGGAACAGGAGTTTAAAAAGTAGAAGGAGGTTAAAACAAAACAAAACAAAAAACTTGAATGTCTCTGCAAGTGATGTTGAGAGCAAAAAGAAAGAGGAGGGAAAAAATCAAATATCCAAAAAGTTTTGGTTCCCAACAAAGAAATAAAGCAAAACTTCCCAGCTGAAATAGAGTATGCATTTTGTTTGCTTCAAAACACTTCCTGTGGAAGCTTTTGGACAAGGAGGAAAAAAGACGTGTGCGTCTCAGAGTGGGGGAGAGGACACTTGTTTCTGTGTCTATTGAGCTACCTGTACCTAGAGGTGCAGGCAGTGTCCACCAGCTTGTTGGGAGCTTAAGCGTGGCAAACAACTGGAGAAAGCTGTACTGTTGAGCTGGAGAAAGTGCAAGGAGACGTTAAGGAGCATCCTATAGCAAATACATCCCTGCAGTCTTGCTGGGCCCATCATGGAAGGGGAGGGCGGCAGCAGTGCAGGAACAGCAGCATAGCGTGCATTAAACCATATGCCACCAACCCATATGGCAATGTGGTCTGAAGTAAGTCTTTCAAGGCGGTTGCAACTTGGAAAAGGCTTGAAGAGTTTTCAAACGGGGTTTTTATGGTCTGCTGAAACACAAATGACCATTTTTCATTCTACAGGGAAAGTTTATCTGGAGGAAGGCGGGTGAGAGGCAGCCACCCTCAGCCCCAACCGCCTGGTTCCTGCTCCCGAGCCGGGTGGAGGAAGCGTCGCAGTGTGGGGAGCGTATTTCTTCCCCAGTTGTCGGCAAGCTGTGCCTTAATTACAGCATAACAGATAGTGCATGAAGGAACATTAGCCGCAAAAATGATCCCATTGGGAAGGAAGCTTGGAAGAGATTTTTCTTTCGAAGTTTGACACCAGGGCTGGGAACCCGGCGCACATCTGTGCAAACCTGCCCGAAGGGATCAGGCGCTAAAGATCTCACCCTCGCTTGAGGCAGCCCCACCGAGGTGGGGTGGACTTAGCTGGGGAGGGTTTTTTTTCAGAGCCAGGCACCCCACATCATGCTGGGATAGGGTGCATGGGGCATGGGAGCAGCAGCAAGGGACGGGGGCTCATGTTGGGGAGGAATCATGCATGGCCATGGCTCTGCAAGGAGGTGGGCTGAGTGGAGAAATGGCGATGGAAGAAGCAGCAGCACCACCCTCGTGGCCGCAGGAGCTGTAGGCCATACCTTGACATGAGCAGGGTCACCAGCAGCCACAGCCCTCAGCTGCTGCACTGGGCTCCCAGATGTATTGCTCGTGTCCCTGTATCAAGACACAGGGGTGGTGGTAGGGCATGGTATGGAGGAGCCTTCATCCCCTCTGTCCTGTTTGGGACACCGTTTGTTCAAACAGTGTATAGCATGAAGAAGCAACATTGGCTTGCAATGAAAGCTGGTCAGATCCAAAAGGCATTGAATAAAATGGCTAGGAAAAAAAAATCTGCTTGCTCAATGTGTTTTACTTACCTGTAAAATTTTATGGCTAACTGCAAGGTGAAATGTCCAACTACATGGCAGGCATCAGGGCTTTCTTATGAATAACGTTTGTTGGTGTTTTTCTTCTACATTCTGCTCCTGGCACCTTGTAATTAAAGGAGAAAAAAAAATTTCCAGAAAAATGTAAAATAACCCCTAACCTACTGGTTCAAAAAAAAAAATCCTAAAACCTGAAAAAACAAAGAGGAATAACATACTCCAAAGCTGCCTTGAATCTCGCTCTCCTTTAATCTCATGGAGTTGGAGAGGGCTTTGTGATTCTTGAAGATCCCACCTCATGGCCTGTTTAAAGCTGGGCTGGAAGAGGCATCACAGCAATGGAAGAATGCTCTGAGTGATGGTCACGTACCCACCTCAGAGCAACTGAAGAGCACAGAGACCATCCAGCAGTGTTCCTACCCATGGTAAACACTGCAGATCTATTGCCTTAGGGGATCTATTATTTTCTGGTTAATCAAGGCTATCTATTGTTTTAACCAGCTTAGGTTTTTTTGAGCTGGTCCCTCACAAGATCGGTCCGAACTCACCTGAACTATCCTGAGTTTTAACTTTTAGGGGGAATGTGACTTACGATTTACTAGACAGCTATGGCGAGCCTAATATAATAAAAGTGCGACCTATGTGATGTGTATGGGCTACTGTATTATAAATATTTAATAAGTTATATGGAAAAAAATAAAGTATAGGGGTTACAGAAATCATATTAAAGCAACTAAGTAAATACAAAGAAGGTTAAAGTGTCTAAGTCTATATGGTAAAAAGGCTAAAGCAAACCAGATCTCTTTTCTAGATACTTTTTCCATGTACAGCAGTAACTGGGCTGCATAAAAATAAGGCAAGTATTTAAAGACAGGCAAAACAAAAAAAAAAAAGAGAGATCTAAAGCATTTGGTTGGCATTGATAGCAATCATTTCAAAAAGCCCTGGAACATTTAAAGAGAATTAGAAAGGATTTTGCTGGAATCAAAGGGAGAGCATTTTCTATGGCTGGATGTGTATTTGGGTATCTGCAAACTGATTACATCAGAGTGAGCAGAACAGCCTTGATCATCTAGGACTTTAAAATGAGAAGAAAGGGGTTTTCCTGTTTGGGCTCTTTATTTCTCACTCACACATCTTACAGCTTTCATTCTTCTGCCTACTTGATGGTAAAGTAACATTTATTTTGGCACGGAGGCTTGCGGAGCACTTTGGAAGGCCCTCTGGGTCGAGCAGCTACAGCGTACGCTGAACCCACAGGGGTGAGCAAACCTGGAAATATTTAGATTTACCTTGGGAATCACTCCGGGGGTCTTTTTTTTTTTCCGTCCTAACCTAAGTTTTGTTTTTAAAGAAGTGGATACCTTTCATGCTTAACTGCCATATCCGCTGTGATGTAGACGGGGCTCCTGGCTCACCGCCTCACCGGCCCGCCATTCCTTCGGCAACGCCAATCCCATAACCCGCTCTCCTGCCGCACGAGCCAGAAAAGGTTTTTGCAACGATTTCGCCGTTGCAGATGATTTACCCATGGTGTCAGCCAGCAGAGAGAGGGCGATCAAGCCCCCCTACACCCTGGCTTGCCCTCGCCTCCTTCACGCTGGTGGCGTTGGCTGTCTTGGCTCTTTGCTCCAGTCCCCTCGGCCGGCTGGGAGGGAGCTGGGACGGTGCCTTGCTCAAACACCCTGTGCCAAGGGTGTATTTCTGGTTGTGAAAAAAATAAGACTACGGAGGGGAGTGAGGCAAAACATTGGAGCCAACCTTAAGCCCCACCGATGCCAAGAGGTGCATCTCTTCCCCACGCTGCCTCCGGGGGAGGGCACTCACCAGCCGCCCCGGGAGCCGGTTTGGCTTGTGAAGCCTGCTGAAAACAATTCCCATTTTGGGGTTTTTTTTCCATTTTTTTTTTCTTTCTTTGGTTTTTTTATTTTTTTAGCTTTCTCCTGGCCTAGGCAATGGATTTGGCCGGCGGGAGGTGTGGGAGCAGGGGAGAGGGGACTGTGGCAGAGGGGAGCGGGTGGGAGCGGGTGGGACACCCTCCCCTCATGCAAGGGCTCGCATTGGTGGGGCTCTCCTCACCGGCCCTGCGCCTCGCTCCTCCCACCCGGCGAGGGACAGAGGAGGGCAACGGAGGGGATGGGATATCATCAAATGGTGAGAACTGGGGGTGGGGAGAGTTGGGGGTGGGGTGGGGTTTTTTCCCCCTTAAGTCCCAACATATGTTCGACAGAAATTTTTGAAGCTGGAAATCTGGGGCGAGCGGGGGACTGACATACAGCAAATCCAATGCAAACAGGCAAAAATGAAAATGAAATTACGTTTGTCCCCCCCCACTCCCTTCTACTGTCTTTACGGTATCAAATTCAGTAAAAAAAGTGTACAAGGTAACCCAGCTCCCAGCAGAGCTGGCGAGAGCCTTTCTTTTCCATTTGATGGAAAGCCTAAGCTGCTTTTAGGTAGGGGAATGTATTTTCTTGTATGTTCTGGTTTCGGCTAATGATGTTTTTAAGGCATGCACGGGATCTCCAACAACCAGGAACTGTTACGTTTTTAAACCTTTATGTGGATTCCTACTGTGTCCGGTGGAAGAGGAAACAATCCCGCGTGGGCTCTGGCGGGATGCTGTCTTACCTGGAGCAGCGTTTCCCTGCCTGTGCCCAGGGTACCGAGGGCACTTGGCCACACGGCTCCTCACACGGGCATCTCTCAGCTCCAGCTTGCAGTCCAGAAACCTGTTTTTATGGAAAAGGAGGGGCAGGAATATTCACCTCCCACTGCTCCTGGAAAGCAAATAACAGGGTGAACAGGGCTGATTAACCTATTAAAATTCACACTTTCTTTTTGCAGATGGTCTTTTTTTTTCTTTGTGCAGTATTTTCCCTGCTACAGTTATCATCCTAAATAACGCTAACCCATCTCACTGCTACCAACAGAGAGGCTTTACAGTGCTATGGAGAACTATTTTGAAGGTACAAATCACTTGACCTAAAGACTCTCCCTGGAGTGTCAGTGCTGCGCACTACATTTTCACTCTGCCAAACCCTTTATTTAGCACATGCTAAAGAACATTTAACATTTAAAGATCCCTTCTGTACATCCTTTAAATGTCTCCATCCTTTGCTTTTAGATTAATATGTCTTCTGTGAAAATGAGATAATTGATTACAGAGCCGTATTATTTACAAATGAAGTGTTGTTCATGTATTGACCTTTCATTTCTATAGCTCAATACTAGTCCTTGTACAGCATTTTTAATTAGCGAAATGGTAACAGAATTAGAGGAAAAGGGAAGAAAAGAGCTTCTGTGGATGCTTCTAATAAAAGGAAACTTTAAGATGACTTGCACATTTAAAAACTGCAAAAATTAATGTTAGGTCAGATTCTGCATCCGAAGTCTCTGTTTGGAAAGAGAAAGAAATCTCCTTCTGCTTCCAAAGGCACTGCAAGTGGAAATGCAGGGAGAAGGGGCTGATCAATAGACACAAGTGAGTATTTGCCCTTCACCCTGCTCTGGTAGCTCTTCTGCACCAAGCAGTTCATTTCAGCCCAAGCTCCTTGATGACCAACTAGCAAAGCGCACCTTAGCTTTCCAAGATGAATGGCACCGATGAAGTTGGGGGACTTGGGCACGTACAGCAAAGCAAAGCTCCCAAAACCAGTGGCTATGAAGCACTGAACGCCGTTGTCAAAGGTGCTAGAAATGCTGAAGAAGGAAAACATAGCAAATTCACCCTCCTGAAGCGGGACAGGGCTGCCTGGCCTATAGAGCCAGGCTGGATGAAATAACGGTGCAGCCCAGAGCCTGGATGAGTTGGGCAGTGACGGGTCCGGGCAGCCCTGCTGAACCCCATCCCCAGCTGTGCCGCTTTGCACTCCACAGCCGCAAGCTCAGGATGACTCAAACCCAGCTGAAAGAGGGATAAAGAGTAAGGAAGCAGGAAGAAAAGATGAAATATGGCATAAATACAGTCCATGGGAGTTTGAGGTTTAAAAAGAAATATGTTCTGCTTGCGAAGGGGAAGGATACCTCGTGAGAGCCACTAACAGGCTTGGGAAAGCTTTGGATTTCAAGAATAACCAGGAAAAACCTCTCCTGCTGCGAGTCTGACATAGTCCTCATGTAAATGCTTCGGTCTGTTTGCGTCTGGTTTAGTTTGACCTCTTAAATGAGTAACCGTTTCTAATGAGCCTGGGGATTTTGATGGGGAGAAGGCAAGCTGGAGGCAGGCAGCTATCTGTGGCGTGCAAGCCAAGCCACTTGTGATGCTTGCTGAAGGTGGCTGGTCAAAGGCAGAGGTGCTCACAACACGCAGGAAGCATAAACCCTTGGAATGCTTTAATTTCCACTAATACAAGCAGACAAACAACAAAAAAATCATCTAAATTTAGCTGGATGATGTGCCTCTAATAAATTTCCAAACAGGCAGAGCTGACCTCAGGTTGATTCCACCATCCTTCCCTGGGAGGGTGAAGGAGGATTTTCCACATGGACTTCAATGGATCCAGACCCATGAATGTAAATATCTGAAGTATAAAGCAAATAATTTTGTTTCTCAGTAACAAAGATGTTAGTTAATATCCTTACAGCTATAAAGGAACTCTTGTAACGGCAGAAGATGGGTTTATATATATATATTTATTAATGCAACAGAAGCATATTAAAAATGTCTGCCATTGCAAGTCTGGAGAAAAATATTAGACTAAAATAAGGTCATTGAGGAAGGATAGAGAAAAGTAACAGAGGGAAGTCTTTAAATGCATTTTCAGCATCCTACGGATGCACACAAATAGTACACAGCACTCTTCAGAGGGTCTGTTTTGGGGCATTTTTGTCCCAATACACGTGGTCTCATGTGCAACATCCACTGAACCTATGAAAAAAAGAAAAAAATACACATCAGCATCCTTCAGTGCTCTTCGGGGAATGTGAACATGCTGCTTTGCCAGCTAAATTGTTTGCAGCATGCACTTTGTCCGAGGCCTCTCAGCTACCATTTTCTTGCTAAGGGGCCGGTCCTGTTCTCCTTTAAGTATCATCATCTTCTGGCCCCAGCAGTGTTACCCTATTCTTACGCAACAGTCACTCCTATTCAACAACATTGCAAGGAAGAAGATTAAATGTATATTCAAGGCAGCTGAAACAATTCCGCTGTTTATGGTCGGGTCTCCCACGCAAGCTAAATCGTACACCCAGGACACAGCCCAAGGTGTAATCTTGCAGGAGGCGGCAGCAGCTCCTGGCATCCCAGCTTGTGGCTGTCCCCATGTCTGCACAGAAAAGTCCCTAAACAGGGCCTGGCCACCCCAAATGACCAAATTTTAGCCCTCACCATGGCTGAAAATAGGAGATGGGGGGCCTGCTGCTTGAGCACAATATAGCCCTTACATCCAGCTCGCTGGGCTAAGCAGGACACGGGGACCCCTCAGATGTGGAGCCAATAGGGAGCACTCCGGCTACCTGGGATTTTATAAATCTTTCAGCTATCAGTCTTTCAGAGCTCCAAATGCAAAATCCAGCAGCCCGGGATATCATGTGGATTTATGACTTGGGATTTATGAACTGGTCTGGATAAAATAAGAACTGCCTTGACTTTTTTTTTTTTTTGGAGGTTTGAGGAAAAGAAAATAAAAAATGAAGACCCAATTTTTTTCACTTTCAAAGCTTGCTGTTTATACAAATGTAGATGTTTTGTATATATTCAATTATTTTGATTTTTCTTCTTACCTGTGTAAGGTACGCAAGAAACACTGGTCTCGAGGGATTTCCTGCCTAGCAGGAATCGCTCAAGAAAACATGGTCTCGAGGCATTCCCAGCCCCACTCCTGGAGTTAGGAAAGGTGCTGGTAAATGTTTAGGGAGATTTCTGGAGGTTTCCAAACAGTAGGTAGCTCCTCACAACACCACTGCCCCAGCTCTCACCTGCTTTCGTCACTTTTTTCTTTAAATAGTTTGGCAGCCCTTGTTATTTTTCATTTGTGGCAAGCTGGGGTTTTAGGTGTGCATGTGTGTAAAACATGTACATGTATATACGTGCGTGTACATTTGTGTATGTATGTGTACTCGTGTGTACATGTGCGCATATTAATGTGCGTACATTTGTACAGCTCTAAATAGGCATTAACTTTATGTGCATATGTATACATGTATATATGTACACCTGTGTATGTATATATGTACACATATATATACACATGTAATTACATGCCTATTTACAGCTGTATAAACATGCATACAGGCATACATTTATGAGAGAGTATTATGGATGGTTTGTATATTAATTCTTTGATTAGAAACCAATACAGACTATCACTTTTTATTAATACTATTGAACTGCACATATTTTGCACGAGAGCCCATCCCAAAGGACTTTCTATCCTTATCTGTAACTTACGGCCTCCCTTTCAATTTTTCTCATCTTATAAAAACAGCAAAGATGGTACTTACCTTGGTCAGGAGGAGAAACTGTCAGATATATTTTTGCCACCTCTTCTGATCGACCCTTTCGTACTTCTCCCCACAGTTCCTGGGTGATTTTCGTCCTGCAATGCTTGAGCTCTGTTCTTTCTTTTATGGATCAAGGTAACCCTTAGGAAAAAAAGCAACCAAATAGACAGCCCCAGGCTTTCAGCCTACCACCTTCCCCAACCCCTCGGGCACAGACTTACCCACGTACTAGCACTGCCAGACCAGGCCGACACCTTCACCCCAGGCTGCTGAAACCTCTGCGTGCATCCTTCACTTCCTCCCATCTCGAGCTGGCACCACGTAGATGCTGATAACGCCGCATTTAACCTCCACGTGAGACCTGCCCGCACCGGTGACTATCTCCTAGGGCTTCTGCCAGCCCTCTAAAGAAGTAAAGGGGCTGTACAGGGAAAAAAAGCCAGGGAGGGCGGCATGATGAAGGATGCTTTCACCCCTTCTCCTGGTGGTACCCCAGCCGCACAGATGATGCCACACCAGCACTAGGGGAGTGGGGATGATGCTCCCAGAGCAGCTCAGCTTTGCTCTGTGCAGGAAGAACAAGCTTTTGCATCACTTCTGGTGCCTGGATAACCTAAGGCGGAGCTGCTCATCCCAGCCAAGGCATTCAAACCAACCAACCAAACCCTCCCAGGCCCTATTCCATGGACCACGGCCTGGAAACGCAACAGGTTCAGTCTAAGAAATGTCAGCACGTTACTCTTTGTGGGTCTGAAGCAAAATATTTTGCTTTGTTTTAAATTGCCACATTCAGAGTGTTTTTCAGCACAACTTGCGTCCCAGCAATAATTTGATTTGGAGATTTTGTTTTAAATAAAATTGAGGAGCCCAAACCGTGTCTTAGAGCTAGACAAAACTGCTGCTTAAAAAAAGAAATCCACAATTTTATTGTCTTTTTAATTATTCGGTGTGAATTTCCTGATTGCCACCTCTTTTTAAGCTCAGGAATGATGCAGTGAGCCACCAGGTTTGGGGCGAGGAGGCCAGCAGGCTGCTCCCCGCCTCGGCACTTCCCTAACCTCAGCATTGGTTAAGAAAGTTTGCTGATCATTTCATGCAAATTAATGAGATTTAATTAGCAGCAAGGGAGGTGGCGGTTGGGAATAAACCTTTCCAGTTTTCACCCCACTGAGCGTCTGTACCTCTGGTACCTCAGGTATTCTCTGCAATTCCCATTCAGGCACTGGGGACATTTCGGGAGCAGAGTAGGGAGAATTTGAAAAACAATTTTTCTCTCCTGCAAGCCTTTTTCTGTCCGCTTTTCACATCACTGGCAGCTGAAGAAGGGCAGGTGGCTCTCGCTGTGACACTTGGGACATGGTACCCGGTATCCCAGGGATGGCCGGAGCCTCTCACCCCTCTCGCTGCAGCACCCAACACTAACAAAACCCACCAAATCGGTGTGCCAAAAGCATCTTCACTTGGCTGCTTGGTATCAGTACGTGGCTCCTGCTCTCACACAGTCCTGGTACCATCTCCAGCGTGGTCTTGCCATTAAAAATTATCTCTCCACCCGAGGGCGAGGGAGGGGCCCGGGGGCAGGCTCTTGTGCAAGGCACTAAGTGTCTGGACCCCACTAAGTTCAAAGGCACCCTCCCTCCCGCCCTGAGGAGGGATGTAGCCGGCCGGAGGATGGCTGGAGGCCACACAGACGGGAAGGTATGTAACAATCCATTTATCACTTTGCAAATATTAGTGCTGCTCGCATTTGCTGCAGCAATATTTCTTCTTGGAAATTGGTGAAGTGAGTAATAACAATGTTATTTATTCTAAGACCTTGGAACTGAGAAGCAATAACGGGGGGGACCGTTCCCTTGAAAGCTTCGGAGGTGCTGGAAATGAAATGGGGGGGGAGAGAAAATAGACTAACAAAGGTCTGGAAGAGAGAAAGCCATCGAAATCTCTTGTTTAATTTCGTTGCCCCAAAGGTAATAAAATGCATTTTATAATGATTTATATATAAACAAGGAGGGGTGGAAGAAGGGTGAACATTTCAGATTCCTCTCTCGCTGGCACATCCTGCGAGGTAGCAGGAGCTACCCCCTCTCTGCCCCGCAGGGCTTCCCCCCAGCGCCTGCGGGCACCTCGGGTTTTGTCTCTAGCAAAGTGCTTCCTTGGCCACGGAGTCTGCCTGTTCTTTTTTTTTTTTTTTTTTTTGTCCTCCCCCCACCCCCCCCACCCCCTTGCATCCCTTATCTGAATATATAAGGCTGCCCTTTGCTCAGATTTATGGGTTGGGGCAGCGCTGTGTGTATTTACAGTCTCCTGACCTGCAGACCTACAGCTGAACAAGAGCAGGAGGAAACCAGGGCCCGTTCCATAAACAGAGACAGATACGAGGGGGAGGCAGCAGGAATTGCGGGCAGCACTTAACATTTTTAACTATTTGGCCAAGCCAAGGAATTAGCGATTAGATACGAGACAAAGAAAAATGAGAAGCAGGGTTAAAGATTGGGGGGTTGGGGGGGAAGAGGGCAGCAACGGCCAAGAGCGACCCCGGGTTTGGCAGGGGGGGAAATTAAAACTTATAGGGATTTTATAAAAGGTTTTCTGAGGCAAAAGGGAATAGGGACGAAAGCGAATCTCCAAAGCATTTTAAACAGGGCTGTGCTTTCCTTGGGTAGAGCCGAACGGCTCTTTTCAAGTCTAATTACCTTTTGAGGAGGTAGATTACTTAGCCTGTGTTTATTCAGGTACTAATTGCCTCAGATTAAGTAAAAAGAAAACCTTACTCGATGATAATAAATATTTCTTACGTCCGTATCTATCGTTTGGTTTGTCGGCAGAAATTCGGTGCAGACGAGACATATTTCAAAGGGGCTGGAGAATTACTCGACTTCTCCAAGGCAAAGGCAGCAAAAGTGGCAACAACCTGGAAAATAAATAAATGAAATGCAACGTATGTAGGGGTCACGATATAGCATAAGTATATCAACATGATGAACAGCTTTGATGAAAATGGTAAACAAAACCACCCTCTCTTCCTGTGGCTTGTTTTACATTGCAATAAACCACTGACTCTATAACCTATCAGAACATGCTGAGATTTTATGCATCATTTCCAACTACTATTTGAACATTTGGTTTAGAGTAGTCATGAACTATAATTAATGGGATTTTTTTTTTCGCTGATAAAAAGCACGCTTTATTGTATTTTATTACCTGTTGGTCCAAAGCTCCATATAGATGACGTAAATTCATTGTAGGTTTAAGGACGAAGATGGGGGGGGGGGTGTTGCACGTGATTATGATGAATTAACGTTTACCATCTGTAATCAAACCCAGAAGTTTAGCTTGTGATGCCCTGCCCAAATTTTCTTTGCTCCTACGAGTGAGCTGGTAGCGCTGGGAGATGCAGAGATTTCGGCCCAGCTCAGCCTGCCAGGAGGAAAGGGGGAAAAAAAAACAACCCAGGCACCACAAAGACCATTGAGATGAATGGCTCTATTTTATGAGCCATAAAAGTTTTATTCATCTTGACACCGAAACAGGTTTAGGCAGCGAGTTGACACGCCTTAAATAAATAAGTGGAATTAATTCCCCGGCTCTTGAAACAATAGCAGCGTGCCCGTAACGCCGAGAGCTGCCCCGTTGTTTCCCGTTGCTGCTTGATATTGATATTATTTGTGGGGTTTTTTTTCCTCTGGGGCCTGGTTGCTCCACTTCAGATTCTTCCCCTGTTTTATTAGAGGTTGAAAAAGGTTCAAGACCTGGTTGTACCGCTGCTCCCAC
>JAVKLA010000081.1:18485818-18547108 GCA_034782735.1 Sagittarius serpentarius
TATATTCTCTGCTTTGTTTAAAAAGCAGCGCTATAATTTTTAAAGCGTAGGGAAGGACATGAAAGAAGAAAAGTGCACTTACATGTGTATTAACCTGCAGGCCCGGTGGCTGCCGTGCCGTCAGTCTGGGGATGCTCGAGGACCGCGCGTGCACCGAGCTGTGTCGTTAGAGGAAGACTCATTTCTTCATCCTAGCTGAAGGACAGAAGGAGGGGAACATCCACACTTCAGTAACCAAATACCCCAAATCTCACATTTCTAAATATGCTGGAGAGAGTTAATTGCAAAATGTTAATGCCTGGAGGGGAGGGGGTGGATATAAATGGGGAGGACATAGGAAAGTATCGGGTGGAGCAGGGCCCACGTTACCTGGCGCTGCAACATCAGTCAGTTATCTGTGGCAAGAAAGAAGTTATTGGTGGAAAGATGGCTCAGATCACAGGCAATGTGTGTTTCTGGCTTTGTGTTATAGCATACGCAGACATGCACACCCCGAGGCATACGTGCCCTACCCTTATCATTGGTGGTTAGCTGCCCTCAGTCCAGCGACCGGGCTGTGTGCGCTAACCCCCCTTCTCCCCACGTTCATGAGCAGACAACTATATTTAAATTCTGAAACTTAAAGTAAAAAAATATATATATATCTTTGAAGTATGTTGTTCTTATTAATTCCACTTCTACTTGTTGGAAATCCTGCCCCGTGACACCCTCTGGCTTTTGCTGTTATTGATCTCCCAGAAAAAGGAGCAGGGGGAGCAGGGAGTGGAAGGTAAAAACTAGCTGGGATAGCTCAGTGCTTTTTTCCTGCCCTCCACGCTGCTCTGACAAAAAGGCAATTTGTCTTGTGTGCCCAGCGATGTTTGAGGACTCTGGCAAACGTGCATGTTAAACAAGCCCCGTGCAGAATCTAAATACCATCCATTAAAAGAGAAAGTCCCAACGTGTTTATAGCAGCGGGCCAAGGCGCGCAGCCCTTGCTCCGGCAAAACTCCCATTGACGTCAGCGGGGCTTGTGCTTATGCAAAGAGTGCGGGATGCTGCCCTGTACCTTAAGAAAGAAAGGAAAAAAAAAAAAAAGAAAGAAAAAATAATTAGTGGTATTGGAAGGAGGATGTTGCTCTTGAAAATGTCTTGGAGCAAAGTGGTTAAACAAAGCCTGTACAAACAGTGACTATAAATATTTTCCATTCTGTATAGCTCTTCAAACAGTTCCCTGCCATAATTTCAGATGAGCTCAAAAATAAATAAATTACGGCATGAGGGAGAGAAGAAAAAAAAAGAAAAGGAAAAAAAAATACGTTGCAACCAATGCCGAAACCACAAAAACTTCATTTTTTCAGCCAGATCTATTTCCCGGAGATGAAACTGGTCGGGTTTTATGAAAGGCTGCTCCATGACAGGAGCCTCCTTTGAGGAAGACCATTATGCATTGTTATCAGCATGGCGTAATTTGACTGTTGACAAAGTATCTGTGGCAGTAAGAATGAAAGCAGTTAGAAGTGTGGCGGGTTGTAATCAAGAAGATGCTTAGCTGTGCAACGCTGCATCTTGAGCAGATTTGAATCAACATTGCCTTGAGGGGACACACACACACACACACACAAAAAAAAATCCATTAATTTTTAGTGGGAAAATTAGAGTGGCACTTGATGAAGTGAAATTTGACATGCGTTAATTGCTACGCAGCTCTCCTAATTAGAGATTTTCAAATTCTTTTACTGCTGTCAGCCTGATGCCACATTGTCTTGCTGGACAAATAGTAAAATTGCAAATGGGGTTGATCAAGAAGTTGGACTTGGAGATATTGGACTCTGTCTTGTTTGCTGCCGATCATAATTTTCATAGGAGGGTTGGGGGTGTTGTGGCCTATAAAGGGCATTTAGGGAGAGAAAAAGTACAATAAAATCCTTGATAAATAAGAATCAATGATTTAGCAGAGTTTGTTCAAAAAAAGATTAAAGGAATGCAAGAAGTGGACAATAAAGCAATGGAATTGCAAAGACACCTTTAACCTTTGTTAAATCTACATCTCGCATAACATTTCAAATACAATTCTGTTTATTATAAAGCCGTTAAATTAAGTTTATTTTTTTTCACACACATTGTTCACAGTGTGGTACGTGGAAGCAAGGAGCGGGATTCAGGTTCCTGCATGTGTTCTGCCCTGACCTGAAAGGCAGCATATCAAGACCACGTTTTATATCAAAAACTAGTTATAAGGTTGTACGAACACAAGTACCGTGCCGGTTCTGGAAGCATGATTTTGTCTTTTTTGCTCTCCCCCCCAGATCATTCCTCCTCTCCCTTAGCCTTTGAACCCCTCTTAATTCATTAACATATTGAATTTTTTCAATTTTCCATTTTCTTGCAATAACAATATTAATGCCAGGGCCAAGGCCTGATTGGAGCTAAATTACTTGTTACCTGCTGGCATTTATTTATATGGCATTGAATTATAAAGCTTTGTTATTGTCATGCCTTGGGCGAATTGTTTATGACACCAGTAATAGGAGTAATTGTTATTGTTGAAATTACCTGTCAGCTACCCATAGCAGTGGCCCTTGTCCCACTGACAAATAGTGACAGGGGAGAGGGATCCTCCGCACGTCCTCCTGATGACTTCTCCTCTGATAATAAGGAGAGCAGGGCCTCTGATAATTTGCCTGTCACTGTTGAGTGCAGCTCAGAGAGAGTTGGCCAAATTGTTGTCATTCACTTTGACAAAGACAGCAAAACGCTCTGGAGCAGGAGGAGGATTATCAAAATAAATGAAAGCACTCACACGTCCTTTGTTTTGGGTTTTTTGTTTTTTTTTTTTTTTTTTTCCTCCCCATTCCCACTTGCCTGCCCTTATGCCAGAGTTGTAAAAATAGGAATACGTTTCTTAGCGGTGCGACTTCAGAGGCAGCATGGGCGGGGGGGGGGACGGGATGGGACGGACAACACAATGACACAAGGGCTTGTGCAATTTGCTTTCTGTTTGCCTGAAATGGTTTGGTTTCTAAATATAAATTAAATTCTTGTTTGTTTGTTTTTTTTTCCCTAAGGGTGTCTGCGTTTCGGCAATTACCAACTGTCATTGCAAGAGAAAGGGTGGTGTTTCTGTTGGGTGGATTTTATTTTACTTTTAAATCTCTTTCTTTCTCATAGTTGGCAGCATTTCTTTCCACTCTTCTTCTCTTGCTCTTGTGCCCAGCACTGTGAAGCTGGCCCAGTGCAGCAGCGTGCGATGCCCCGTGCAGAGGGTCACCAGAGGCACGTCTCTGCCTCTGGCATATTATTTCCTCTAGGAAAGGAGGTTCTGCCACTGATAAACCAAGCGGCAGTTTGTTTGCTGCTGCAAAGGACCGCCGCTAACGAGGCTTTGCGAAGAGGCGGCGTTATTTGTCAGAGCTTATCTGTTTAAAAATAAAAAATTACAAATACTCCCCCTTCACGTCCTGCAACTGGTGCACATGGGAGGACGCCCATGCTCGGCAGAGACTTGCTGCCAATCACACCCTGACACTGCTGAGAAAGGGGGATACTTTACACCGCCGCAGCAGCCAGGCTGCCTCAGGGATGCTCAAAGCGCAGGTCTGGGGCGAGTGCATTACACCCTGCCTGACCCAGCGTCATCCACCCTGCATCCTTCACAGCTCATCTTATAATAGCAGTAATTCCCCCTTTTTTGGTCTTTGCACTCAGGTAATGACTACCTGGGGCACAAAGCACCTCAGGGGCTGCGTTAGGCCCTTTGCTCCCTGTAGCCAGTCCCTATCCGATCAGCAAAACCTCCCACCGAGTCACCTCTGCATCGTTTTATTAGCTGTAACGATGTGGTTTGGTCCGCGCAAATACCTGCAGGAGCCGCCTCGCCCCTTGATTTGCTCTCCGAAGGAGCTGGTCCGAACCGTCGCCGCCAAGAAATTTCAGCAGCAGTGAATAAATCTGCCGAATTCAAGACTTTCATTTGTAACCATTGGGCTCAAACGCATAATTTAGCCAAATTATCAGCCACCTCCATTTTCCCAGGGAACGAGTGCAAACAATGTTTTAGGAAGAGACATCTAAATTTAGTAGGGTTTTGAATAATTGATAGGCTGGTGTGACAGAAGATAGAAACTTATGTTTCTAATCATCCCAAAGCATTTCTCCTTCCTCCCACCCCCCCAAAATGAAGTCACTTTGTTTGCAGTTAAATATACAGAAGATGTCCACTTAACAAGTATAAAATTGTGATAGCATTAAGAGGTTATCCACGGTAATAAAAAGCAGGGAACATGCCTAGGAATGTGATCTGTAAGGCAGATAATTTTTAAGGATGGGGCTTGTCCTTGCTTTGTCTGGGGAGAGGCACGTTAGTGATCCCGGGGCAGGGAGGGAGGGGAATAACACACATTTCCAAATGAAGATATTTAAAACGTGTAATGCATTTCAGTGTGTTACTGTAAGCTGCCATTTGATGTTTTTCGTATAAAGCCTAAATTAAGCCTCCTAGGAATGTCTGTATATCTCCTGCTCCTAGCTGCATCGAAAAACAAAGTATATTTTAAATGGCTATGTTACCAGTACTCCGGTAGGCTTTAACACAGAGTGTAATCATCCTCCCTCTATTTTCTCCCTCCGTTCTTAAATGCAGCCCCTGCGTCAAGATAACCCACCTTTAAATTTCAAGCTCATTTGAAATGTAAACTTTTAGCAAATAAGCAATGGCTTATGGAGCTAGATTGCCGCAGTGACTGGCAGCAAATTCCTTTTTCTCCCTCCCTCCCCTCGGCATAAGGGCTTCGGAATACCCATCAGTGTCAAAAGAAAGTGCGCAGATCGCTGCTGCTCTAAATAAGGCAGAGCAATGTTCAAAAAAAAAACAACAAAAAAAAAATCTCTCTATGGATTAAAATGACATTTCTGTACCATGTCAGTATGGATGACAAAGCATCATGTTTTGCATCATTTCAAAAAGATATTCTTCAAAAAAATTTGGTGTATAAACAGGCAGCAGGCTTTTGTTTGAAACATTTAAGATCAAAAGTTAGGGGAAGAACAATTAATATTGCCTATTAAAATCCCCTGTTATTGTTAGAGATACATTTTGTGGTTACTGACTATAAATAAAAGCAAAGGAACAGAGCCACGGTTTCTCACCACTGCAAATATAAAAAGGCAATTTCCAGCATTTTTTTTTTTCCCCCCTCCAAGTTGCTCTTAGACGTGTTTGCTGAATAAACGGGATTAACTGTATTTAAAACAAGAGATAAAGACCAGCTTTTTATTACACTGAACAGTCTGCAGGGTTTCCACGCTCCTCTGAATGCACTTCATGCCTGGAACAAAGTATTCGTATTTTACCTTTTTTAATGACACTGTATAGAGTAAGCAAGATATCTGTGTAATAATACAAATATGGAATCAATAGGGAATGGTAAAAAAAAAAAAAAAAGAGCATTTTCAACTATTCTCTTTCTGGCCAAACGCTGGAGTGATTTTTTTTTTTGTTTGCCGTTTTGCAGCAGGATGAGAAAACAGGGAGGAAAGTATTCATTTCGCTGAAGGAGCTTTCCCCTTCCCTTTGGCTGGAAAAACCTCACCAAGTGCTGTTAATACAAAACTAATGGCGAGAGTGCGATCCAAAGAACCAGCCTGCTATCAGCTGAATTTCAATGGAGGCTTTCTCAAAAAATAGGTACAAAGAAAAGAATTTAGACAAATTTGCCTCTTAACCTTTAAAGATTTCCTGCCTATTCCAGTATGTCCTTTATTACATTAATTTTTTATTTAAATTACACCATTAACTGGATATGAATTTATCAAGAATACATATATTGATTTATAAAACAGTATCATTAATTATTATAATAGCTAGATGTAGCTGATATTACAAAGCCATTTAAAGGTTTTTAATATAACTTGGACATACATAGATAGATAGACATTATGGACAAGACTACAATTTAAACTGGCTACCAGCAGTTAATGAAATCCTTGATTTATCTTCTCATTTAGAGATTGATTATATTGTTGCTTTGTAAAACTATTTATTTTATGCCATTTTTCAAAGGATGACTCAATGAAAGAAAAAGATAAATAAAATATCCAGTCAAGTCTCAGAACATTTTGGTTTATACTTTCTTTTTTGATGCTGCTGCTGCTAATTTATTACAAGTTTGGAGACTTGTCACCTTCATGAAAAATTTGCTTTCTTGATAGTAGCTCTGTTTGCAAATGTGCTATTTCATACATTTGGATTAAAAAAAAAAAAAAAATAGGCTGTCTTCCCAACATCATCATGTTTGTTTCCTAAACCAAAACCCAACAAAGTGCCTTTCTGGCATAGATTTCTCAGGC
The DNA here is from genome assembly GCA_034782735.1 of Sagittarius serpentarius. Classification (NCBI taxonomy): domain Eukaryota; kingdom Metazoa; phylum Chordata; class Aves; order Accipitriformes; family Sagittariidae; genus Sagittarius; species Sagittarius serpentarius. The sequence goes on from JAVKLA010000081.1 coordinate 18,492,146, forward strand.
ATATTTTTTGTCTAAGCTGTGGAAAAATGGGACTTACCCTAGTGCTGCAAAGCAGTCAGTCAGGGAGAACATTTTGATTTAAAATGCAATCTGAAGACCAAAAAAAAAAAAAAAAAAAAAAAGGGAGGAATTACAAAAAAAAACACCGCAATGCTTTCAAGTTACTCATAAAATGTTCCTAGCTTAACTAATGCATTGAAAGTTTAAATCTTTACACATTGTTCTTGAGGGGCTATGTCTCTTGGCTCTTTATTTATATCACTTATTCTTGTCTGGCAACATATGTTACCGATTTATTATAGTATTTTTTTACTGTTAGCCAGACAAATGTAAGGGCTAGCTGAGGAGGGGTAGTTGCATCTGATGAGTTTAACAATTGCAGGGCATCCTTTAGGGGTAGCCAATGGGCTCCTTTGAAGCTATAATACTCACCATTAACCATTTTCATGCTGACATATTTTTATTGTCAAAGTTGGGGCTTCCCCTGTCGTCAGCCTCTTTTGTTTTCAATGGCTTTGCAAGCAAATTGACCAGGGTCGCTGAGAGCCATTCATCCAGCAAAGGCTTTCGTAGGCACCTTAAACCACACTTTTATAGCTTGGTGTATGAGTCTATACAGTGTCCCCCCCACAACTGAATAATGGAAAAGGTGTGCAGAAAATAATACTTAAAATCTAATTCTATAATGCATGACAAATGCAAACAAATACTAACCGTAGGTGGTCAGATTTCTCAGTGCCATTACTGACACCAAAAGGTAACAGGGGGAAGACTTTTCCCATCTAAGCAACACCCCCCCAAATTCTTATTTTAAATGGATGCACCAACAGCGGAGGGAGAAGTTGCGAGGACAGGTGGTGAGCTGGATGTCACATTTTAACATGTCACATTTTTAGGTGACCCATTCTGGAGTAAAATCTTGCACTCCTCCCACCTTTTGCTTCCTGCTCATCTTCTGTCCTATCTCCTCGTTTAATGCCAACAAGTTCCTGCAACTCCACTGGAAACTGTACCCCCTTTTATTGTTTCACTGCTGGGCCCCCAGCTCGAGCTTCTGGGAGCCAGCAGGTTCCTACAAGCCGTGGGGACGTAGTTCCTGATTTTACACCACAGTCACAGGTCCCAGCCTTTCAGTGCTAGATCAGATCGTTACACATACCAGCATGTCCCACTGTTACAGGGGATGCCCAACAGGGGATGCTCAAGAGCCCAGCTCACCAAGGATCACCAAAGGAGACTGTAGGGCACACTCCGAATTTCCTGCTGTTGGGAATTCAGTCAGACCTTTGAGACAGGAGACCGCTCCAAAAAGTTGGGTTTAATTTCCCTTGCATCTTCAGGAAACAGGGGGAAGAGGCAGTGTAAAGCTAACACAAGACCACGGGTCCAGAGCAGTGATCATCTACAGGGATAAAAGATACAGCCAGTGGCATTTTGGGTGGAATACGAGGTGTTTCAGGTAGAATAAATACAGGAATTGCAATTAAACTCACTGGGCTCCTTTGAAGGGGGAGGTTGAGTTGGTGGATCAAGGCATGTCTCCCAATGGTACTAGTGACAAATACCACGCAATACAGTTTTTTACTGGGATAAGAGCAAAAAGAGAAGTGCTCTCATGGTTTTTTTGTTTTGGCTTAACAGTTCAGTTGTCCTGAGCTAGTTTGTTTGGGTTTTAAACTTAAGAAATGGCCAAACATTCTGTCTACTTATTATAGGGGGGTTGGAGAAACTGAATTTCCTGAAGCAGGTCTGGATTCAGCAGCGTGCAAAACACTTGCAAGGAAATGAAGATTTTCCTTTCTGGTCACTTTTCTATCACAAGAAGCTAGCCTAATTTTTTCTTTTTTTTTTTCAAATTAGAATTTAATTGTACTTTGGCTGACCTCCTGCAACAATTTGCAACCCCAAAGTGATCCTTTGGAGGCAAGTTTCACCCTCCTGAACGCCAAAGGTGTGCCGTAGAAAAGGCTGCAGATGAAATGGGCACACCAGGCCTCCTGCAATCGAAGGTTTGAAGTCTTGACTTTTCCCGCTTCTCCTGAAAGGTTTTTATTCAGGCAGGTGTCACTAGTGTCCACGGCAAATATAAAATATTCGGTGGCATTATCAAAGCTTGGAGCGTGTAGATTTTTACCTGTTTAGTTTTCTATTGTAAGGACATTGCTGGCAACTTCATAATTAAGCTAGTAACCTCCCTTAAATTTGTTTATTCCCCTTACACCTATTTTTTTTTGGCTGGGGAAGGAGGAACAGGGAGCATGGCTGGGTCTCTCAATCACCCTCTTTCTGTTTTGTCCATCACCTTGGTTTCTTTCCCCTGGTTTTGACCTGCACTTTTTCTGGATCAGACACTGGCAGGTTGAGAGGTAATAAGAACCAGATGGACATAGTGCAGAAATTGCCCAAATGGGTACGAGAATGTGGGGAGCTGTCAGGCATGGAGAGAAGCTGGAATTTTTCAGCAATAAAATGGGATTTATCGCCACTCTACCACAGTCATTGCCGACAACCGTTTACCTTGACAGAAACCCCATTCCAATAGGCCATGCCGATGCAGATTTTTTTTTTTTTCCTCCCAAAGAGTGATGATTGGTATTTGTTCTAAGGCTCAAATGGCCTGCACTAAAGGTGAAGCATTAGGCCAAAGTCCTGTATTCCCTACTGAGGCAAATGAACCTGCTAAAATAAGTTCCTTCCACAATAGCTGTGTAATTGAAACCAGAAAGTGAGAGAATTTGATAAATTGCTTGACCCTGAAGGAATGTTAAGGTCATAAATTTTCATTGCATTTTTTTTTTTTGCTTCTTTTTTTAGAGAAGAAAAAAATCTTTTTGATATATATATATATTGATTATGTTTAGTATTTGTCTCCAAATTCCAGCCAGCTTCCAAATCATTAGCCATTACTTTGCCACCCTCTTCCCGTAGGCAACTATTACAAGGCTTAGAGCATTCCTCAAGAAGGCTGAAGGACACAAAATATTCACAAATGGCAGCACTTACATACTACTGCTAAGGAATCAGCCACATAAAGCACTAACAACCTGAAATGGGGGGTTTAGCAAGTGCAATCCCTTTAGAAAGACGAAATAAAAAAAAACCCAAACAGTACTGTACTCGAAGAATGGAGTAAAACAGGTCTGCAAATCATTTACAGGGAATCAAACATGTATTGCTATTCTTACCTTTTTTTTTTCTTGCTCTCTTTACTTAGAAGTGGTATTGCCTTTTACTTGAAAAAGATCAGTATTTTATTGAATAATGTGTACAGATGTCCCTTCAAGCTCAAAAGACACAAACAAACCCCAGACTCTGCAGTATCTTATTATGGAAATATACACCTCAAGGATAAATAAAACAAAATAAAACAAAGCAAAACCAAGAACCAAGAAAAAGGATGAGAAAAATTAGGAGAATAACCAGCAAGGTAAAACATCCAGCCATGCTTCCCTCTTTGTGCTTGCAACCATAAATAAATACAGCCATGTTAAAATAGCTCCTAAGGAGTGGAAGGGAAACATAGAAGTATTTTGGGTTTGTGTATTTTTTTTCCTGCAGTAGCAAAATTTACTTCAACCTTAGCAGCTTCTGCTTCACAACTGCTTGAAATGTGCTATCATATAGTAACTGCTTTTTATAATCTTGATACTTTCCTCCCCCCAACTTCAAATATAACATTTCAGAGTCAAAAGTCTCATTGTCACACTGCAATAAGGCGTTACACTTTACATAGCCGTACATACTTAACCCAACATGAAGCGAGTTAAATAATCATTAGCACAGTAACCCATTGCTATCAAAAACTTATTGGTCCTCTAAATTTTAAATTAATGGCCTGTCTCCCTTGTTCTGTGTGTGCGCACGCGTCTGGTTTTCAGCCACTTCAGTGCAAAGTCATAGGCATTTTATCAGCACGTATTAGACAATTTGCATTATTGACATTTCAATTTAAAAATTAAAAAAAGCGCAGGGAAAAATAGTTCCTGCTGAGTTGGTTCATCCCTAGACCCCTGATTCTTAAGTAACTCTTCTGAGTGTTAATTAGCAGCCAATATTTGACAAACTGACTAAGAAATGCACTCTGCTTCTCTCTAGCCAGGTTGTTCTAGCTCAAATAAGTTTCCTTAAGAAACTGTGAAAAAGAGAAGCTAAAGAAAAAAAGAATTTAAATGATGCCCCTATAAAATCCTAGCAAAAAAACTCAATAATTTATACTCACTTTTCCTTTTTGGAGAAGTTAAATAACACTATTGTGGGGTGAGGGGTTTTTTTGCTTTTTGAGGGACTTTTTTTCCCCATAAACTTTCTGGCTCAAATCTCTTCTTGCCTTTTTATTTCTTTGAAACCCAAAGTAATTGCTAGTCGTTTTAAGACAGTTACTTATCCAGAGAATGAAGGAGTATCGGCTGCATTTCAATTAGAGAAGGAAAAAAGATAAAGACTTGGAACATAACCTAAAAATGCAAAGTGACATATTAGGATGAGAATTTTCATCTGTTGCTGTATAAATATTTTAATAAAAGTTCTAAAATAATGTGTCTGCCTCCTGCTCTATAAAAGAGAGGAGATTATGAAGTGCAAATGATGCAGCTTAGATGTATGGATCCGACTGGGATTTTTCACCATTAAAGAGTCTCTTCGTGCCTCTCCTCCAGAAGTTGGTTTTAGAGCCATTGCAGACCCCCAAAAGTATAAATCTCATAAGTATAAATAAAAGATGACCAGCAAGTGGCTTCAATCACTAATATTTTTTGCAAACTAACATTCAGCTGATGCAACTCGATTTTGTTTTGCATCGCATTAGTGTCACAGAGGCAATGACTGGCCTTTATTCACCAACCCTTTGAGTCAGCACTTCGAGACATCTTTCAAATTAGGTCATACTGCAAATTTGCCGCTGATACAAAGGTTGATTAAGAGAGCTTCACAATTTTAAAGGGATGTCATGTGAGGAGAATTAAGGTCTGGATGATAGTTCCAGGAAATGCAAGGCCCCATAACTACGTGGAAATAATGTATGGGCTCTATGGGGAAAGAATATATTTCCTCTGAGCGCTTGAAGTAATACTCATTTACAATTTAACCAAGTCCTCCCCCCTCCCATTATGGAAGAAGTGGTATGATGGGTCTTGAAAACAAGTCATGAATTAAGCACAGGGGCAGAGAGATGAGCCCTGTTCTCTTCTTGCCAAAAGTCAGTCCCCTCCTCTCCGCTCTTTTGATCTTCTCGGGAAAGACCTGTTCTTCGCCCCTCCACTGCCAAAGCACCTTGGCTCCTGCTTTTCCCCCCGTAAAAACAACTCTGTTGCAATGGACCCTCTGCCCATCACATAGCAATTCAGCTCCGCATTGGAGTTGCTATGTAAACCTCCCAGGAAGAATTGGACAGGACGATCAGAAGTGACCACCAACCACGGTGGTCACTTGCAAACAAGTCCAAGCCTGATTCAGGCATCTTAATGAAGTGGTCAAATTCCTCGCCCCACCCCCCCATCCAAAGCGCAGAAGGGGCAGCAGCTCCTCTTGCTTTGGGGCCTGGGCACGCAGGAGAAAGGGTCTCAAAGGGAGTGCCAGCTGCCAAGTGCTTTTGGAAATCCGGCTGCTTCATTTTAGATGGCTAAGTGGGAAGCGAGATGAATAATCTCTTTGAAGGGAAGCTGCTGTTTGTTGGGAGGTCAGACCCAAACTTAACATTTTTGTGGCACTTGGGGATTTTTTTCATTTTCCAAACTTTCTCTCTTTGCAGGGAATAACAAGTCATAAGGAGCCGAGAGTTCCTCTTAATTGGATGTAAGTGGATAAAAGTCAACTGCCAGCTTCATTTTGGTTTAACTCTGGCTCACTTGACAAAGCAAAAAGCTGCTATTAATGTTGAGTTTGCCTAATGCATTGATGCTTAGGATGGGGGCAGGGCGTAGGGAAGGATTTTGGCTACAGCTACACTGAAAGCAGCTTTTAACTTCTCCTGCCACTGAAACTAGATTCCCCCAAGTTATCTTTTCTATGCTCAGGAATATTACCTTGGTTTAAAGGTATAGCAGCAGTGAAATAAAAGAAACAATTTAAAACCGAAGCCCGAAGAGAGATTTCTCACTGTACAAATAGCCATGAAAGCCAGAAAAGCATTTCGCATTCTCTTTTGTATTTCCCTTCCTTTTTTTGCAGTGGAGTCCCTGAACTTGCATTTCTACCATGGGCAGCTGATGTTATTTCATGTTTTTGATGTTATGATCACCCGCAGACCTTTCCGTTCTCCATATGTTTCTGGATTCAGTCACTTCACCCACAGCCCTCCCTGACAGTACACCACCTCAAATCCCCCCGCACGGCAAAGTATTTTATTCCCAGTCACTTTCAATTTGCCTCCCATGTTTCTCTGAGGGATTTAGTTAAATGTGATTTCTAGGACCAAAAGCAAAGTGGCAGGCCAGAAATAAGAAGGTGGCCCGTGCCACTGCCAGGAGTCACTGGAAGTGGGAGTTTTGAAGAGAAATGAAATACAACCACCATGAGCTTGATTTTACTATTGTGAGCTACATTCACACTTCAAGTTCCTTTAACCCTGTTCCACCAGGTAAGAGAAAAATTGATATTAAATCCTAAAACTATAAAGTAGTAAATGAGATTTAAAGACAGGAACAACAGCAACAAAAGGTGTATGTCTACTACAACAGCCCAAACCCCTCTGCAGACCTAATTCAGTAGCATCCCCCCACCTCCTGCCCTGCGGAACTCAGCAGGAGCTGCACAGAGGTAGCTGCTGCTTCTGGTACTACTGCCCATCTCCAGCATCCATGAATCAGGAAGAAAGGAAATGAACTCATGCCAGAGTGACTTAAACCAATTGTGGGAAAGTAAATTGGGGGTTCCTTAAAAAAAAAAATCCTACTGCCTTTTGAGTTTTTGTGGGGACACAGAGAACATGCTTCCAAGCTCTTTTGTTCTGCCCTAAGGGATGGAAAGCTGCTCTTAATACAAGAAAACAAAGCCCTCCACTGCCACTACCAACAACAACAACAAAAAAGGCTGAAACGCTTATGAACATTTTGCTCCAGGCACTGTGGTAGTAAGGAAAAATCATTGCAACCATCACAAGACTTGGCAACACCAGGGCCATGCCAGCAGAGCGCTCTTCCCCATTACTGTAAATCACAGGCTGAGCCCAGTTTGTTGCGAAATATCCAATTGTGGCTCCCTGAATACGATAAATAAAACCACCGTCCCTCGGTACACTTGACTAGCATTTGTGGAAGCAAGGGGAAAATTCACACTTCTGCCCAGGGTCAGGACTGAGGCCAGCTGATGCTTCAGTGCAGCTCGGTGGGGACAATTCACAAAGACGAGCTGCAAATAAGTACAGGACTTTCTATGCCTCCATCCCCATTTGCACAATTGCTATGGCTGAGACAACCACTTTATTCATCTGAAGCATTGAAGTATCAAGCATTTTGAGAGACTGGGCTTGGGCTCATTTTGGTTTGGGATTCTTCTTTTTCGGTAGCAAGATCCATACTTGGACCAAAGCTGAACACACACACACAGTCAAAGCAAAGCTGAAATGGCCCCTGGGCCTGGGTGATGCTGAGGCAAGTTGTGAGGGGTAACACTCACCTTAAGCCAAGACCCCATATTATAGCTACCAGCCCTTGAACACATGCCCTCAGTGCTGCAGGGCCCTGCTCCAGCCCAGCGAGGACAATATTGCTCAAGCCTTTCCTCTGGGAATACTTCAACAGGCACATTTAAATCTCAGCTTCTGCAAGCTATCAGTCACTGGTCCTCATGCCAGGAAAACTCACATGGATGCTAATGGAAATAGGACACAGCCAGGGAGCAGAGCTGCATGGGTTTAGATCAAACTATGCATGTATTTCATAGGACTGCTCCTGCCCCACCTCTATTTTCTACCACATAAAGACCCAGTAGAGGGGCAACATGATGAAGTCAGAGGCAAAACAGCTCTGTAAATAAGACCAGCTCTGAAACCTGCCAAGTGATCCTCATATACAGCAGGCAGTATACCACAGGGCTCATTTCCTACAGGGCAGGGCCAAAAAATATTGCAAAATAATCGATTCTAAGCCCTCTTCTTGCTTAGAGCTGCTCTCTCTTTTTGTGCATACCAGATCAGCTGAATATTTACAGAAAAGGTTGGAGGTCAGACCATTTCATTCACCTCTCCAGGCCCCTTGGCCAGCTTTCGCATAGCCAGGTCGCCAGCTGGCGGGTAGCACCTCTCCCTGCCGCGCCGGGAGCACAGCATCCTCCGAGCGCCAGCTGGCTTTCAGGGACACCAGCAGTGACAGACCCACAGTAAACCAAGTTGGCTTGACCCCCCAAGTCAGAGCTGAAATTAGAATGGGCCCTTACATGGTGATATTTAGGCAGAGCTTTACTTTGCAGGGGATAAAATCCATAATTTAAAGTCCTTTTCTTCTTTCCAACTCTTTTCTCCTCCCCATCAGCTTCACAGCTCAAAGTCCCCTTTGATATGATTGCTCCCACCAAGCCATACAGGCCAGAACCCCATATACAAATCTATACAATAAGCCCTACATCTTCACCAATAGATCTCACCTGAAAATAAGCTTAAACTTCACATAAGATGAAGAAGAGCCAAGTGGTTAGGGGCAGCCAGTGTTCTCCATCAGCCCAGTTGAGCAGATGAGAAAAAGCACCTAATTAGCTAAATTTATTATTATGCTGCTTTTTTTTTTTTAAGAGAGGATACAGCTACATTATAGAGGTGAAACATGACTTTTGATGATCAAGCAAGCAGTGATTAAGTAAGGTTAATCCTCATTTTATATGCTAATAGGATATTTATAATCTCAACTGCATATCCAATTTAGCTATTTTATTTTCTGTTGTTAAGAAAGTATTTCTTATTAGCGAAAGAGAATACCCCTACGTTCATCGCAGATGCTATTTTAATTGGGCTCAAGTGCATTGTGTGTAATTAGTCCACTTCTCTAATATTTCATCTATAATTACACCATGAACAATGTGCTTAAACTTCAGAAGGGCTGCCAGTTTAATTTTTTTTTTTTTAATAAAACTGCTAATTAATTGGTGACCCTTCCCACGGACAAATGATTCATATTGTAGCCCAGCCCCAGGGCTCTCAAAGGACTGTCTTTTCAGAAGTTTGAACACGTCGTTTTGACACACTGCCTCTGATCCGATAAACATGAAACGACCCACACCACCCACCTGGCTTCACCAGGATCACCATTACAAACCTCCTCCCAAGGTACCACGGGGCAGGCGTGACTTCAGCAGCAATTTTAGACAATGCCAGCTATTGAGAACAACCAAAGAGAACGAAACAACTAGATGTTGCTTCATCTCATTCACCTAATAAATTGTCCCCATAGTTTAAGAGAGGACAGCGGTGTGGCAGGGAGGGGAGGGCTCCCATTCTCCATCACAGTGGTCCAGCTCTGGAATAGAGAAAGGAGAAAAACAGCACTGAACACAGCGCAGGTGAATGTTGTGATCCTATCAGCAGGACTGAAAGGTCAGCTCTGAAACACATCCTCCTGCAAATGTCAGGACAACGTGCTGCTCAGCGGCCAGAGATCAAGCTGAGCTCTCTCAGAGGAAGGTAACAATGTGCAAGACACTGTGTGGGGGAAATGTTTGTGTCTGTAAAATACCTGCATTAATTTCACTGGCCTCTCACTGTGTTACCAAGCTTAAGGTCTTCTGTAGAAGATCAAATGGAAAACTGAGGACAACGCTAGGATACAGTGGTGGTCCTAAAAGTAGGAGAACCTTCCCCCTGCTGCACTTTCACTTCCCTTAAATGGCAGCAAGCCACTGGGCAAACACACGTGTATATATTTTTATATATGTGTACAAAGTCATACCTGGTCACACCATGCATGAAGGATCTTCATCTCATACTGCTCAGGAAATCATTTTGTAAACACCACCTCGCAGCTTTGCGCAGGCTTTCCTCCTGGCAAGGCAGCTCCACCTCGGGTAGCCCAAATCCAGCCCAGTATTAGCAGGGAAACTGCAACAACCTTGAGGTTAGCTGTCCCATTGCTGTCCCAGCAAGGTGCTGCCACTGCCCACGTCCACCCTTGGTTAGCCCATCGTGAGACTTGCAGTCAAAGGGGCCTTGTTACTGGCAGTGTCTAATGATTTATGATAACCACATAGAAAGTCCTAGAAAGAAATGGAAGACACCCATGATTAGCCTTCCTACCCTTTGCCTCACTAAAAACACTCTCAACTTAGGGAGAAAAAAAACCCATGGAATCCTACAGAAGACCCTTGCCCAAGAGGATGTAAACCTCCCTCACCTTTTCATGGTTCCCATCCCAGAAGTTAAAGCTTTTCATGGGCTGTGAAGTAGGCAACCAAGCTGGCAGGACAGGCAGGAAAAGGGCAGTGCCTTTACTACTGAAAACTTTTTGACATGTGGATGAAGGTGGCAGGCCAACACATCCCCAGCAGAAGACGGGTGAGGAAGAGACAAAGACACACTCCCTGGAGCTGGAGATCATGGTAAGTACACGGCACGCTTTAAGGTGTCCCAGGACCACGTTGCAGGGCTGCTACCATTTTCTTCTTCCCAAAGCACCTCCATGAAGATACAGCACTTTGGCTTCAGGCTTTTCTTCTCCCTGGGGGCTGTGAAATCCTAGCTATTATTTGGTGAAGGGTGACAACTTTTGTTCTTCCCCAAAAAAGCCTGATGTCTTCCCTTCTGCTGGGGAAAGCCAAATCACTACCAATCTAGCTCTGATGTGAACTAGCTCCTTCTGCCCAGAATTTTATTCTTCAAAACAAGCACGCCTGCAAAACACTGTTTATTTAAAATGCAGTATAAGTGTCAGTAACCTAACATGCACAGGGAACAGCACCCAGAGGTCTCCCACTTAGCACTTAAGAGCTATCAAGTAAATCAGGGGAAAATTCCTCAGGAAATGATGAGGTTAGGCCTGATGGGTATCCCTGTGTGCTTAAATGCAACTTAATGAGGTCACAGGTGACAGATTTGGGCACAGAACTGCTTAAAAAGCATGCAAAAAAAAAAGTTTATGGCAACCAGGGGATGGGAATCAAGGCTGGTTGCATTATCCTGTGATGCAAAAACACCCCAAAAAGGGTGGCCTTTGTCCTGATAAGTGCCCACTCAAATGGCAAGGCAAGAGGGGATGGGGAACTATGACAAAACAGATAGGAATGAGTGAGGAACAAACTCACCTTGACCAAGACAGAAAAAGTGGTAGCTAACAAGTAAAAAATTTCAGCTTTCTGGAATTCTTCTTTTTAATTTGGAAACAGAAAAACCACGATACTGTGCTTTTGGAGACCAGAAAGAACTGAAAAAGCATTAAATTCCAGCACATACAAGCTTTTCACGTAGGTCCTTAAGAACTTATACCATTGAACAAACATTACAGGGGCTCTCAGCTAAGAATGGTCTGGATAGTGTCATGAGTCAAGGATGGCCCAGCATCGCTTTGATTGCTTAGAGGTTAGAGAAGAGGATTTAGGTCACAATGCTTTATTTCCACCCTACCCCTCCAACACCTCTAATAGAAAATGGTTGCCTTGATCGAAGGAGCTAAATTCTGCTGTCATTCTGCAGGACTGCAGGATAATTACATTGACTTCATCTGAACACTTTTGTTTTGCTGATATGTCTGTCAAGGACAGGAGGGGATTCTTAGTGTCTCATGGTCCCTGGAGCACTTGCTCAAGTAACCCTTTAACATTCACACGAGAGGGTCTTCTTACACCCCCCATGACTGAAACACCAGGGAAAGAGTCCTGGCTGGCATCCCACCAGCAATGGGGCATCTTTGTGGAGTGATGAAAGGGAATTTTTGCTTTTGTCAGCCTTAGTTCATGGTCAAAAAGGCTTTCCATAGTGCTCTGTTGGTCAAGAGTGACACACTGTTCCTTCCCAAATAGTAAATGGATGCCTACAGGTTTTCATGTGTGGTCAACAATGATGCAATATATCCTCCTAGCTGGCAGCAGCCCCCCTTCTCTGTTTATTGTGGTATATTATTAGTCATACAATTCACCTGGTAGAATGACTTGCATTCACTCATGAAGAATGAAGATTTTACCAGTTGACTTTTTAAAAAAAAAAAAAAGTAGAACCCATATTAGTTGGAAAGGGAAAGGCCAAAGGAAAATTATTGCTATTTTAGACAGCAGCATAAATTTTCTTCCTATTTTTAACCTAGCTTTTAATTTAATAAGTTTTATGACCCTTATATTAAGTACATATGTTTTACAAGACATTGTGTCCCTTGAGTCACCCTGAATTTGCTCTACTATAGCAGAGTTAAATGAATGAATACTGTGTTTCTGATTTCAGCTTACCCCTTATTTGATCCTTATATAGTCAATAAACCTTCATAGAAGCATGGAGCAACTGAATTAAGCAGTGTGCCAAAGCTGTGTTTGGGAACTCTGTTAGTCTTTAAAAGGGAATTAGTAAATTGCTATTCTTCTTATTCAGAACCTACTAAACCACTGCCAGGTTTCTCATGCTGTTTACAAAGAATAAATGGTATCACCATTTATTCATTGGAAATGACATGGTGATACCAATAAGACTCTTGATATTACCAATTTAATTTTCCGTATGATAATTTAAAAGGGGGGGGCGTCAAGTTTTTCTTTGAGCCTCCCAGCCCCTAAAACTATTTTTTTCTGTTGATCTCTGGAAACTTGGAAGATCAAAAAGCATTTAATCAGCCCTGCACAGGTTGCGGACTACTCCCAAACAAATGCAGTTTCGGAAGAAAGATGGATCTCTTCAGAATATAAGCATTTAAACAAGACCAACCCTGCTTTCCCAATATAAGTAAACCTTTCACCAAAATTGGAATGTATGGATTAGTAGGTTACTACAGAGTCACGACAAAAATATTTATGTAATGCCTGCTACAAATGGAATATAAACAAATTGGACAATCAATCAAATTATTTGGAATAGATCCCTTTACAAAACTAAGACCCCCCTCATACTCAGCACCTGCAGAGAAAATAAGCATGCACCAAGATTATTCTTGTTTGGGTGGATTTACACTGTTTAAGTAATGCACCAGGGCAGCTTTTCACAACAGGCTTGCAATGGTGGCAAAATACAAAGATTAGAAAGGGATAGTTGATATTTGCTCCACAGTGGGAAGTATGAGTTATTGATTGGCTTTGTATCAGCCTAGAGTTCCTTTTCAATATAATAAGATTAGTTTAGAAGGGTGTTTTATAAATCGTGTGGTTCTAATTTGATTTGAGTACTGGCTCTTAGTGACTTGCCAAAGTTCAGTAAATATGCAGAGCATAGTATATGCACTTTATCTTTGTATATTAGCTATGACAAACACAGAGGCGAAAAGTCAAATTTTATACATCAGAAAAGTGGGTTTGTTGCCAGACATTATAACATTGCATATTTAATTTAACTGATGTATGTTAAAATGGGAAACCAAATTCAATGAGCTGTTTGTTTCTTTCTACAAATACACTTACATCAATGACCTCTGAGGACACGACCTTAAAATGTAACTAGATGTTTAAAAGAACCTCAGAGATCTATATAAGACATTAATGTTTGTGTCAGAGGGCAGTATACAAGCATGTATATACTCAGCTGTCTGTATGTCGACTGCTATATTTTTTTATTGTAACAGGAAACCAGCCAAAGTCCCAAACAGGAAAATTATCAGCTTTTATTTTGGCATGGTCCTGTTTAAAACTAAAGGCATGACCTCAAGTTAGAACATAATTTAGCCCTATTCAGTAACCATTTTGGCACCTTGTGCTTGTTCTTAAATGCTAACTCTTCTTGGGGAGCATAAGGCCCCCACAGAGACCTGCAGCGGTTAGGCATGTCGCATGGAGGTGTGCAGCCCTGTGGTTGAGGATTGGTATGGGGCTCCTACAAAGAGGAAGGAACAACCATTTTAGCCAGGCATGGAGACCTCCTGGTCACCTCTCCAGGGACAAACTGATGTCAAGTTCTGCTGTCTGTCAGGATTAAGTGCCTGTTTGCTTTTTCACTAACATGTGGTTTGAGAACAAAGCAGCTCAAATCTCCTCCATTCTTAACAAAGCATCTCAAATTGCTGAGTAAAATTCCTTAATCCCCCCGTCTTAATCTGAAAACACCAACACCACATGGTAGCACTGAGGTCTCTTTTTGTCCGCCATAGAGCACCATTGACATCAATGTTTGATTTGGAGCTAGCTTTTTCTGCAGCAGCCTAGTACCAGAGGGGAACCTCAGGTGCTTTGTTCTCAGAGCGGGTCTGTCCAAGTAATATGTCTTCCTTATGGTTTCATTCCAAATGATTAAATACAAAGTAAGAAGAGAATAAACTGGCAGCATTCACCTCCATAAACATGGGTGGTAAGACATAAGGTGAGCTTTTCCATCATGAAGACTGCAAGGAGGGATGCAGCTTGAGTTGCTGACTGCATGCTCCAGAGGTCAGGCTAGAGGAGACAGCAGTTTTGAGTTAACTGCAACATGCACCCCCAACCAGGACAAGCAAGAAAACTGGGTCTAGAAACTAAGAAAGCAAAACACCTGATCTGAAGAGGATTGCACTGTTGTAACCTGGTGCAATAAAGAAGTCTAAACATCAGGTGGCTTGACCACAACGTGTATCTGTAGACATAATTCTTACATAAAACTCAGCTCTCATCATGGCCAGTATTTTCCTGCTATCATTTAATCAACAACAACAATCAAGTCCCAATTTCTGCTAGAGAAGTTATAGAAATTACTACTCTCTTGCTCTTCAACCATTCCTTCTACTATTACTGCTCTCCTGACACTTTCTTTTACTACTGTATTGCCAGTGTCAGTTTTAATTGCCTTTCCCCAACTTCAGTTACTGGCAAAAACACAGCTCTGAGAGGGGGAGATCAAAGGTCCACCTGGCCAGCAGTAATCAGAAATGGTTGGCTAGAGAAGAACAGACATGTAAGACAGCAGCAACACTTTCCCCATGCCCTCTCTCAGTCCACCCTCTCTGCAGGAGATGAGATACAGGCAAAGTTCTCCTTAAGGCATTGGCCAAAGACACAGAAGTTCACCATATAAAACTCAGGAAGATGGGCAAACCAAGAAGTAGTTTTCATTTTAGTAGACTTTACTCCTTTTCTTCTTGCTGATTTCAATCAATTCCTTTGAGGTTTAGCTGTAGAAGTCTATGAATTGAAATACATGCGCTATTACCTAGTCCCACTCATCTATATTTGCCAAAAATTAGTCTGTGGTCTGTGTTCTCCTCCATTTCTGACCTCATCAATATACATGCCTTCATTCAAGCTTTGCTTCCTGGAAGAGCTCCAGAGGACCCAGAGTAGCCTCTCTAATCAGGGCCAGGTCAGCAGCAGAGTCGGGACTTTTATCCTAAAAGCCATAAGGGCTCCATAAGGAGCAGCAACTGACTCCCTATGAGGAAACTTCTAACAGGTTTTCCTCCTCCCATCATCAAATAAGACACCAAGAGCAGCTTCAGAAGGTCTGGCCATGAAAAATAACTCAAGGTTTATAAGCAGCAGTAGTCAGCTGGAAAGCATAACTCATTGCTAAGCTGTTTACGCGCAGCTGGAGCAGACTGGTGTGGAACAGAGTGTGCAGAAGGATACGCAACACTCATTTCTATATACCGTTCTAGTTGACTGCTTGAGGTAGAGGAGGAGGGATCATCAGGATCATACCTTTCAAGATGCCAAGGTCAGCGGCTGCAAACATATCAAGAAAATGACTATCTGGGCTACAGTATTTGGGAAAAGAACATGTAGACCTTCACAGGTCCATGTTGCAAAGCTTGGTCATGTAAGAGGTTTTCTAGGCATAAGAGAAGGCTCTTGAGACTAGAGATGCAAAAGCTGTGGAATACTTTCCTCGCCTCTCATCTCCAAAAAACATTGCTTAAACTGTTTCAGAAGGCTTCCAGCTTCCTGCTTGCAGGATACAGCAAGCTAAAAAAAAATACTTAAAGCCTGTGAGGAAAAAAATGTGGCTACCCATGTCCACCAAGAATGCTAGAAAAGGTCCCTGCAATTCTCTCTTGGCAAGGATAAAGCTTGAGAATCTAATTTATTGATTTAAATAACAGTGACTTTGCAGGAAGACGGAAAGAGCCCAGGACAGCTTTTTCCACAGAAAAACCACAAATGAGGAGTTACATACTAATATCATCTCTGAGGCTTCCCTGAAGAGGTGGCTGCAACTAAAGCTGTAAGGTTAAAAAGCAGGGAGCAAGGTGCATCCGCACAGACAGCGCTCAGGGACTGGAACAGGTGGGAGCCAACAGAGCTCAGGAAGGACCAAAGATCCTTTAGTATGGATGAGGATGACTGATCTCACACAGAGCAAGCACAGGTCAAAGTCTTGAAAAATCCCAGATTATTAGGGAACAGAATCCTTCAGAAATATTTCCACGTTACTCCTGCAGGCAATGAGACTCCACACTTGAACTATGAGCTAATGGCAGGACTTCAATCAAACCATTCCTGCAGAAATGCCAAGATACTCAAAACAACTCGTTAGCCAAAATTCCTCCACACCAAGGTGGAAAATGAGCCTTGACAGACATACCCAGAAAGCAGGTATTTCTCAGCTGATGACAAACAGGCAGCCATCACTGCTGTATGCCGCTCTTAACCTGAGTGGTAATAGCTACTGGCCTGAAGAACTAGTTAGCTCTCATCTGTATCAGTGGAAAGCAGCATCTCCACTGAAGTCAATATAATTTCACTGGGATAAGTGCAATCAAATTAGGCTCGATGTCCACAGACCTGAGTGTATTACTTGCCTTAGGGCAGGGGAATGAGAACAAAGGGCTCGTATATTGGTATCTCTGTTTGGTCTGTAAAGTATTGCTCTCTCTTGCCCACCACATCTTTCAGCAATAGGCTATGTGGAGTCATACAATTAAAAAGTCATTTATGTTCAAGATTCCCACATCTCTGACATATGCCTTGTCACAGCAGAAGAGTTTAGATCTACACCAGAGAGTCGAGCATCATGAAAAGATGGCTACCAGCAAAGATCACTCGGAGGTGAAAAAGGAGAGGAAAAAGAGACACACATACACAGAGCAACCTGGAAATGTTATAAGAATTCCATCAGAGCTGGCTCTGGGTACAAGCAAAGCAGGTAGCTGCCCAAAACAGCAGGGAGATAAAGGCACAAGAGCATTTCCCTAGGTGTCCTGCCCCCCTGCATGGCAGCAAAGCCTGGCTGATAGCCCTGTTGGCAGCAACTGGAATCAGGGACATGAAGTGCCAACCTTCAAACCCACCTCCAGGACTCATGTATCAGTAGCCACAAACAAAGGTTTTTTGTTTGCCGTTCTCCAGCCTGGAGTGTAAAACCTCCCAGGCGATGCTGGTGCTGGAGGCAAAGTCCCAGGAGGAGGCTGGCGAGCCTGGAAGATGACAACCACCACCTGCAGGGACCTCAGTATCTGGCCCTGGCAAAGCCCACCTTCTGCTGGAGCTGGGTGGTTGCCCATTTCTGTGTTTCCCCCATTCTGACTTTTACATGATCATCACACGATCCCCACCAGCTTTAGGGCAAAGCACATGTGTGAAATTGTAACTAGGAACACACACACATACAAACATGCACCCCTTTTGTCAGCCATAATATTTTATAGCCCATGGGTGAGTAATAAGCCAGGGTTCAGTATCTGCCTCATGGTATGATATAACTTTCAATCATGTTAATTAAATTAATATGGCCCGTGTTAATGAAAGCCACAAAATAACTATTTTGGTGTCCATGAGCACATACATTTTGATAATATCAACTTGTCATTCTGATGTTCCTTTCTACACCAAATACTAGCAATGTAAACATATCTAACAACGCTTTCATCATAACAAAGGAAATTCTGCATCAGCACCAGACTGAATGCAGACAGACTTGTATAAGCAGCAAGCTCCAGAAATATTCAGCCATACTAGGGCTCACAGTCTTCTACAAATGCTCCTCCTATCTAATCTTTTTAATCTACTTTTAAGGTATATTTTTGGCTCATGTTTTGTTTTAGGTGGTGGTGGGGGGTATTATTATTATTCTTTCCCTGCATGATTAGCCATCCAGGAAATGTTTAAATTACAAAATCATAAGGTTTAAAAGATTTATAGATCAAATTATATTAACCTAATGCAATAGGCCAGCCATACGGAAATTAGAAGTCTTTATATTATATTTTGGTTATTAAATTGCTCCCTTTATACTGTTTAGTTTGTTTGTAACAGCAAGGTTTTGCTGTCTGATGTCAGAACCCACAGAGTAACCAAGCAAAAACAAATGACTTAGTCCTTGGTTCAAAGAAATAATAGGTTACTAGCATAATTAATTTTATGTTTAATTACTGCAGAATGAAACAATTCAACAATATCCAATCAATCCTCAGAACGACAGAACAGAAGGTCAGCAGTTGCTAAGTCAATTGTTTTGAAAGAGAAATTTATGTCAGGTTCTCTTTTATGTGCTGGAGAAAGAAATTGGATAAAAGTGGTCAAGCAAACGTTAATTAATTGTATAAATGTAATCCTGTTGTCATGCAAAAATCACAGAGACTCCAGGCACAGCATTCAGAACACCGAGTATGCATCAGTCAAGAACATCTAGAAATGGCATCCTCAACTTAAAACAATAATAATGAAAGAAAGGAGAGCAAAAAGGAACATTTGAAAACCAGATTGGTTTTCAAACTGGCATTCAGAAGCACGTTTGTACAAGCCGACGGGCTCATCCAGTGCCAGAGACAGGTCCACATCACCATGAATTCTGACCCTGCTTTGCTCCTTGGTGGCAAATCTCAGAGGTGGCCGCTTCTGGCCTCCTTGTCTTTCCTCAGATTAGAGAGCCAAGCCATCCAAAAGGGAATGTCATGTAAACTGAAGGCCCCATACAAGTTAATCAGGTTTAGAATTGCCAACTCCTAGAATTATTTTTTTCTCTGAGCCTCCAGGTATTCAGCAAGGTTTTATTTTCCTGCAGCGCTAGCTTTTAGAGTTACATGACTACACATTCCCATTTTGCCTTGAAATAACCATTCCTGCTCCCTCACTCCCAGGAAGGTTTTGTATTTTAGAGGCCTCACCTGCAGTTTCCATCATTTTCCAAGTATTGCTGATCAGGTGTGTCCAAGACCAGGATTGCCTGGTGGGCTCAGCCATCCTCTGACCCAAAGTTTCATTTTTGCTGTACCACTCTTCAAGCCTTGCTGATGGCATCAGAGGCCGCTCTCTATCATCACCTGCTTCTTCCTTTAAAACCAACTTGTGAAACAGTCTTTTACCAGCCTGTTCTCTTATTTTGTGCTTTCACTATCACCTGGCAGCTGGGGGCTGCAGGGGGAAAGTCTGGTGGCCCAGTCATTAGTGCCATAACCGGACCTGGTTATGAGGTCCATGAAGGTTTGCTGTGTTGGCCCTGATGTCCTGTTAGGGCAGGTCTGTACCAGCATCTAGTGTTCCTTACCCTAGCTCTTGTTGCACTAATGGTACGATCCCAGTTTATCAATAATTAGGGCAACAGAAGCATTAGAAATCATTGACCTATTTGTCACCATGTCATATTTACTTTTACTCTCCCAGCCTCTTTTAATCCATTTTTGCACAAAATCCAGCTGGGTAGTCGGCTGTACGCAGAGCATGGGAGCACCAGGCTCTCTGCCTGTAGACGACCTCCTTCAGCCCATAGGCCAAGGACAAGTTAGCACTGGCAGCCAGGAGCGATGGTGCTTTATTGTTGAGCATGGAAGTTAAGATGTAATCTTGCATGCAAACCAAACCAAGCTGCATTATGAACCTATTTTGTCACCTATAATGGGAGGCAACCTCAGAGCATGCTGGATAGCCCAGCCTCAAGCTCTCCAGCCCGCAAAAAGCATTTGAACATGCAACCAGTGCATTGTGAAGATGATCCTTGGAGCAGCTCTGCAACGCTTTGGGAACTTTTCTGAGGCACTTAGCTGGTACTGAAAAGGGGACACAGATAATGCCAGTCTCTGTCTTGTTCCACAGCTCAGCCCAATTCGATGATGGGAAACCAGACAGATAGGGAAGGAGTAAATGATGAATTCTGCAGCACCACACTGGCATTCCTAAGCCTCTTCCAGGGTTTGGATCTTATTTTCCCATGGGAGATGCCAAAACATTTCCAGATTAAGCAGATATACAGCTGTATACTTGTTTTAAATGTATATATTTTAGGAGGAGCCAAAAGATGGCAACAAGTGGGAAGAGTACACCATCCAAGATCCCTGGCATGGACCCTTGTGATGTTGCTATGGTTACGCATGGTAAACAATGCTACGGAAAATGTTACTGAGCTTGAGCAGGGATTGATTTTTAAATCTGAGCAGGGCAGCCAGTTTAAACTGAGACAAACGCTTTAACGGTGTAGCGAAAATATGAAGGCCTACACAATTTCCTTCTTTTAACTGTAACTTTGTAACAGAGGCTGAACACAACTGCTTTCTGTACAGAAGGATGCTTAACAGAAAAGGCAAAGGCAGTGAAAGCAATCGTTGCAAAACATGCTCCTAGAGAGGTTATTTCATGGTCTTGCTATGCTCAAGTCTGGACCGATGATGCCAGCATTACTAATCTTTGAAATGAGGGGGTTTACATTGGGACTGTTGACATAACCTTAGCTGCAGCAGGAAAAAAGGGTACGAGAAGATGGAAATGTATATTTTTGGAAATAGATTTCATTCTGACAACCCTATAACAAACAAGTGAAATTTTAATACTGTGCTTCGATGAAAAATGAGCTGCTGAATAAACACCAAACTAATTCATAAAGAGCAAACTCAGCCTGTTTAATATTTCTTGAACTGTCCCAAAAATTCCATTGATCACTAGTGATGCTGTAAATAGAAAATTCCTACCATTTTCAAAAGAGCCAGGAGAATCTCATTGGGGTTTGCCTATCAAACTCTCAGACACTTTTAAGTCCCAGGCTAAAACATAATAAATCAAATATGAAATTGTATAGTGTTCAGCTGAGCTGGAACCTATGATTATGTGGTCTATTTCTGGGATTGTTTCATTTTTTTTGTGAAGTATTTTGTTTCTACTTAATTACCATGTCCTCCACCAAAAGTCAAACATTCCTCCCTTGATCAATCAGCTATTTGGTTAGAAGTGCACAAATACTTCTAATATTAGTGATTAGACTGTTCTCCAGTTTAGTACTGATGTACGATACTGCATTCGCTTCTTGAAAAACTAAACCCATGTCATGCCCAGTGTTAAAATAAAATGTCATACTCCTGGGGCTGGGTCCCCCCTCCTGCCCCCTGCACTATTCTTTGTGATTTCTTAGGCAGAGTTATGAAAACAGCGAGATATCAGATATACTGCATTAGTACATCCCAAGGTGAAAGATCAAATGGATATTCAACAAGCATTTATATAACCCTGAAAGTTGAGGATCCTTCACTGTATTTTTCTGGTTTTTTATTTTTGGTTAAAATTCCTTTTTCCTTGAACATTTTCAAGCTGATAACTTTTGCCCATTTTCCCTAGTGCCAATCCTATTCCCTTCCTAGCCCAGAAGCACTGAGAATGCTCAGTACCCCCCCCAAAAAAAAAAAAAATCAAGAGATACTTGGGCTAAGCACAAAATAGGAAGCATGCTGCTCATTTTTAAATTAAAGCACCTTTGTTTCTGCCACCCTGCCCCTAAACCTGAACCCACCATCCCAGGGCACCAGGCGAGCTCAGATCTGCAGTTTACTACTCAGGCTACCAGCAGTGGCTCCTTGCTGGTGAAAACCCAGCTTTATTCCACTGCTTTCCCTCTGTTTAAAGCAAACCACTTACCACTGTGCCCATGATCCCATTTTTCGCTAGCACAAGATATTCTACGCTGTGAACTATTTAATTTGTAAGCCAGGCAGGCTAACATGGGTAGCTCGTCTGGGGGTAGAATGCCAATAAAATCAAGGTAGTTTTGGTAAGGGGAGCAGTTTACTTAGATTAGCATCTTGAGTTCAGGCTGGTGGGGGAGTTTGGGATAGTGTCACGTTAGGCAGAGTTAAACCCAGGCTGTCCGGTTGCAGTGCTATTTTAACCCAAGCTAACATCTTTCCCACACTCCTCCCTTGTATCACAGACATGCTTTCAACTGACAAGTTCTCCCTCACTACAGCCTTTTATTCCTGTCCTCTCATTTGTCCTCCTTTTCCCAGAAAACACTCTGGGACATAACATCTGTCCTTTCTCCCCTTTTACTATTTTTTTTTTTTTGAAAGAGGGAAAATGTACCCTTTTCAACTGGCCCAGAAGCTGATGCCCCTCACTTGCCTCCGTTCTTTCCCCCAAATCCCACACTCAAATACTAAAAGCTTCCTTTTACAGCTTTGTAAAACAAAGAAGGAAAGAAGCAGATGATGTAGATGTCTGCACCAGCCTCACACACAGAAAAAAGCCTTTGCCATGCTACTTTAAGTCAACTTTTTGCACTGAGAAACAACACAGCTGTGACAACCCAGGCTGCAGCAGACTTTCTCATTTTTAAATGTTGCCTCCTGGAATCACTCAAAACTTTTGCTTCCTTCTCCATATGCAAACAAGGATGAATCTCTTAACATAAATGTTAAAAAGATTTGCATATTTACAGTTCAGAGATGCTCTGGTAATTCCTTTGAAATGCAGGCACATAAACCCCACCAAACCACTCCCAAAGCCAGCCCGGCTGTGCTTCCCATTGCTTACCCTACAGCCTTATTCTGAACCCCTGTAAGAGCTCATGTAATCATGATTTATACTACTTCAGAGCTGGATCCATTTGTTCAGGAACATGTATATCATTCTTTCACTCTCATACTACACAATTCAAAGGTTTGCATAGGTCAGGGCATGAATCTTTGTTAACAACACTTTTTTCAATATACTCACATAGCAGAAAACTAAATAAATATGTGTATACACACACGCACATTATAGTGTTCTCATCTGTATAACAGCTCATGTGTAAGTTTTTTCCCCTTTTCCTTTCAAAGGATGAGAAAAGTTTATTTTAATGGAGGTCTCAGTCTTTGGCACCATACTTCTGAGAGTGATAGGTCAGCATGCCTCAGTTTAAGTTTATGAACTGACAGCCCACTTTCAATGACAAAAGAAAATGTAACCTAGGCTGGTTTTCAACCACTGATTGTCAGATCCCATGTTCAATATGTCATATGGAGTACACTTCATTAGGGACTGAATTACTTCACTTGTAACATGAGCCAAATTAAAGTCAGTGTCAGGCTGCATAAATCACAAATTTAAATGTATCACTAAGTGCATTGAAACAGTCATCATCACCCTGTGCCCTAAAATAACCCAAAAATCTGGGCTTCATTTTTATGTGTTATAAGGATGACAGAAGATTTTTTTTTTTGTTCTTTGCTAGGGCTCACAATTTTACTGTCAGAAACTATTGAACTTTTAAGGAATAGCAATGGCCTGGTAACACCTCTCAGACAATGTATTTCATGGTGCCGTGAATTCAGACCTCACAAGGAACAGACCCAGAGCATCCATCAGGCTGTCACAGGAGTCCTTCGTTATACTGACAGGGTGGAAATTTGGTATCCTGTCTGTTTAAGGGAGGGCATGGGAAGAAAAAATCCTGGAAACACTTGCACAGTCACCAGGGTAGTCCCCCTTGGGTCAGGTCCTGGATGACATGACTCAAGTCAATGGGGTACCACAGGATTTAGGCAGACAGTTTTTCCCATCAAGATATTTTTCTATTACCAGAGGTGGAAAAAGCTATACGAAAAGGAAAGAGCTCATAGGAAAAAATGCACCAGTGCCTCATCTGTAAAAATGCAGGACAACTCTCTTCTCACAGCAGTTTTATTCCGGTGCAGCACCATTGGTTAAGGTATCACTTTTTCTTTACACTGAGCTGACAATTTTAAGTCTCCTAGACCCACTCTGAAATTTTAGGGAAGGCACTGGCTGGCCAGAGCCATGGAAGACGTTTCCAGATGACAATGGGTGGCAGAAATAATAAGCACGAAGGGCCAATTCTTCATGCCCATTGCCCAAGTCAGGAAAATGCCTCTGAAGTCTGGGAAAATACATCAGTGTAAGACTGGTGAACGCAAGTAAAGAATTAGACTCTAAATTGCTTCTTCATATTTATTCCAGCTGTTTGAACAGTGGATTAACTTCTGTTAAATAAGTAAACTAAGTTTACTTATTAAAAAGTAAATAAGACTTGTCTGTTCTTTTCAATAGATCTTTCATGTGTTTTTAACTTGAGGAAGATGAGAAGTAAAATAGTAAAGAAGCATTTTTTTGCTGGTCTGCTTGCCATCTGGATCTCTCTAGGCCCTGGCATCTGCAGGATAGGAAGGAAAAAAAAAAAAATAATCAAAGTATTCCTGGAAGGAAGAAGAGGCTGCTACCTAGTAGACAAATGGGAGAGAGAAACCCGGAATTGAAGAGAAGGGAGAAGGGGGAAATGTGAAACTCATTTATTTAGCCTCCTAGTGCAGATTTCTTAGCATGCCCCTTAACTTTCTGATCTCTTTGTTTTCTTGAGTATGATGATTTTCATGCCTTCTATTCTTTTTTTCTCACATTTTAGTTTGATGTTCATTCTCCACAAGCTTCCTGCATATGTCAGCATGAAACAATAGGCTCTCATTACATTTGGCTTCTTTCATCTCCTTCAGACACCGACCTACATTTGTTCTGTTTTTGTCAGTGTGGAAACATTCTCCCAGATCAGTTTGTTAAAAAAATAAAATAAATCACATGTTCCATATTACCGACCATGTTCTGTTGTCTAGCGTATTTACTCTGGATGGTTTTGCAAAGTGATTTCAATTAAATTGAGAAGTCCTGTAGTACTTGGATACCTGGCCATAGTTGAAGCTTTACGCTCATTGGAAGTGAAGTGTTAGCTGAGCATGGGAAACCATACCTCAGTGACCATCAGCTCATGTGCTGTCATTGCAAGATTAGTCAAAAAAACACATGCATCACTAGTGTGATGGGAGTAAGACCTCACTATGTGCATGTCATGACCAAGACCATGGCAAGTTACAAGAAAAACCTCTTCCACTCCACTGTTGCATGCCCTCATTTCACAGTGATGGGTTGCTCATGTGTTAATCTGATCACACAGCACCATTCTGGTCATTCTTATTTTTCCATCAGACAACTTGGCCAATTTTCCAAAGAAAGTGGCAATTGGTTGGCTCCAGTCTGCACAGCCCAGCGTAGGAGGAAGGTAAGAATTGTGGAGTCAGTGTTAAGAGGGTGGGAGACATCCTCTGCCTGATGACTTGGGGAAATCCAAGCAACATCGGTACACATTACAGGTCCAAGTCCAAGCAACATTGGTGCATATTGTAGATCCAGCCCAGGACCTCCACGTGTGCTGTCCTGTTAGGGAGCTACTGCCACTTCCGCAGCACGTTGCAGAAGCTGCTGAAAAGTACGAAGTATTTCTGTCTATTTTAACTGCAGAAGAGTTTGCTCAACATAGCTGCTCCCAACTTCTTACACATGTGTTCTAGCCTGGGGATCTTAAGGATTCACAGAATCTGTAACTTAACTGTTGACTTTGGAGCAGTGATCCCACCCATGCACCACCAAATACAGAACCAGGATCAAGGTGCCTTTCCAACAAGGCACTCTGACACCTACGCAAAAATCCCAGGCCTCTTTCTGAGAAGGCATATAAAACCCAAGAAAACAAAGACAAAACATAAACAGTTGCACAGAAGTCAGTATCCAGTCATATCAACCACATACTTTGTTACACTTACCATGCAAAATGGCAGATGCAGCAGGTTTCATCCTAGCACTTTCAAACAGCAGCCCAAATAAATACAGTGCTGATGCACAAAGAACTAGAATTTTGGTAACGTGGTTTGGCAAAGCAGTCCTGACAATCCATCATCTGGAAACATGTCACGTTTGACCTTGGTCTCATAAATCAGGGGCTAAGCATTCTTCAACCCATTCTAGTTTGTGGGAATGCTTATAGCATAAGCATTGCACTGTCCTCCTGAAGACAATTTTTAAAATACTATTTTTTAGTTTTCTGCTTATTGGTTCAAGGAAAAAAAGCACAATGATTGAATATTTCTAGAAAGGCAAAGCCAAAGTAGCTACAGCTTGAACATTCAGGCAGCCTCAGCTACTGGGTAGGCATGTATACAGCTTAAAAATGCCAAACCAACAGAATTTGCCTGCCCAAATGCTTAATTTCAGGACCACACAGCTTGGCATGCAAGTCAAGCTCCTGTGTCTAAGCCATAGCAGAGCTGTGCTGTTGGCGGAAGCCAGTATGAAATCTGGTAGCAGATGGGTGCAACAATTCTTGCCACATGGCACGTTTAAACTGCCTGTAACATGACTGGCTTGCACCTGAAGCATTACCAAGATAGGGCTCCCAACACACATCCGATGGCACCTTTGCAAACAGGGCACTGGACAGAAGGCTGAAGACAGCTAGACAAATTCCTACCAGCCTATGAGCTCCCAAACACAGGTCTGAGGAGCCCTTGGGAAAAAAGTAGTAGAAAGGGGCTGCAAGACAGACCTTCTGGGTCTGAACCACAAGATGGGCACCCCATGTTCAAAAGGTCAAGGCTGCTGCTGACCCTAAGGAGCATCACTTTGGGAGCACTGCAGCACAAGCCACTGTCCTCTGCTGCCTGGCACACTCTCTGCAACACGGCACCAACAGTCCCACCACATTGCATGGACTTCTGTGCTCCCTCGGGACAGGAGCAAACATAGCCATGCAGTACAGATTTGACCCCTATAACCACCTATCACTAAGATGGAACAACCTCGGGAAAGAGATTTCTCAATTAATCATCATAGCAAGCTCAGTAGTTGGGTAGTTGGGCATTTAGGAAAGAATTTATGTTCCCCTTTGATTACAGAATGCACTTCAGGAGCCATATTCTCATATTTCCTGATTTCAGCTCCTATTAAAAGCTGCCTGAAAAGTGACCATTTAAGACTTCCGGCCCCAGTCAAAAATATATTCTTTGGAGACACTTCAACTCTTTTTCCATTTAAGTGCACAGAAAGATGACATACTTAATAAATGATAGTAGGCCAAAGGGGTCTTTATTGTCCAAAATCACCAGACATATCAAATAAAGTTTTAATACTAACTTGGGTGGAACATGGAAGATAGAGTGGCTTGTTCCTCTCTGCAAAAGCTTTGCACTACCAGTCAGAAGCCATAAAGCAACTTCAACAGGCAAGGTCAAGATTTTCCTCACATGGGAAGACCTCATGCACAGTATGAAGACTGCTTTTGAAAAAACACATACCACCCTGATATATCCCTTATGCAGCCTCGTTCATGCCAAGTCACACATGCCATTGAACTCGCATAACTAGTGACATGCAGGGAGACTTCTGGCATACTGGAGGAGACGGGTATTTTGGAAAACACTCACAGGTGTGTCCCCACAGAACACGAGACCTGTGACAAATGCTCTTCCCTCTATAATGGTGATAAATCCAAAAGAACAGTAAATCTTCAGATAGCTGTTAATTCAAATCCCCTCCTCCCTTACCCCAAACATGGGAAAGACTGGGTCCCAGTGAGTACCTTCTTACTCTGGCTTGTCTCCATGGGCAACAGATTTAGTGCCTCAGCCAGAAACCACAACTCTCAACGCTACTGCCCCACACTGAGCTCCTGACAAGTACTGTAGACTTTTTATAACTGATTAGGAGAGTATTTTGGCTGGCCTTGCACTTGCATAGGTGATTCCTAATGAATGCATAGTGCTTTGGTATACGATGCCAGCTACAAGCTCTTTATTAGCATTTATTGGTATTAGGTAACATTTTGGACTGACAGGACAAATCATTCCTAACCCCAAAGGACTCTTGTGAGCTTTATGAAATATTTATGTAGAAGAACCACTGTACCAAAGTTCACAATGACATACTCCCTTGTCCTAAGCATGTGAAAGGCGCCAGGCAGACACCTCAGCACATACACATCCTATGTAAAAATGGTCTGCAAAAATAAACCCAAGTAAGTAATGACAACTTGATGGGCTTCAGCTGGAGGAACAGGGTTGTTGAGAGATGTGTAGTGAGGTCAGAGGACCATCTTAGCCACATCAAGGTGGTGTTCACAAGAAGGAGGTTGCCATTGCTCCATTGTGCAGCAATGAGAAGCACAGAGTCGTCTCACCTTCACCACCACACAAGTGCATGGTCTCCCAGCCCAAGGTGGCACAAAGATAATCACAAACAAGCCCACATCTAGGATGAACATCTAGGTGACTAGCTCTGCTGGAATAAGGTTTCCATGCTTTTGGAACATTGCTTTGCCAAGAGGCCCTTTACAACTCAGTCTTCAGTGGATGGCAAGTAATTTTGCAGAGCACCCTGACCCTCTCTGCTGCTAGTACTCAGCTATTCCTTGTTACATTGCCCACAGGTATTCAAAGATGTGCCAACCCAGCCACCTGAGAGGAGGAAATCAATCATGCCTGTCAGTACAGCTCTGCTCCAGATACAGATACAGAAATTATCAGGTTCAGCTGAATCCCTCAGCAACACCCAAGATGTAAACCTCAGTTCCTATTAATAGTCACTCCAGGTCTCTCTTCCACCTTCCATTTTCTTTCCTCCTAACCTCCTGCCTAACAAAGGTCAGGCTTGCTCAGCCATGGAAGAATCCTCTCTTGCAAGTCCTTGATTGGAGGCAAGCTAAGACAACAGGCCAGGTATAGACTGGTAAACTGGAGCAAGATTTACATGTGCTGAGCATCTGGTCCAATTTCTTTAAAGGCCACAACAAGCGAAAATATT
The DNA here is from genome assembly GCA_034782735.1 of Sagittarius serpentarius. Lineage (NCBI taxonomy): Eukaryota > Metazoa > Chordata > Aves > Accipitriformes > Sagittariidae > Sagittarius > Sagittarius serpentarius. The sequence goes on from JAVKLA010000081.1 coordinate 18,520,976, forward strand.
GCAACCTTTTTCCAGCAAGTGAGGTGTAAGCACCAGAACCTGTGTTATCTTTTGCCATTTTTATTTTCTCGCTTCTCTTACTTCCCCTATTTGTGTACAAATGTATTTTTTATTTCTTTGGCCTTAAGAACAAACAGGGTGGGACTTCAATAATAAAGCTTTGGAGGTGCTACCTAGAACTAGCTCGTTCTTTCACAGCAAGGTTATTTAATACCATCTGAGAGAGTGACAAGCAGGATATTTTCTTTTTTCCCCTCTCCTTTAAAGGGCTCTACAGCTAAAGCAGAGTGAAGAAAAGCACCAAAGTAAAGATGCAGTTCAGTATTAACACCTGCAGTATTCTTTCCTCTGGTTACCTTAAAAAACAAAAAGGATGTGCTGTATATTCAGCTACACAAGAAAATTACATAAAAATGACTGTACTTTGTTCAGCTGAATTGCAGAAAGCATAAGGTTACTCTACACAGTTTCTGAAGCCCAGGACTTCATTGCACCCTGGAGCAGAGAAGCCCATTTCCAAGAGGTTTCAATGGGAATGAAACACACAGGCTGCCCCCATACCATGCTGGCACATCAAAGAGACAAGAGTGCTTACCAACCTCAGCACCCCCAGCTTGGGGTTTTATGCCCACCAAGCAGAGCCTGTGCAATCAAGTAGGTGCAGAGCACCCTGCCAGCCCAGCTCACAACATGGCACCTTAAAATCACCACAGAAGTGGTGGAGGGAGAGCTGTATTTTGCCTCCTGTTCATTCTGTTGCTGCAAAGGTGTAAGATGTTTTGGCCTATCTCAGCAATGATCATCAGACATGTGCTGCCAAAGCCTCAACCCACCGTCTCATCACCCCTTTCCTAGACGGAGGTGGAAGAGGGCAAACGATGCCCATTTCTGTAAGTGGAAACATCTTTTTGGCCAAAGCCACCATGGAAATAGACCCTCTTCCCAGAAGGTGCTGCTGCATCTCAAACTGAATGCAAAGCAGCCAAGGACTTCCATTTCTGCACTATTATCCAAAAAGTTGGAATTAAAAAAAAAAAAAGACACAGAAAGAACAGGCCAGCCCAGACCTCAGGGACCAGTCCCTCAGCTGGTGTGAATTAGTCAAGCTCCTTCAATACAATTAGAGTCATTTACTCCCACTGAAAAGCTACTTTAGAAAAATGGAAGACTAAAAGCCAGTATCAGGGTCCAGATTTCAAATCCTCTCCACAGCCAGACTTCCAGATGGTATCAATCTGCCTGGACAACCCAGAAAGCCTAACCAGGTCTCAAGACCCCTATTTCAGTGCTTTGGATGGTGATGCAGCACAGGGAAGAACCTGATCTCTCGTTTTAATCAGGTGGAGAAGAAAAGAAGACCAAGGCATTTTGCTATTGCTATGGCTTCAAGACAGTGACCAAAACTAAACCAGTATCTAATTAATGGGCTCCTGTCATCAGCCCTTTCCTCTCTCCTCCTCTACAATAGTGGCATCAGAAGAAAGTTGCCAAATCTAGTGCAAAGGCTGACAACCTTCATAAAAAGGTCTTTGTATGCAAAGCTTTGAGAAGCAGCACAACTCATGACCCACAAAAAAGTTGACTACCAAAAAGAGACACCCGTGTGGTTTTCCAAGTGTTTTGCTTGGTCTGAATGGGTTTATTTTTCCTGCAGTGCTGCGAGCGCAGTGCTGACCGTCTCACAGCAAGAGCCCAGCTAAGGCAACTGCCAGCGTGTCAAAGAAATCAGGTAACAGGGGGAACAGGTCCACAAAGCAGGAGAGCTCATCCATCTTCAGCTGAAAACTCCCTTCAAGACCAGCCCTTTCTGCAACTCCCAGCTACTTCACTTAACCGAATGCCCTTTCTTCCTGACAGACAAGACCACACAGGATCTAACCTGCAGATCGTGCGATCTCGACAAAGGCCAGCACCAGATGTTTTGGAAAATGATGCAGACAAACAAACAGGAAAAGCCCTATGATAAGCAGATAGAGGATAATCTAATCTCTCCCAAATAGCTCTTCCACCTTAACCCCAAAACTCACCTCCCACTTTAAGCTGGTTTATTCCAGTTCAGTGGTTACTTTCTCAAGAAAAATGACTGTGTAGACATAATGCAAAACCTAGCAGAAGTAGCACCTAGTAACCACCTGGGATGGAGAGAAACACCTGAAGAGGTTTGATGCTTAACTTCCACTGACATGTGAACACTGTTCCAAAGTCACTTGGACCAGTTTAAAAGACCCATTTTATTTCTACCAGCAAGGGAAATAATTTAATCAGCTGAGAGCTTTCTTTGGTGTCCTCCTTTAGTAGCCCTGTAATTCCTCCTGAGCACCTTCTGTGTTTCCAGCCCTAAGTACCCACCAGAAAACTCAAGACAGTAACTATCACATCCACTACCAGAGTCCCTGAAATCAGGAGGGCCAAAGCTACAGCACACAGCCACCAGCCCCGCTCTTAAGTTATGCACAGTGCTAGTCAATACATCCCTTCCACAGAGGAGTCTTTCTTCAGAAAAACCACACAGCAATGCTTCATCATAGAGCACAAACCTATTTACATATTTTAAAGCACATTGGGAGGTCGTTTCCTGACAAAACAAAGACATTTTAAGGCATATTTGCTGTCTGTGTTTCCGCATATTAAGAAAAATTTTGATTACAAGCAGTAATTAATTGATCACATACAGTGCGCGTGCTTTGGAATTGCTGTGAATGAAATTGCATTGAAAACATCCTAACTAGGACATCCCCAAATATTTGAAAACAGACAGAGCTGCAAAATGAATGCTGAATGTCATTCAAAGCTGATAATAACCATCATTCAATGCCAGTAAACAAATAAACAAAACCTTTTGGGCTAACAATTATTGAAAGAGTTTTAAATTGCTGATTACTATCGTAATATCTGTAATGAAGAACAGCTGAATTTTTGCATGCTATGAAGAGCTTGCTCAAGTAGCAAGGACCATTTTGTATATTGGTGATTTACATTTCCTTTGTGGTGCATTCGTACATATATCTCAGGAAGAAATCAGAACTATATGCTCACACCTAATGGGAAACATAAAGGCAAAGGTCTATCAATGTTGCAAACTCTTTTTTCCAGTAGCCAAGGGATAAGCCCATGTTTCTCTATATCATCTTTCTGAAACACCGATATTCCAGTTCACATTAACTTAACTGGAAATTCCCAAAGGTAAATGGAAACTAACTTTCCCTGAAACAAACAAAAAAACCAACTTACACCAAAACAAAGAAACTCCCAGAAGTAACATGGGAACAATGAGGGATGCTGCTGGGCAGCTGGCGCCCAAAGCAACCAGTTTAAACATCAATAACTCTCTCCCAAGAGCCAGAAGAAGGTTTATACTTGCAACATAGGGGAGGACCTGGTTCTCAGGCCTCCTCTGCCTTGGACACTCTTTCCTACCCCTGGGAAACAGAGGGCAACTAGGAGAGCAATCACAGGATACATGAGGCATAGGCCATGTAGGGGTTTGGGGCAGCCGAGATGGCAGTAAAACCCCAGACGTGGTGGGAATAGCTCTCGGACCTTGACCTCCCTGAGCAGCTTAGGGTACCAAGACCCCAAATTCCTACCCTGATGAAAGGGAAGGGAAAGGTCACAGGAATGGTCTACTAGACATGAAAAGAAGCAACAAGCCACAGAGAACAGAAGCTCCACAGTCCCCTGCTCCTTAGTGGCAGCATTGCACTGTCTTAGGGTTGCGTTTGCAGGCTTCGCCCTGGCAGGACTACAAGACAGGGTACATATGGTAAGGATCAGGGTCAGGGCTGCAGGCAAAGGGATCATTTATTGCCAGCAACTGGGAGCAGTCATCTCCCTTAGTCCCAGTGCCCAGCTATTCAGGGAGGAGGACTTAGACCTGCCCTACCACAGACAACAAGTTTCATTCCACCTGTACTGCTATCTACAATAACATTTAGACAGCTAAGAACACAGTCTTTAGCAGAGAGTGACAGAAATTAAAGGATGAAATAAAGTCACATCCACACCTTCTTACTTGGAGCTCTCCTGTCCAGCAGGCTATCCACAAAGCCAGCAAAATAGTAGTACACAGGAAGGAGGAAAAAAAAAAAAAAAAATCACTTATTAATCCCCTGTTTTCTCCAGTTTTCTTTGCTCCTACCTCTGCTTTGCATCAGTCCTTGTTGAGATCAACCATAACTCAGGACCCCATACAAATAACTCCCAAAGCAAAGAGATAAACACTCAGCCTGAAGTCACAATAGAACAAGCTCACAGAGAGCTTAAATAAACTAGATGCTTCCAGATCAGCTGGGCTTGATGAACATCACCTGATGGTAATTAAGGCACTAGCTATGGCCATCTCTCAAAGGTTAATCTCAGACCTTATGGAGGACAGGTGAAGGTCTTTTGGGGGTTTCTTTCTGAGCCTTTTTTGTTGTTCTATTTTTTAAAGAGCTGGGGTACTCTAAACCAGTAATTTAACCTGCGAGAAAAAAAATCTGGAACAAATAAATAATCTGAAAATAACCTAGAAGATAACAAAGAAATGTGAACTGGTCAGTATAGACTTTTTCCAAGAACAAATATTATCAGACAAATAGAATTTCCTCTTGGGATAGCATAAATGATTCTATGAAAACAGCCTCTATAGAAAGAGCAGTAAGCATCACATACTACAGATTCAGTAAACTGTTTCGTATGACGGTCTCATAAGCAAATCAGGAAAACATGGTCTTAACAGAATGATTTTGGGCTAAGTGTAAAATGATTTCTTAAAGCCAATCCCAGAAAGGTGTTCTCTATGGTACCTGGTCAGAACAGCAAAAGCATTCTCTTGGGTCAGTCCTGGTCCTGGCCACTTTTTCCATGAGTGCTCCAACTAATGGAATAGAATATACTTATTAAATTTGCAGAGAGGACCAGGCTGGGAGGGACTATAAGGACAGGATTAGAACTCAGAACTGGAGAAGCAGCTTGAAGAAGATACGATGAAATTCAGCGAGGAAAAATGAAAGGCTCTGTACTTTGGCAGGATGGCCAACTGCACTAAGGACAGGATAGGAAGACACCAGAATCCCCTTCTTCCAGGGCAAATCCCTGATTCTAACCCTGATATCTCACAAGACGTCCCTTAAGCCCCTGTGAGCTAGGGCACCTTGAACAAGGGGCTCACCCTTCCACAGCAATGATTTAGAGCCTACCCAGTAAGCAAAACCCAAAAAACCCAAACCCTACTCTTCAATCCCAATGATGTGGAAGCAAGAAGGCAAACGTTAATGTGCTTAAAAAAAAAGCTGCTAGTCTCTTCCCAGTGTTTTCGACCATCTGGTGTACGCTAATTCCCACTTAGCTGGCTGGCCTCTTGGACCTGCTGTGGTCTCACTGTGTCACCAGGGCTCCAAAACCCACCTGGCAGCAGAGTTTGATGGGGTTGTCCTCCCTCCCTCTCCAATGAGGACTGGAGGAGCCTTGCTGTTCACCAGAAACAACAACTTATCTCTGCTCCCTGGGATTTAAGCGTATGTTTATTATGGATGTACAAATGCTAGGCTCTGCTCGGTCAAGGCCCGCGGGCTCGGTGCTTCCTTGTAGATGGAGACATACCCCAGTCCCTCCGGGTAGGTTTCCTTTGTAGAGCAGGCAAGAGGTAGACTTGTGGCAAACAACATTACCCGTAAGTAATTTTCCCTTACTTTATATAAGCAAATGCCTTTGATATACAACAATCCCCGACGTGTTCAGGTTACATGCTTATTTTAAGATCTTTTGTTTACTTTATGATCTTCATAGGTCATTGACATCCCATTTAGCTCTGGTGACCCTGTTTATACAATCGCAATATACATTAAAAAGCGTTCCTTTGGATAACATTAACATTCTTGATCTTAATCCATCACATGGGCTAACAATAGCTCCAGCTCAGATGTGTACGTAACTGTTAAAAGCTTTAATGTAGAATCCAATACACATATCGAGTGGGAGAGGCCTGATCAAACAGATTGGCTTTCTTTTTTCCATTCTAAGTGGTAGAGGATCCAGAACTATGTAAACTCTCGCAAAATGCACTGCAGGACTCCTCCAGCCACCACTCAGTGCAATTAGATTCCCTGGAAAACGTGGTTTTTTTCTCCCCGCTCCTCTCCAGCACATGAAACTGCTGCTGGAGCCGTCAACCACAACCACCTCCAGGAGCTTTGGTTCCTGCTGTTCTCCCACTTGCTGAAAACCCGAGTCAGTGCTGACCTGGCACTTCACAAGCTCTCCCGGCAGAGGAGCAAAACTTGCCTGATACTACCCTGAGGGCTGCAATTTCCTGCGCCAGGTGGGCCAGGAGCGTCTACTGGCAAATTCACTGGGAAGTTATGTTGCCTGCTTCACATTTATTAACTCACCTGACATTTCTCCACTACTGATTGCCATATCCCCCCACCTGTGGTGGGGACCCCTGGAACCCCACTGTCGGATCTGAGGTGTGAGCAAGCTCCGGGCTTCCCCTAAGGTTGCCACTTCCGAAGACCAAAAAATGTTCCCCCTACCCCCTGCAAAACTCTGGCCGCTTCCAGTGAATGGGTGCTCAGTGATGGGAGGTCATTGGTACGTAGCTCCCGCAGAAACAAGCAGGTCCATAGGAAAACCAGACGGGATGATTTAAAACCACCCAGAAACCAAACACTGCCTTCGTGACTGCTGAAGCAGCAGTGGACCTTGGGTGGTATCATGGCAGCAGTGTCAAGCTGTGAAACTGAGAAAGACCATGACAAAGGAGAGTTATTTGTTTTTTCTTTTACTGGGCCTGGTGATGATTATACAAGAGACATGCAGTGGGAAGACATCAAAAATTCTGCTTTTCTTTTCCGCATTTGGGTCTGACTGAATTTAGAGGGATGGAATCCAAACAGGACCATGCAAACCAGCCTTCAGCCCCCTCTGTTTTTTTGGGCTAGTCCAGGAATGGCTATTTCTGTGTAGGTGAAGAACTGGACCTGGTGCTCTCCCAAGATCTCCTCCAGCACCACTTGCCATGACTTCTGCAACGCTGCTTCTGCAGTAGCTGCTATTATTTGAGAAATATCCACCCTACAGACATGATGACAGTCACAAAACATGGCCGTACCTAGGATGGGATGACCCTTCTTTTTGCCCTTCTTTTTTTCCTTTCCTCCGTAGGTTCAAGAAATGACATTTTGGCAGACACGTTAATGTCTTTTGGGCTCAGCCCATATTTCCCAGGAGACTGGGTTCAGCTGCAGGGTAAAAGGAAAAAAGTACTAATAAAACATCTGACACAGTTGCCATGACACACCAAAGGCAGGATGAATATGCTGAAGAGGACAAGCCACACGAGGAGAAAGGAGAGCAGGAGGCCACGAGAGTGGCAGAGAGAGACAGGCAACACGTCCTTGGGTCAGGTGGTCACCACAACAGCTCCAGCACCTTTGAGCTGTGCCAGCTGTCCCACCACCAGACCCTCTGTCACGTCACTGATTCCTGGGGAATAGGAGCAAGATTTAGGAAAGTCAGGGTGAGGGCTGACTGTGGGAGGTGGGCTGCAGAGGGAGAGTGCCAGCACCCCCAGCGCCTTTGCAACTCCCGCCTAGAAATGAGCAGCGCCCCTAAAAACGAGATCCTGGGACAGGAAAGTAAGAGAGTAGATGATATCACTACTGACCAGTAGTGATATTGTCTGGTTTGCTTATATATAGGTAGTTTTGCTTCCTGGCTTTGCGTGACTGGCACATCAGCACCGCAGTCAGAGCGCCACACAAACTCCAGCGCTGTGATACACTTTAGGAACAAAGGTCTTCCTCCTTACAAATGACCACTTGTTTTCTTTCTACCTTATTTGTTGGCTTTAAAGGTCTGTGGTTCTTCTGGGTACAAACTAAAGCTTAGTTCAAGTTGCATAATATTAAAGTCTTAATTAAAATAAGACCTCTAATTCCAGGAAAAAAAAAAGAAAAAAAATTAGCCATTATAATTCTAAGTGAGCAACGAGTGAGTAAAGCAAATTCTTCCACCCCGGATTTAAAAAGTAAACTTGCATCTAGTCAAAATCATAGACTTCAAACCGTAAGTGAGCAAGCAACTGCAAAAGTGTATATTTATAAAACTAAGCAGGAGGCAGCTTTGCTCAGTGATGCGCTGCTGAGGGACAGGGACACAGGTGTAGATGTCTGTGTACACCACGTCCAAGGGTCAGGTCTGCATGGATGTATGTGCTCCGAGTTCAGAGACAGCAGTGCTGGTCCCTGAGATGCATTTCAGCAATGCCGCCTTATTCCCAGCTGCCAATACCCCTCTAACTTAGCAAGCCCTTTTGGACCAAAAGTGCTTAATTTATTTGCTCATTCCTTCAGATGGAGGTTGCATGTCATCTCTCCCAGAGCAAACTGAGACCCAGATTTTTCAGAAGGCAAACTCCCCTGATTTCAGGTGCAGGATTTTTTGCAGCTGATGGTGCATCAAGAAGCAACAGAGCTAAAACCCCCATTCCTCACTGGAAGGACCACGTTGCCAATAGAGTTAAGCATGGCATGGACATCCCTTTCTAGCACAAGTGCAGAGGCAGTCTTCAGCACATGCTTCAGGAGCGACACTGGTGTGCCCGTGGAAGTCAGGAATGGGGGTGAAATGAAAGGACAGCTGTCAAGTCCCCTAGTTTCACCCCAGAAATGACAAGGTTTGTCTGATGTCCACGGAGAGGTTCAAGTTTCGGGCAAACCCAGAGCTCAAAGGCAACATCTGTCGAATGGGAAATGAACCTGCCAGTTTGGCTTTGCCAAAACCACATTTTAAAATGCTATAAACTAATCTCATGCAGCTCTCTTCAACACCTTTGAGCTGCCTGAACCACGATATTATTTAAGATGCCCCCCGCCCCGTCCTTTGTGGGCAAGTGCCACCAAACAAAATAAACAACCTAACATTGAAAGGCTTCCCCTGCTTCACACGAGAAAGGAAGAGCAGCAAATCACCGCAGCGTCTGGCTCCTACTCTCTGGTACGCTCTGGGGTGGTTTTACTGACAGCATTTCTCCCAAGGAAGGTGTGAATAGTGGTGGAAGAGCTCTATAAATCTGGAGAGCTGCTCCACCCAAGTCCACCCCCTCAGGGAGCCGAACTCTCTGAAATACCAGTTTCTATTTCCAGCCGCATGGCTCAGCAGCTATGGATAAACTCAGCTGCACCTCGAGAAAGGAGGACGGTTCTGAAGTGAACTAATGTTCTCCGAGACATTTTCAGCTGGCGAAACAAAGCTACAGGAAAAGCCAGAGAGCGGCACAGCAGTTTTTGGCTACCGTTTCAGATATTTATACTGGAATACGATCGTTATCGCTTCCATCCTAGTTTCTCCTTCTGCTCACTTCTACGGGGAATAGCATTAGGATGGCACTGCACTCTACTGCCATAATAATGAAGATGTCACTAATTTACCATTTAGACTTCACTGCCTATAAAACAGAAGGAGGAAATGGGCTATGAGCATGATAAGGAGAAAACCCTGGTTTGAACACAAATATACTTGAGAGCTGGGGGGGGGAAGGGGAAATTAAAGACGATCGGCTGAGAGCATCTTTCCAGCCGTTGGGCATTGTGGTGAATGCGCAGGAAGGTCCCGGGACCACCAGCTGCAGGAGCAGACCCTGGTTCCCCAGACACTGGCCAGGCTGGACGTGTCTGTGATATTTCAGTGTTTAGCAAGCAGTTCGTAGCAGTACTCAGCCATCTTGTTTGTTCACAAATTTGTCCATTTTTGCTACTAAGGCCTTCTAATGTTTCTGGGGTCCCAATTAAGTAAATTACTGTAGTAAGTATTTAAATTTTAGCCTGTGCCTAAAGCCCTGGTTGAGCAGAGATGCCATCCTAAAATTAGATTTTTTCAGAGGATGTGGGTCCCCCTGTTAGGGGAAGAAACAGATGCACAAGAACTAGGATTCACACCAAAGCCAGTTCAGCCCTATCTTCTTATGAGAGAGGGAGGGAGGGAGAGAGAGAGAAAAAACTCAGCCATCAAGCCTCACTCAGGTCAAGCCTCAAGCTCAAATCTAGATGTCAAAGAATTGGTTTCGGGTCTATGTTGCAAATGATATTAAACTGCCTGTACAGGGAGAAACAATTGCATCAGAAAAGACCAAAAGCCACATCTCTAAATATTCAGCAGCCTCCAAGACAGGATATTCACCTGGGAAGTAGCAGACATGGATTAATACCATCGCTCTCAATCAGACAGAGGTCTGAGAAGAGCTCTGACCGTGGGACTGCTGAGCCAAGCCCAAGACCCCAACGTCCACCTGCCTTGGACTCCACAAGTAAGCCAGACAGGGCGTTTGAGAGCTGGCCAGCACACGAGGGTGCCCACAGTGGGAGGCCCTACCCTCTACCTCACCTTGGAGATGTGCCTCAAGAATAAAACACCTTCGCAAAAACCTCCACAGTATTTCCTGAAGCTCCCTAGAACTTGCCAAATTTCCTCAAGATTTTCCAGGGATCCCAAATTCACCCAGGCTGTTTGAGCCTAGGAGTGTGAAATCTTATTTTCCAGTTCTTTGCTCAAATTTAATGAACCATCCCCTGTGTAACCTCCCTTGGAGAACATTTTGAAGCCCCATGTACTTCCCTCCCCCTCCACGGCCAACACAGCCAGCATCTGGCAAGTACCCCAGCGTTTATCTTTCCAAACTGGGTTGCAAGTACTTGGTAACACTATGCAGGCACAACTTATGCTGGATTTTCTTCTAGAGGAAAAGCCACCAAGAGAGGACAGAAATACAGCAAGGGCATCTATCTTGCTGCTTTTTCAGGAAGAAATGGCTAGAGAGCAATTTGAGCCACTACTTGGGCTGAAGATCTTCTGGGAACCTCAGCGAATCTGCCCCTAAAATAGTGCTCCGTTTTCCCCCTAACTACTACTGACTGATTAAATGAACCTCAGTGTACAGCAGGTCTTTGCTGCTGTTGTTATTTTCTGCATTACTGTTTTTTTGGATAAGATATACTTAGGGAAAACACTAGAGATCTCAATTAAGCAGCTGGGTGACTTATAAATATATATTTATGTTTGAAGCCTAAGTGGCCATTGGCTTCCCTACTGTTTTACTTAGCTAACAAAACAACTCTATCAAAGTAAGTATTATTCCAAAACCCAACTTCCTGCGCAGAATGCTCCCATGTGCTCCATCAGTCTGCTTCTCTGATGAACTACATCGTTTCTTATAAACTGTCCATGGCCCATAAATTTCCAAGCATAAAGGCTATTACTGTGCTGTGCAAATCTGCTGAGAATTTTATCCTTATAACTTCATTTAGTTCAGTGGCAAATGAGTTTGGGAAGAAAGTTAATCTGCAAACTTTTATTCCCACCCCCCCCGTCTTCTGCTTTTGGGCTTATTTGGATAAGTAGCACTTACTTGATTTAGTCTTGAGGTGGGCTTTGTTTTGACCGATTTCAGTTGGACCGCCTGTGCCTCAAATTGGCTTTCCTTAACTCCAGAAAAAACTTCCTAAGTGTTCCTTTCCCCAAAAGCTTAAAAACAAAATTCACAATAAATGATGGATGAAAATAGAGCCAATTGGGGTTTGGGCCACCTACTAGATAAATATTGCAAATATACTCTCTTTTGTAAATATACTCTCTTCTGTGATCCAAACAGAAGACCCCTGCATATATTCAGGTATTGGGAGCAATAACTACTTTATAAAAATCTTTTTTCCCTTTCTGGCCCAAGCCACAGGGTGGTGGGAAACGGAGGATTTTTTTGTGTGCATGCAGATGAAAACCTCTTATGAATGTTTTGCTCGTTTTTAGCTCTCACAATTGCCTGTTTACGTTAGGACTCCTGTTGTCACACGGAGCGGACAGATCTTCAAACAAATTGTAGTCTCCCTGTCCACCGAGTAGAAAAATGACTGGATTTTGCCGTCGGGTGCAGCACGAGGCTTGTGCTTGCCCTGGCTTAATTCCAATTTCCATAACAATACAAATTAGACTTGCTCAAGGGCATCAGATAGGTGGGGGGGGGGGAGATGAAATAAGCTATAACTCTCATGGCTTTCTTCCTCCAAGCCCCAAAAGCAGTTAATCACAAGCAATATGAAAAAAAATAATGGGAACAGGGATGTTTTGATATCTTGATTCTGGAGACTTCTTGACTACCTTGTACTAATTTCATTATGCTCAATTTAAGGGGCTTTTTTATTGACAGATACCCCAGGAAATATGACTGGGAAACAGCGTGCTACCTTGGGATATCACCAACCATTTGACATTGGGGAACTAAAACAAAAACAGATGTTTTAGGAAATAAGCAGCTTGAATATATCACTCATAAACCAATTAAAACTTTCTGTAGCAAGTTGACATTTCCCATGAAGCAAGCAATGGGAGTAAACGCAAATCAGTTGGCTGCAAGCTACGGAGCAATTCCCAGCCACAGATTTTATTTTATTATTTTTTTTTTTTACTGCTTTGAAAATGATGCTTGGGTTTAAAAAAAGAAAGGTGTGATAAAGAAGCAGTCTCACCTTGTCACTCTCGAACTCAGAATCTGTCTTTTCACCTTCACACTTCCATTCATTGCTCATTAAGAAAACAGTGAGATATTCCCACTATTGTTCATCTCTTTGGCAGAGAGTCGCCGTGATTTCAGGTCCAAGTACTCTCCAAAATAAGGCATGAAAATCGTTTCTGTTTGTTTCAGGTATTAGTTAAAAATAGTTTGAGGGTCCTTGAGAGTATGGGGCAAATGAACAGTTTGGGTGTTTGTTTTCTTATTTTAAGCTTTTAAAAATCTCATTCTTTATTGCTTTTTTTCCCAGCATACTTTTTTTTTTTATTTTATTTTGCAGAGCCAAGCAAAAACATCTAAGCACATGCTTAACTTTAAGCATTAAAAAAGTCAATGGGATTTAAGCATGTGTTTAAAGGCAAACATATGCTTTAGAGCTCTACTGAATAGGAATGGTTTATTGAATCAAGGCTATAGACAGGTTAATAAAATGGGTTAATATATGCAATCTGGAAACAAAAATTAAACAACGTGTTTCTGGAATATCAGTGTTATAAGCATTGCCTCGTTCTAGCTCAATTCCCTAAATTACTATTGGATTTGTAATGTCCTTGACACTGTCTCTCTCTCATTTCTTGAAGAAATGCAGATTATTGTACTAGATTATAATCAACTGGCTAACGTACAGCTCAAAGCTTATGATTTTATCCAGAGCAATTCGGACCAATACGATCTTACTTCAAAAGGAGTTTACTCACCAAAATTAATTTTCAAAGAAAATCTGCCAAATCTTTTCCACCGTCACATATCCGTAATTCCCTCTGTATAAATATTCATGCGCTGTAAGATGTAGAAAACATTGTATTTTTCAATATTTACTCTAGAATTAGTTCCACAAAGGTGCTTATTGTATGACAAAAGATAAGAGTTTACACTTCCATCAAAGGTTTCTTTAAATAGAACATAAAATCCATTGTGAATATTTAAGCCAAGGGTAATAACATGGTGTCATATACTCACACAGTATAACGCAGTAACACTCTGCATTTTGACATCTGCCCAGACAGATGTTTAGAACGAAGTTCCTCAGATTCTTTCTTCTTTTTTTTTTTCTTTTTTTTCTTTTTTTTTTTAAGTTGCATGGAAAAAAATCTGGGAATCATCTTTTATATCGAAGCTACTTAGTACAATTTAACTGTCAACAGTTTAATTAATTTAAATGTAGACTTACTGTGGAAGTCAACAACTCACGTAAGCCTTCCACAAAAAACAGGAAAAAAAAGAAAATCCTCCCAAAACGTAGCCAGCAATGTCCTGACCTCAGGAAGGCTATACATTTACAGGATGCACACAGAGCACGTATCTAAAATCCCACAATTTACCTGTATAACTTTCTGCTGTTATCCCATCATCTTTAGCACAGACAACCCCAGCGCCAACAGTCAATAGACATTTTCCCACTATATTTCTTCAGAAGGATTACACTAATTAGTAGTTACTAATTATTTTGCCTGTAGCAACACTGCTGATAAATATCAACACATATATTTACTTCAAGTAGTTGCAGAGGGATCTTTTTTTTATAACTCCACGTCTTGTGATTTCTGGGGTTTAGATCCATGTTGAAACATGCACATGACCACATGCTGACTGCCAAATTCACTGTAATGTAGAGCATGTTTCAGTGATAGTCCTTTAAACAAAGTTAGCTGGATTTTTTTTAAGGGCTTGCTGGTTAGCTTATTTATTATGAAGATTTGTCAGGCAGCACAGTTAAGTTAATCAGTAACCAATAAAAGATTTAAGTTCAGAGATATAAATTGGTTGATTTATTGCTCACAAAGGTTTTTGGCTTCTCAACAGGAACTCATGAAGACATGTTGCTATGGTTACTTTGGAAACTGATACCTTTTTATACCCTACTAATATACAGGAATTCGAGAGAGGAACCTATGGTTCCCAGGTACCTATACAGTATTTTGGGTTTTATTTTTTTTTTTATTTTTTTAATTATCTTTCTTTTTTTTGCTATGCAAATATGTAGATGACCCAAAACTTGCTTTGTTTTGAAATCCCTGCGCTGACTCCAAGTTTTGGTTTACTGCTGCCATCAGGAGAGTTAGATCACTTTGCACATGTTCCCGCCTTGTTTATAATTTTTGCAGTCTTCAACAAAAATCAATCTGACCGCATTGTTTTGAAAGCAAAGGTGCCAGCCAAAGGGTACTCACGGCAGCAATGCTGCTGCATTACAATCTTCTCCAGCATGTAAATCCGAAAGAAGAAAGTCGCAATGTCAAATACAGTTAAAATGTAATATAAATTGTCCTGCTGACTTTTTTTTTAAATATCCTACTGAACATGTTACCCAACCTCACTTCGTGGCCGTTCTGGTAAATGTTATGCAAGTTTTTTTCCTCTAACCATGGTCACAATCATCTATACGCTGAGCATGTAGTTTAATATTGGCACGGGCTGGCTGGAATATGCATTGCATATGATTTTCCAAAAGGCCGATGTGATTGGGGTCCCAGGGTGCAACGGAGCCATAGCCAAGTTTTCAAAAGCCACTTTGGGCTCCATAGCCTTACTGCTGTATTTTTGGGGGTATTTTTTAGGCACCTGAAATTGTACTTAGGTTTTAAGACCTTGCTGGGTTTTAGGGCCAGGAATGAAACTGGACTGCAAGCACCTCTGTCCATCTTGTGTGCACCACTCAGGCCAACAATATCGCAGTATCTTCAAAAATCACTCTAGCTGCCCTCCGAAAAACATCTCCTGAGCCATTTAGACACATGTGAAGTTACGTGTCAGCCCAAACCGTTAATTAAACTCGCACTCAAGTTTGTACCAAAAATAAAGGCTCTGCCCCTCAGCCCCTGCCGAGGCTTCTTGTGGGGGAAGGCGGCGCTGGACCACATGCACCACTCTGGATTCAGCCTACAAACCAGTTAGCGGTGTCACCCGGCATATAGATTATCAAATAAATGATGGTCAAGTGTGAATTGCGAGGTTAAAGATACTCTCTATCAAGGCGTTCTGATGACATCATCATAAACCCAGAGGGCAAAGCTCAGCTAGTTTATGATGTCACCAGAAGGCATCTCTGGGTTGCTGCCATAGCTCATGGTCATTATTTTCTGTAACAAGAGGCACATATGCACTACGTCCCGGCAGGCCTGTGATCCACACTAGCTTTCTTTTCATGTGCATATAGGTATTTTATTTTGCATATATGTAGTGTATGTGTTTTGCACATGTATATAAATAAAATTTGCATCTATATTTCATATATACATGTAAATTTTGTGTGTGTGTGTATATATATATATATATATATATAAAACCTATTCTTAGCCAGTGCTCACTGCCAAGTTGCGAGCTGGGAAAGCGGGGCCGGTACCCCAGGCTGGAAGAAGCACAGCAGGAGGGCAGAGAATCTGGCCCCCTCCCTGGGGAGCTGGAGCCCACACAGAATGGATGCTTGCTGCTATTATTTATTATTATTATTTTTATTGTTGTTGTTGTTGCTGTTGTTGTTGCTGTTGTTGTCGCTGCTGTTGTTGTCGCTGCTGTTGTTGTCGCTGCTGCTGTTGTCGTTGTTGTTGTTGTTTTACGGAGGAGGCACAGCTACAGACGGCTTCCTAGCCACTACAATCGCTGAAGCTGGCAGCAGCCACAAGTCATTGATCTCTGGGGGGTGCTGGATTTCCTGTACAAAGCAGCCGTGCAAAGGCTGGTGCCTACCTGGCACGGGGGCAAACAACCCTGGGTTAGCAAATACAGCCAGGGCACAGAACAGGCAGTAAAAAAGCTGAAAAATGAAACCTCTGCCCTTGTCCCCTCTGTGGATTTAAAGGTGGGGATCGCCTGCCCAGGACTGTGCGTCCAGCCCCTTCCTGGGGAATGCGGCTCACATTTATTTCGGAGGCAGGCAGGCAGGAAAGCTACATCATGTGGTGGCTTTGGCACAGCCAAAGCAGCACACCACAGCTGGATAGCTGATCTGTGTCTTTCGCCTCACTGAGAGGCCTACCACATGCTATGAAATGCTTTAATGTCCCCTTAACATGCTGTATAAATAATTTCCGTATCCATTCAGTGGTGCTCACATGTGGTCCTTTGAAAGAGTTAAGTAAAAATTACAGTACCAATATATCTTTGAGATGAAACAATGACATTTATAGGTCATTGTAATCCACACATTAATTAATTTTATTCCCAGCCTTCCATATGATCCATATGATGCCTCTTCAGTGCTAAGTTTGGCCTATGGCGCTGTGTTTTAACAAAAAGATAAGTTTTAAAAATGGACTTGGAGGAAGTTTCTTAGTTGCTAAATATTTGAGCTAGCTCAGGAAGGGGCAGGTAAATAAACTTGGATTCCTGTAGCAGCCTACAGAGCCCCTTTCCAGGGCAAACGAAGAGTGAAAGAGCACAGCCCCTCAATGTCCAGGCACTACCACAAAACCCAGCCATCCACCATCAGGGGTGAGAGATGCTCCCCCCATTTCTGCAGCTGGGATGCACCTGTACCTCCTCACCTTTGGGGAGGCTGCAAATGGGGCTGCAACGTGCCGTGCAGGAAGGCTTGGGATGAGGAAGGGGAGAGCAGAGCCACTTGCGATACTTCCCTCCGCCCCCCGGGAGGTGGAAAGTGCCAAGCCGCTGCTCCGGAGGAAAGGCAGCCACTGCCCCAGCGCTGGTGGGATGCAGAGCCAGCACATGCTTTCTCACAAGAGGACTTACATGAAAAAGGTAAAGGACAGATTCCACCAGGACTTACTTCTTTCCACCTTCCTCCCTCCAACGTGTTGATAACGTCCATCTCCAGCCATATCCCCCATCCCCATCCCACCTCAGTGTCAGTGCCTGAGCCTGTTCTCAGGGACAGCTCTGGTTTTTTGTATTTTACAGAGCTCAACAATGCAAGCATGAAGAGATGGAGGCCTTTCAACTAGCAACGATCACATTTTGTGATTTAGGTGTTTGTTCTATTAGCGATATGAGAGCCCTAATGTGATAATCTCCAATTAACAGTAGGGCATTCATAAATCCCAGCATGCAGCAATGGCAGTAAATTAATATGCTGGTTTTTCCCTTTGTAAAAGTAGGTTACAAGTCCTACTGCAGAGGGTGTAGGTACTAAAGAGACATCTGACCGGCCTAGCTCTACCACTTCAAAAAACATTTACAACTTCTTTACATGCCTGAAGTGTAGTCTCGTAAGCCAAAGGTCATTACTCTCATAAAACTGATAGGAAAGCTGCAACCCCATCACATGCCAAGACACCAGCAGGCCAAACAACACCCTGGAGAAGAGGTTTCAAGGCAGCACTTCCCTTTCAAACCGTGCAGTTCCTTGTTTCTGCATCCTGTAGCAAATCCATTTGTTTAACAGCGTGAAGTGCATAGCCCGGATTACAGGCTGGAGCATAGCCTGTGTGTAAACCAATGTAAAGGTATTTCTTTGCCCTCGTGTGAAAGTCACTCTTGGGTAATCTGTTAATAATAATCCTCGTGAAATTCCTTAAATGCTTGTGTAGAGATACAGAGAGAAATGCAGGTAGGACTTCCTGAAGCAGCACATCAGGAAACATGATAAATACAGCTGGATTGCTCAAGTGTAGGATGACAGAGAACTGCTGTTAAGTAAACTAAATCCATCAAAACCCAATCATGGTATAAATTACATGGGTTTCTGTTGAATCATGTGAACAGCATTGGTGGTTTTAGTGAGAACCTTAGTGGGACTTTCTATGTTTGATCGACAGGAAACAGGCGCAGGGTGTACACTGCTGCCCAAGTAAATGCTCCATTAATAGTAGGAGAACAGCTCAGTTGGAAAGCCAGTCCCAATATTTTCCATATGTTTAAAGATTTTTCCTGCCATTTTTACAGCATCCAATCAACCCAACACATTTCATGTTCAGTTTAGTCTCCGCGTGCATGTGTGCATGCGTGCATGTGGGTATATAGGGAAAAAAACATGAACTCTCCCTCATCTATAGACATACACATACACAACTTAATGCTTGTTGTAGTTTAACCCCAGCTGGCAACTAAGCACCACACAGCAGCTCACTCACTCCCCCCCACTCAGTGGGATGGAGGAGAGCATTGAAAAAAGGTAAAACTTGTGGGTTGAAGATAAAGGCAGTTTAATAGGACAGAAAGGAAGAAACTAACAATAATGATAATAATAATACAGTAATAACAATAAAAGAATTAGAATATACAAGTGACGTACAATGCAGGTGCTCACCACTCACCGACTGATGCCCAGTTAGTTCCCAAGCAGCGATCCGCCCCCTCCAGCCAGCTCCCCCTGGTTTATACATTGGGCATGAAGTCCCATGGTATGGAATATCCCTTTGGCCAGTTTGGGTCAGCTGTCCTGGCTGTGTCCCCTCCCAACTTCTTGTGTCCCTCCAGCCTTCTTGCTGGCTGGGCACGAGAAGCTGAAAAGTCCTTGCCTTAGTCTAAACACGACTGAGCAACAACTGAAAACATCAGGGTGTTATCAACATTCTTCTCACACTGAACCCAAAACACAGCGCTGTACCAGCTACTAGAAAGAAAATTAACTCTATCCCAGCTGAAACCAGGACAATGCTACAAGCAAGAGAATGAAAATTTGGGTGATTTGGAGACTATGTACCTTGCCAAGCTAGAAATACAAAGGGCCGTATCCTCAGTTAATATAAACTTGCTCTGAAGCCAATAAAACTGCCCTGATTTAGATCAGTTGAAATATCTGACCTAGAGATTTGGAAGAGTGTGGCATGTGATGAGATTGCTGGTAAAGATTGTTTAGCACTGACAGGAGATCTAGATACCTCAATTTCATTGAAAAATTGGTTGGAAAGTGGGTATCCAAGTACTCACCATGAGCAGGAAGAAACCTCTTTTCTGCTCTCCAACCTGAATGCCCATCCATGCCATGGATGTCTTGCCTCACTGGGAGAGAAGGAAAGCTGTGGTGTCACTTAAATAACTCAAAGAACAAAATAATATTTGAATCATAATTTCAAAAGCAGAAATTTGACAAAACCATGCTCTGAAGTGGCTGCCTCTGGGAGAGGCATTGTCATATTAGGTAAGAAAATAACAAGTATCGGCAAAATACAGAGTTAGTCCATGCTCCTTCTCTGTTTCAGAATTATTGCTTTATATTTCCACTTTCTTAACAAATTATTCCATTGACACTACAAAGCAAAGGGCTGAGAGTGAAGGATAATACACAAGAGAGCCCCTAGGCTGTTACTTTGGATTATAAGTATCTAGTTTCAGTCATTTAAAGTAAATTCAGTTTTGTCAAAGGCTCCAGTCCAACCTATAAAACTCGGGTCCGGTGAGCATGACAGCATGCCTTGGAGGAACAGGGCTCCAAAAGGAAAAACAAACAGCTCCATTCAACTCCTTCAAAGGCCTTTTTTCATCTAACCATAAAGTTAATACCAACCTTCTTTGATTATGTGTACTGTAAGAGCGAGTAGTTTCAGTTACAAGTTGTTTCTTACATATCTCGTTATTTTGTGGAAGTTTTTACACGCCCAGAAGAGAAACTTCCATAACTAAGCCCAACAGAGCAGCCAAGGATGGGAAGAGAGGGAAGATAAGCATTAAGAAAGCAATTTCTGTAAAGGATGCTTAACGCTTTATTGCAACTATGTGCCATTTGTACTTGCACGTATCTATCACACAGCCACCATGCCTATGTGAAAATAGAAAAAACAAACCAAGTCCAGCTCTCTGCTGCACTGAGGGTAATTTGGGATTACCCCTTTATTTCAGGGGACCACTTTAAATTTCCTGCTGAATTTGTCTCTGAACAGTAACAAACAGCTATCCATAGACTCTGGATAGCCATCAACATACAAATTCCCTGATTTTTAGCTGTGGGAAGTGCAGCCTTGATTGAGTCCCCTTTTATTAAGGATTGTAGGCCTTGGAGAGCTTTAATAAATGAGATTTCTGTACTCTCAATTGCACAGTTCACCCTCCCATACACTTGTAAGGTCAACCTGTTTTAGAAAGCAAATCTTTCACCAAGTTCCTCTTTGCTCTGGTCTAAGAGGAATTCCCCAAACCAAAATTTGAAGCATGGTATTTCAACCTGGATACGCACATTGAAAAACCTTAGGCTACATATTCATTGCTTCTGAAACTGGGACTTGAGCTAACTCAAGGGCTTCTCCACCTGGAGAATATGAAGAGCAACGTCAGAGCCCTTCCCTGGAAAGCTCATCTCAGCTGCTCTGTATTTCAGCTGCTCAGCATTCCCAGTTTTGCAGGGGAGAAAATACTGCTTATTGACACTGAATAACATTTGCTTACTGCTTGCATAAAACTTAGTTCATAAAGATAGTTTTAAGAAGTAAAAGGCAAGGAATTGTCATATTATTATTATTATTATATTTTACTGTTATATTTTATTATTATATTTTGTTATTATTGTTGAAGGGTTTTTCTAATTATAACAACTAAATGGTATTTAATCCTACCGGCTGGCAAAGAACAACAAACTTCTCAAGCAACAACTCCTAAGTGGCTGTGTTCTAAAAGGTTGCACTTCTCTTTCTTGGATGATAACATAGTTCAGCAACACGGACCTGAAGAGCTTTGGAGGCCTCCAAAATGGAGCAGACATTTAGATGCATAATGAGAATTCCCATGGTTAGAAGGGCTAATATATATATATATTTACATATATACATATATACATATTTACTTACATATATTTACACTGTGCATCAGCCAAGTGGTTGGGACTTTATAAAGCAGAAGCCACTGTGGTTTTAATCAAGAAATGCACTAAAAATCATTGATTATCAGCCTCACAATTTGCCTACCTCGGGGCTGGCGTGGCTGAGAGAAGGGAGGCGGGTGGGGCAGGCTGCAGTGATGTCAGGCCATAAAAAGTCCATTTGAAGCAGACTGGGGTCACGTCCATCGCAAGGCTGCAGCCCGCACCGCCAAGGAGGTGGTTTTATGGCACGTTCCTCTGTCTCGCCTGCCTGGCCAGGGCATTTCTAAGGGAGACGTTCGTTAGCGCTGATGGGGTTGTGTCTAGTCCTGTTTGGTCAGAGGTGAGTGGATGCATCGCTTGGCCGGCAACAAGGGCCGAGGACCTTGCTCCTCTCTAATACAGAAGGTCCTTTGGCTGACTACATGTCTCCTCACTTGGATACCAAGAGAGGCCTGCTAAAAATAGAAAAAAACAGTTAGTTCTCACTCTCCCTGTCCTCAGTTTCTTCGTTGCAAGAGTTTCTCAGCCCTCATGCTGGCAAAAACAGGGGTGCCTCTCCCAAGGGAAGGCAAGAGCCCCCAGCTGCAGGGTGCTGCTGAGCTGTCCCAGCACACACAGCCATGCTTCCCAGTTACGGCCAAGCGTTCAAGAGTTACAACTCCCTGTTTTATTCTGTGCCAATTTTCTGGTCCCGTCCCGTCCCCCCCCCCCAAAAAAAAAGAGACCAGCCTGAGCTGTAACTTCTCTGCCGCTTGCAGAGGAGGTGTGCCCCCCGCATGAGAACACATTGCCAAGGAAAAGAGCTGACCCTCCAGCACTTGCATTATATAAACAAGATAAGACGTCCTTCCAGCCCAGCCCCCAGGGCTTGTGGCCGGGGTAGGGGGAAGGAAGCTGGGAGGGGAGCCACAGCACCGCGGTCCCTGCCAGGCTTGGGAACAGGGAGGTTAAAGGGGCTCCTTCCTCCCCAGGACAAAGATCTCCACCTCAGCTGTTCCCACCATGTCCAGCAACTGTTTCGGACAACGGCTCTCTGCAAAGAGCATGTTGCAGAGCCTCAAGCTGCCGCCTCAGTGGGTCTGGAGGGACCTTCCTCTGCTCCAGAATGAGCCATTGCTATCTGCTGTTCCCTGGTGTAAACAACAAGCTTCTTGCTGAACACCCTCCATCTCAGTAGGCTCAGCGCCTGGTGACTCCTGTATGGATGCCTACACCAGCTGCGCGGCTCTGCTTGGCAGAGAGATTTGGTAAAGCACCTTAGCTCTGTCCCTGCGCAGGCACCAAGTGGGAGATACATGGCAATGATAGAAAAAGGGCGTTCTCCTATTATAAGCCTGAACTGCATATTTTGGTCACTCCCTGTCCACAATCCCAAAGCTGAGCTAAACACCACCACCACCAGCCTCCTGAACTGGTGGCTTGGTACCGGCCAGCTGAGGAGAAGAGATCCCTTATGTCCTCCAGCTGCTGTGGGATGGTGCCCTCCACTAGGTGAGCATGGTGGCACCAAAGGAGAGGTCAATCACCGCTCAAGCCACGGCTGCCAAGTTCAACAGAGATGCAAGGACAGATGCTAAATGGAGCAGACCTCTTACCTTTCAGTTTTGGCTTGTACCTCAGTCTGGTAAGGGTGGGTACACCCACTCAGGAGAAGAGCTGGTCACATTTTGGCAAAAATCCCACAACAAACACTCACTGCCTTTCAGCATTGGCCTATTGAAATGCAAGTCCTGGCTCCGATTCTGTGGCCAGGCAACTCCTCAAACTCAGCAGAAAGCTAAATCTGGGTCCAAACCTGGGCTCTGCCTCCTCAGCATCTCTCTAATTACTGCCAAAGAGCATCAGTGCAAGTAACAAACCACTGACAAGTTACAATAAAGAAAACATTTTGTAAGAGGTGAAGGAGGTTAGCAGGAGGACTAATTTGCCAGGTAGGAGGTTTTAATGCCATCAGGGAAGATGTTGCTGATCCTTTCGTTAACAAGGCCTGTTGTTAATTCTGCTCTGGGCAAAGGGATTTTAAGATAAGGCAAAAAAAAGAGCAATCCAGCCAGAAAAGATCATTTAGGTGATGGTTTCCATTCCTGCTATGGTCTGGATAGGGCTCACAGCAAATAAATGCTGAGTCTTACTCCCATGCTGGGACCCAAGGGTGTGTGGGAGCACTGCCAGGTCAGCTTCATTGCCATGCATCACCACAAAACCCCCGTGGGAAGCAACTGGGAAGGGAGGTGGAAATCCCACTCACAGGGATGGTGAGAGCAGCATTTTAGGAGAAACCAGGCTTGCTTTTTCATCATCATCTTGATGCTCCCGGCAGCCAGTGGTGGCAACTCAAACCCTGGGCAGCAACTCACCTCAGCAAGTCAGGGGATAAGAAAGCAAGCCACCCAGCACCTTCCATCAGTGGGGAAACTGAGGCACCCCAAGGCAGTTTGCCCTCCCATCAGGCAGCGTCGTCCACCCCTGGCTCCGCATCACCCCAAGGTGCCCCTGGAAGCTGAAATCCCATTGACTTTCAGTTCAGCTTGTGCTCGGACACATTAGGTACCCTGCAAGAGCAAGGTGGCTGCATCGGGCTGAGCGATGATTAGCACATCAAAAGGCATTGAAAAGGGAAGTACGCTGTTAATTTACTCTGGTAAAAAACAGTGAAAAACTGTGGGGGGTTTTGCCCTTTATCTCCATCCAGGACACCGAGGTGGGGGGGTGGGGGGTGGCGTTGAACACGAGAGGCTTTGCAGGGAAAGAGCCTCTGGCTGAAGTTTACGTTTCTGGTTTTGTGAGAGTTACCAGGAACCGAGTAGGAGCTGGCTAAATCCACCATGGCTAGATGTCGGCCAGTGCCAGGGATCACCGCACCTGCCTGCACATTCTGCCCTCGTGCCATCGTCAGCAAATAGCTGAGCATTTCGGCAGCAAGCCTATTTTTATAGGTCTAAAAGACACTATAGCCTCTATGAGTACTCGACTCACATTGGGCCTTACAACCACTTTCATCCCCCAAAAGTAAGCTTCTGAGACTGCAATCCCCATCTGAGCCTTGTTCGCCTCCACCCCCTTCCCATATGTACGTTTGCCCAAGCACTCACTTTGATCTCTGCGCAACATGGATGTCATTCAGGAAAAGTTATTGAGTGAGTCACTGGGCTGGGATCTGCCGTCAGCTCGTCCTCCTCCAGGTAGGCTGAGGAGCAAGCAGCACAAAAACTGCTCCAGGGATTAAACTAGATTAGCCCCTGAAGAGCAAACCCCTTTATTGCTCCAGGGTCTTCAGCATCTTCAGTTGGGTTTGCCAGAAACGCGAAGCTGAAACTCAGCTGCTTGGCCTCTGCATTAAAGAAAGAGTCTAGGAATTAATTTAAAGGGTTAAGCTGTATATAAACCTCTGCAGTATGGTGGATTTCAAAAAGCAGTCCTGTTGCTTAAAAATTCGCTTCTCCTAACTAGACACAATAATGGGGGAGTGGGAGTGACAACCTAAATGTCCTCTCTGCCAGCTGGTGAATTCCCCACAGGAGGTATCTATCGTTCCCTCCTGGAGAAGAAAATATCCCCCACAAACCCCGAACAGCCTGAACCGCAGCAGAACCAGAGCTGAAGTTTGGACTGAGAGGAGCAGATTCATTCCTACATCTCAAGTAGATGCAAGAGTTAACAAAGCAGTTTAAGCCTTCCTTCCTGCTGACTTTAATTGCTCTTTCTACGCAAATGCATTTATTTTCTCTAGGCACCAGTCCTGCAAACCACCATGCAGGTGACTGGTCCGTTGACACATGAGGTTTAACAACTCTACCTTCACACCTTAAGAATTACCGTTATCAAAAAGGCACAGTCTCTGACAGAAGTTACAGCTCGCACAACATCTCAACATCTATTAGCATTGCTAAGGCTAGATCCGTTCCTACCTTTACAAATGTTAAATGCACTGGGTTTACTTCTGTGAACTCGATCCGAGATAGTAGGAAAAATGTATTTAAATGTATAGTCGCTTGAGTTGAATGTCACATACAGATAAGCAGGACCTACATCTTCACAGTCTGGTTCTACCCTTGCAAACATGTTGCTGGAAAAAAAAAAATTGGCTTCAGTGATTAAGCATTACCTAGAAATTGAAATGGATTGAGTAGACTATAATAAATACATGCCAAAAAAAATATAAAGAATGTGTGGGAATGCCTATACTTTATCTTAACATTTCTTAGTAAAATAACTTCCTTATGGCGTAATCAAAAATGGAAAGCCAGCACCTAACTAAATTAAGTGCCGCAAATATTAATAACGGTTAAAATTACCATTCAATTTATTTTTATATTGGATGATCTTCAAAGTTGTAGATTGAGAATTGCTGAAACCTTTTAGGGATTTGTTTCTCCAGTAAGAATACTTGAGAGAAGCAAACATTGTCTTGAATTTTTACATCTAAAAATCCTTAGCGAAAGGAAATAGATGTATTTAAAAAGGAAAAAAAAAAAAAGATAAAAACTTTAAAAGTTCCCCTGATAGTTACAGATGGTTTAATCTTTGGAACCTATTATGTGTTCATTTTCCCTTCAGCATTAATTATACATAATTACCACCACTTTACCCATACCCTTTCAAAAACGAAATCTGTTTACATTTTTCGCATACGTTATATAAATGTAGGATTTTTAATGCAGTTTTTCGAGAGACGGGGCTCCTCTTTACCCTCTGAAGGAGAAGGGGAGCCAGTGCGCGGCAAACCGGTTTTATTTAAGTTCCTTTAATATAGCTTAATTACTTCTAAACTCTGGAAACAATTAGGTTATCACCCTTTGAAGTGCGACAGACAAGTTGTCGTGCTGGGAGGAGAAGGCGCGGCGTTGCCCGCTGCTTGCGCGGCGCGCAGGGGCCGGCGCAGCCGCCGGGCGGGGCG
>JAVKLA010000081.1:18552730-18635230 GCA_034782735.1 Sagittarius serpentarius
AGTGCAATAAGGCGTGAGGGGGAACTAATCTCCCCATTTAAATGTTTGTGGCAATTTTATCTAAATGAATTTTAATGCTAAACGAGGGATAATTCCCTATTTGTAACCCGTTTACTTCTCTTTCCTGTGCCTCTGAAGCTGTCTAACATCATGCGATGAACAATAACAATAAAAATACTGTCAAGGCATATTCTTCATTTTGAATGTGTTATAATTACAGCTGATTAAATGTCTTGGGATATAATAGTGAGTTTAATTTGAAATCGCTCCCCCCCAACTAAAAAAAAAAAGGCCCGATGGAGGAAGGTCTGTGCCCCACTTCTCTGCGGCTGCGAGGAGGAAGGGACGCGTGTGCCCTCGCATGCAAGAGGGCGGTTTGTTTTGTCTTCAAGAAACATTAAAAAAAACCCAAACAACAAAACAAAACACCACCACCACCACCACCCCCACCCCCCCCCCAAGAAAAAGGCGAAAAGCGAGCCTCGTTCATTCACGTTTTGGCAGAAAAGTGTCATTATTCCGGGCTCACATAGGCGGGAGCCGGGATGTGCAGCCTCTTCGGCGGAACAGCGGCCCTTTAAAAAAAAAAACAGGAGAAAATAAAAAAAAAAGAAAACTGAGAGTTACAACAACCAAAAAAAGGAAGAAAAAAAAAAAAGGAAGGGGAGGAGAACCCAGCTCGGGGGGAGAGGGTCCCACTTTGGTGCCTTGCTTAATTCAGCAAGGTCTGCGCTGCCTGCCCCCAGCCTTGCCTGCATCCTGCCTGCACCCTGTCTTAGCCCTGCCTGCACTCACCGGCCCACCCCCGGACGCCGCCGGGGGGGACCCCGGGGGGGACCCCCGGGGCGGGGGGGCGGCCGCTGAGCGCCCGCCGTGGGGCTGCCCCCGCCGCATCCCCGGGGCGCGGGCGCGCCGCGGGGTGCCCGGCTGGCTTGGGGGGGTGGGGGGCTGTTGCGCGATTTTGCCTTAATTATTTGTGCCATTTTCCTACCCCCGGGAAACTCCTTTTTTTTTTTTTTTTAATACAGCTGCGATTTTAGTTAACGACAACGAGAAGGTATCGCAGCCTACCCCGGCTGTTGGGCGCTGTTTAACTCGCTGGCTGCGGTGCAGACAGTACAGCTGTGCGAGGAAATTGGTTAATGAGGAGAGGACGGCCTGCACCAGCCTCCGCTCGCAGAGGTCCAGCAGCCCCTCGCACCAGCACGTTATTTACTTACAAATATGCATTGCCCAGGCAGTGTTTTCCAAGTTTTATTTTCCTCCTTCCTTAGTATGTTGAGCTCCAGAAGAAACGTAGTATGTCAGTGGCTCAAATAATTTAAACTGCGTATTAGAACTGCAATTTGGAGCAGGGGGTTATACTATTTACAAATTTCTGCCCGATAATGCCCTACGATACTACATTTGTTAACAGGCGACAGTTCCCATCCTGACAATTTACAGTGCAAGTTCCGAGAAAGTTTCTTTACGCAGCGTAGCATTACTTCTACGTTCGTCAAATATGAAGCTGATATTTAAATAGCAAGTGACAGGTACATCTCCAGAGCCAGCTGAATTTTGTAGCTGCTCGGCTCCAAATTTGGGACAGAATGGCTATAAATACTGAAGGGGGGCAGGAAACAAATTTTGCAAGCAGTGGAGTCACCATGACAAAAAATAATTTGTTTTTATTTTTAGATTCAGATTTCATTACTGCACTCAAACTACTACAACTGGGCTTTGAGTTATTATACAATCCAAACTGTTTCAATCAGAAACTCTAAGACTCAGTGTGCAATGATTATTATTAATAATAATTAGCTCCTTGGTTTCTTGATAGAAAAAGGCTATCAACAAGCATTTGTTTAACCACAACAAAAGTATAATTAGCTTATCCCACTTAGTAAATCTGTATGCATGCCAACTCATACCAAACTGCTACTTTTACAAAAAATTGCAATAATACAGATCATTTTTCCAGTCCTTTTTGCACAAAATTTATTTACAATGTATACATAAATGCTCCATGATGGGACTATGGAAAAAAAAATGCACACATGACCGATGTCTTGCCCAGAAAGAAAGTCAACATATTAAAAATAAATCTTCAGTCCATGTTTCGAGCTGCATAAAACAGGAAGTGATGTACAAGGTGGTGGTTGCTGCATGGGGACAAGGATGCTCTGATGTGACAATTAGGCTTCAAATACACTGCCTTTCCGTTTCCAAGCTTCCTCCTACCAGTCTCCTTAAAGACACTGCCTGCAACAGCTGATTAATCATTGTTGATGACTGCAGTTTTTCCCATCCTTCCCGATTTACATCTGTTCAGGCCAATTCAAATATGGTGAGTAAATGAATTAGACATGCAAATTCACGCCCCAGGCTAGAAAGAGAGAGAGGGAGAGAAACGGGGGAGAAAGGGAGAGAAAGGGAAGAAAGACAGACAGAGAAAGAGGAGGACAGAGATTAGAGAGTGTGCATGGCTGAAATCCTAGGATAGAAGAAAGATTCTTCTGCCTGACATAGTTATTTTAATGCTCTAAAAATCCTGCAAATAAGCCCTTTCTGTCATTTGCAGGATAAGTGTAAGGCTTCTTTTTTAATGTAAGGAGGCTTCTGGAGGAAGTGAAGAGCTATGGAAACAACACACATAGTGTGGAAAAATTTCACATTTTTTTTAAAAAATCTATAAGAAACAACGTAATATGGATAACAGTATAATAGCATTTTACAATATTTCACTCTTTGTTCTCTTAATGTCTTATATAGGTATTTAGCATGTCCCCAGAAGTTGACTTCGGTTGGTGTTTTCCTGCTTTTCAGGGTCCCTGTGAAGAATCGGAACGTCCCTTGGTCCAAAGTTGACGCCAAGAACTCCATAGTCATTGCAGAAAGACAATGTTTGAAATCTACCGTCGCTGCAGACAACGCGTATTTCCCTTAAGCTACTGAGCATGAATGTCCATCACTTGTCCGCTCACTGCCGGCTCGCCGGTATGAAGCATTGTGGGGCTTGATGCTGACATGGGCATTCCAGGGTGGGGTGGTCCTCCATGCATCATCATCGCTGGGTGGTGAGGGTGTCCAGGAATGTAGGTATGCATGGGGGGGCCGTGACGCAGCTGAGCGGGATGGGGGGGCATCTGGGGTGGGGTATAGCTTGGCTGTCCCATATTCATACCCATTGGACTACCCCGAGACACATAATCCCCTGGCATACTTTGCAGCCCTGCAGAGAGAAAGAGGTGGCGGTTAGTGGTGGGGACCGGCTGCCGACATCGGGCCGTGAAGCTCCTCCGCTCGGGCACGGGAAGGCCAGGTTCGAGCCAAAGTTGGGATGTGGAGTCATGGGCGCATGAGTGCAGTTGCCTTTGTGGGATCCCAGCCTATGTATGTATGGCCTCACAATGATGGCAACAGGAATGATTCCCAGGCCAAAAAGCCCCCAAGAACATCCTCCTCCCTCCAAATAGAGAGTTTGGGGAGATAAAACCGCTTTCTGCTTTTATGGTTAGGAAAGTATGTGATGGAGATGCTTCCTATTCAGAGCCAGCCTGATGACGAGTAACGTCACATGAGGTGGGGGCACCAAGCTGGGGAAGCCCTGCGAGGGCTCTCAGGTGGGCTCCATCCCCCATGGCCCTGCTCCAGCTACCCGCTTTCGTCTCCCTGCTTGTAAAAGCGTGCTGGGAATACAAGGTAGGGAATCCGTAGTAGTTAACGAGGGGCTTGGGAGGAGAGACGGGTTAAATTGGTGTCGAGGTTTATCAACAGTCATTTATTTAGCTCTCGAGCCCGATCACTTGGAATCTTTCCCAAGTATTTGTGCCATTCACACAGACGCTATACAGCAAGCACATACATCGCTGAACAAAGGCCTCATATGACGCCGAAATTGATAGGATTACTAGGGACAATTGTTAAATCAAACCTGTATTTTTAAACACATTAAAAATATATATATAATCAATAACAGTTATCAATTAATTCTTTCCCCCTGCTCACGTCTGTCTGAAAAAATCAGGCGCGCAACTCAGTCAACCTTTCAGTGTGTTTGGGAGAACAATAAGAAAAAAATTGGACCTAAAACAATAAAACCTCCTGCTTTCTGTGGGCCTCTGCCTTCTGCTTGGATTGCTGTAGCTGATGGGAACTGACAGGTGTATTGTTTCGGAGAGCTATAAGCTCCATAATCATCAAGGGTGAAAGGCATACGCTATTGCTAAGTAGGTTCAATTGGCTTTAGTTCTAAGTAAGAGCGCACTATGAATGCGCCGAACACCTTGGAATCAGGTCTCAAGGCTCTAGCAATGAATAGCTGCTTAATCTAGCCTAAAGGAACAGTTTTGAACTAATGAAAATTGCTTATAAAATATACTGTACTCACAGCTCTTTAATCAAAAAAGATGATAATATTTTTTGTAATAACCTATTAATTTAATTGGTCACGAAGCATAAAATACATCATTTAAATTTAATTGACCCAGAAACTAAGAAACAATATTTAAATTAACTAAGCTAGAAATTTCCATGATGAGGTAATAAGGCTGTTGCATTCCCAAGCTCAGAGGAATGTTTTCACAGCTAATTGTTAAAACTTAGTTTTGACTCGCACCCAGAGAAGACGACTACGAAATACACTTGGCCTGGGTAACTTCAGACCCTGCATTAATATAGGCTGGGGGCACAACAAAGATGCTGAAATAACTGCCCTTAACTCCAGAAAGAGAGCGAGACGAACAGAATCAGGCACCATTTAAACATGGTACCGGTGCCTCAGTGCTTCAAACAGCTTTACTCTTTTATTAAAAAAAAAAACAAACCCAAAATTTGTATAATGTATTTTCCCCTACAAAAAGACAAGAAGGGGAAAAAAAACCAAAAACTGGGACAGTTTTTCTAGGCTTTCTTCGCGAGGCCTGCCACTGAAGATTGCATTAATGATCTCTATTTTTGTATACTGAATAAGTCAAATCCATTTGTCACACTGCAAGTGATGGCATACTTAATTTGGATATAGTCAATTAGCCTGGGCTAAGCTCCATAGCCTGCTGCGCACACCTCTATTTTGTATTCTCTCTTTTTCCTTTGCCACACGTAATCCCATTATGACGGACAGACAAAGAGAAATAAACTTGAAAAAAATTAAAAAAAAAAATCAAAGTTTCATCCATCGCCTTCCAAAATGCAACTAAGTGAAGCCGCCATTGATTTTTTTTTTTTTTTCCCCAACCTACGAGAAGTCTCTGTTTGGCTTTTTTGGTGTCTTGCAGGTTAGCGGGAGAAATGTAACTCATGCATCAACTGCGGTTAGACAGATTTATGACACTTTGGGGACATGCTCTTTCCTCTCCCTGCGCTGCTGCAGACCGCTTACATTTTGCAAATCAGTCTGTTGCCAAGACGACGGGCTCCCCCACCTCCCCGGCTGCTTCTTGTTTTGTCATGTGCTCGGGGATGGATAATAGCATCAATGTATGGTGGCGTCGATGTACGGCGGCGTCAATGTATGGCGCGCGCACGCGCGCGCACAGGGGGTTTGGAAGCTTGGAAAGCTTGAGCTGAACCGGAGGGAAAGAAACCCGAAGGAGCCCAGGCGTAGGACGGATGGATGGATGGATGGAAAGGAAGGAACAAGCATGAGGCTATGGGCAGGGAGAACATAGGGAAATGCAAGGAGACAAATATCCCTCGGACGAAGTGAGAACAAAGACCCCGTTTGTACTTACTTCCCCCTGGCTTTGCCATTGGTTACCTAGGTGAAGGTTACATGTAGTGCCACTGCCCCTCCATGCCCATATTCATGCCCATTCCACTCATAGGTCCTAGAGGGAGATAAAAATCCGAGAAGATGCCAGAGAATGAGCAAAGTCAACAGACAGTGCCAAAAGCCCCTTTCCAAAACACAGCACGGCAGAGGGTCCAGGACCGCTCGAGCGAGAAGATGCCTGGTTTCCCTCAGCGGTGTTGAAGGCAGGCAGAAGACAGGCGAGGCAAGGCAGGCAGCTGAGACGACGGCGGAGGGTGGAGGGCAGAGGTGCGGTTACCTGCGGTGGCGTGACCAAGGTCACCTATCGGTGGGTGACGCTTCCCCGGGGGCTTACCTGGCGCTCGGATGCCCATGTGCTGCTGGCCGTCCATCACGAAACCTCCCATCGGCTGCCCGTCGGGGTTATAGGGTGTTCCTTGACTTACTGGAAAAGCGCAGAACATTGCTCTTTAGCGACAGCCAAAAGGGTCACCTCTTCTCACGGCGTCAAGACACAAACCCCCCACCCATGGACTGTGTGAGATGGCTATCGATGCCAGCTCTAAAAAGAGGGAAAAACAGCTACTGTTCAAACTTAGCAGCCAGGCTAACAAGCTTTCTTAGTTTTGCCTTAATTTCCTACTGCAAGTTTGGAAATGAAGCTAGCGATCCGAAATCTCGAGACACAAGGAGCCCCGGCTCCAGCTGCTGCCGCTGCTGACGTCAATGCAAAGACCTGTATAGGAGCTGGATTTTATGGCTGGAATAGTCACACTGAAATTGCAGTGTGTTAAATTACACCCGTATGCCTTTCTAAGAGCAGGACCTGAACACATCCATGCCAGATATTTACCTCTAATGACAAAATAATCAAATATACTCAAAGAGGAAGCGTGGCCCAAAAGCATCCTGGACAACGACGGACTTGGATAGTTTGGCAGCAAGAATCGGAAAACAAAACCAACTGGGAGTAACCAGCTATTCCTTGATGGTAAATACCCACACAGAGCTGCGAGCCAAGACCCCAGACAGAACCAGCATGTGAAAACTAAAGCTTTTTTAAAAAAAAAAAAAAAAAATCCCCCTGAAGAAAACCCCAAACACTCAGAAATCCCAAAAGACAGCTACTAAAAAGAAGAGACAAGGGACAAAAGAAGCCTATACAAGTACCACTACCTGAACTCGAGGTTTTAACTGTACATTAAATGCCGGCTTCAGAAGTAAGCTGCCTTGGGTTATTAAAGCACATAAAGCTCTACCTCATTGAATGTCTTTGAACTTTACTGAGTCCCACAAGCGATTCTGACCCCTTTGCCCTTTTGACAGGTAATAAAGTTTACAGCAATTCCACACCAAGCCATGCACCAGGGAGTGGTCACAGGAGCAGAAGAGCTGGGAAGGAAAACTCAAAACAACTACTAAAAAAAATAAAAATAACTTCCAAACGTGTACGGAAAGTCCAGTCACGGAGCGGATCATTTTAGTTTCTTCTTTTGAATTTTCAGTTTCTTTTTTCCCCAAATGTTTTAATCATGTTAAAACGATTAGGGTTGTAATGAAACAAAGCTGGTTGTATTTTAATTGTCAATCACTCCCAGCATTCATTTCTCATTTATTTACCAGGTAATGGACCTCCCGGTGAATGGCTTGAGGATGGTTTTCGCCTGCGTGACTTGAATACAGTTACTATTGGGGACTTGCCTGCTCGATTGGACTGGTCTATCATGGGCTGAACTATTCTTCTTCTAGCATTAATAAACCTGCAAGAAAAAAGAGGAAAGCAAACGGTTATCGAAGGGGACGACTTCCACCCATCCCCAAGCCCCCTCGCCCCGCCGCGGCGCTCTACGTCAGGCTGCGCGGGGATGCAAATACGGCAAAACCTCTAACCCTGATGACCTTTGAGAGCAAGAGCTTGGGGTTTCCAAGCTGATTTATGTTTGCCTGCTTTTTACCACAGTTGGACACTTCCATTTCATCTTTTCATGGGGGAATTAGCCGAGTTTTCAGGAAACAATACCAGCAACGCTCTTCTCAATTCAGAACAGGGCACAAAAAAACCGGGTGAAGCCGGCAAGATGCTCGTGAGGGCATCTGCTACCTCCCCCTCATTAGTGCCATTTCTGCCTTATGTCCTCCGACTTCTTTTTCCAATTTTTTTTATCAAAACCTGCCCCTACCTCTTGCAAACCTAATTCCCTTTTAATGCCCACTATTAAGATAATGAACTGTGATGGCAGAACCCCATCAAATGAGGGAACGTCTGGAGTTTTATCACCGCTAAGTCACACTGCTGGGGACTTCAGAGCCATGCATTCCTCCTAGCCATTTCTTGGTGGGCTTTTTCCCCCCCTCTCTCTTTATGCAAAGTCTGAGGGGTCAAGGCGAGGTCATAGCTTTACAGTAATTGAATTTATAATCCTGTTTTCTCCAGCTAGGCCTGACCATTTACAGCAAACATCTTGTTAAACTGTAATTACTGGACTACTGAAAATTCCCCCCGAACAATGAAAAGCAGATCTTCGGAAATAAAAAAAAGGTACAGTCGTTTTTAAAAATAGCCATCTGCAACCGTACTCCTTGCGTTTTTGTAGCTCTTCGCCTCAGTTAGTTTTGCAATGCTTATTTGGGAAAGGAATATTCAAAATAATTTGGAGCAAAACAGAAGAAGGAGAGGGATCACAAGTGCCCCGGTCTCCTCTGCAGGCAGTCTTCGTGGCACTGAAATCAGGAGGCTCAAAACCACGGCTGGGAACCTGTTTGAAGAGCGTTAGAACTCTTGCAGTTTCACTCATCAGAAAGCTTAGTGAAAAACCATTTGGAAAAAATCTCCATCGAGATTTAATCACAGCAAAGCCTCATAACCAGACTTTACATTCTTTACGACAGAGAAAAAGAATAATAAAAACATGTATGCCACAATATTTACTAGTAAAGGAAGAAGTGTGAGCATGGGTAAAACCACACTACACTTGCAAAATGCAATGGGGAAGACCACAAAGGGCTATTTGGTGCTTGTTTTCGTTGCCTTTGCTTGGGGGGGCTTAGCAGGAGCTCTCCTACTGCAGAGATACAGCCACCAGGACCTCCCTGCGGGAATCAGCTCTGCCCACCCATTCCCCTACACCAGCGGGAACAAGAATTGCAAACCACCGCCCCGTGCTGTTTGTTTTGCTCTCATCAAAGACCAGCACAGCGATTTCAGTCTCCTCCTATCTCCCATTCCCGACTGACTCCCGTTACCCAAACTCCCGCAAAAATTAATCAAGATGTTGAGCCCTAATCAAACCTGTCTTGACAAAATGGGCTCAAAGGCTCCAATTCCAGGCGCCGATCTGGAAACCTCACACCTGAACTAGGTCATGTTTTGTCAGCAACAGTATTGGATCAATTTTTCTACACATTTCCAATAAACCACCCTCCCCACCCCCCAACTCCAGCAAACAGTGTTGCAAATCAGTTTATCATTATCTTGTACAAACCATGAAAATTAGAATCATGTGAGCAGAAGGTTAGACTAATTCTCCTTTCTCATTATAAGCACAGGTGTAGCACAAACACCATGCGAAATAAGCAATTAAAAAAAACCTGCTTTTTTTCCCCCATTAGCTGCCTTAGCTCCATGACCAATTAGAAAATTGTTTAATATCTGTAATCTGCATTTGCAGAAAGCAATTTTCACAGCAACTCTCCTACGTAAAACAACAACACAAAATCCCAGTGCCCCAGCCATTTCTTTCTGCAAGCCCAGCAGGCTCTTGCTGTGTTTACTCCATCCTTCTCCTGCCCGATTGCCAGGACCTGTTACTGTGGCAGGAGGGGAGGGGTTTTGGTAGCCGTGAGATTGGCTGGTCACCGAAACCTTCATCTGCCAAAAGCTTTTACCCCAAAGACACCCTGAGCAACATTAAGCACGCATACCCCAACTTCACAACCTTCTCTTCCTTCTCCTCCAAACTACAAGAGCTTTTAATAAGGAGGCCTCGATAACAAACTACGTAGCTAGAATTTACCAATAATTATCCACAAGATGTGCCTACAGTAAAACATATTCTCACCTGTTTGCCCCATGCTATCGCTTGGGATATCTGCTTTAAGAACATTTTACACACGGGTACTTAACAGTTATCTTCTTCCTACGCATTCGTGTAAGTATTTTCTATAAGTAGCAATTCTGCCAAACAGCCGAGTGTTTGGATGTCTTCGGGGGGAATTCAGACGCAAGAACATTTTCCTTCTGGGCAAAGTAATAAAATGACATTCTTGCTCCTCCCACTAGAAGTCAAACGGAGGTCAGCTCCCCATCCTTGTATCTGTTTAAATAAACTGGTCCAGCTGTTTGTTTCCAGGATGCCCTTTAACCTTCTGTCCCATCCTCCCTGCCTTTGTAACAGAATGCTTTACTTTGCATTATAGTAGAGTCCAAACCACTATGCATTAAAAAAAACAGAAGAAAGTATTCACTTTCAAGTTTCTTCCTGCATCCCAAACCTGGAATTCGTAAGAACCCATCAGATTAAAACTATTAATGTAGCTTGCCTAGAGAGAGCACAATGCAGCGCTGTTACGTTTACAAATCACATTTGAGAACTCTTTGCAAGCAAAATTGCGAATTAGCTGTTGCTGCAGAAACATGCGGCTGTGCGGATAATGTCTTTGTACTCTCTGTTTTTTAATTTGATAGAAGGGCCAAGATCTTTTGATCACTCTTTGAATTTCCAAAGTGCCAGGCTGATGTAACACCGGCAAAAATGATGGAACAGAAAAGCTAACGGGAAAAATCTCCCTGCCCCTCTACGCATATGTTCACATTCACCTACTTTAAGAGAAAGAAACCCTAAATCACTCTAATTTTTAAAAGCTCAGAGGAATCGGGACCTAAAAAAGATATTTGCATATTAGGTGCTACTCAAATGGAGTACTGTCAAAATATGACTCAGCATAAAAATTAAGTTAATGATTAAGACAGACGCATAACCTTACTCACGTGAGTAAAGACCCGCACAGGCTCAGAGGCTTGCACAAAGTATTTTTCCCCACCCCAGCGCTCTATGCATTGGTACCTTTGCTCCGATGTGGAAGATTTTTTTGGTTTGGTTTTTTTCCCCCCAAAGAGCAGAATCAATAGCAGCACAAACAACACGAGATCCCTCAGTGTACGAGTTGTACCCATCTCCCTGCCCAAGGAGAGCTGAGAACCCTGCGAAACAATGCTTTGGGTTGCTTTCTTTATCTTTTTTTTTTTCCCCCAAGGGAAGGATCTGGCATGGAGGAAACGTTTGAACAGTTGGGCAAACACAGAATTTTAAAGTATTTATTATTTTTTTTCAAGTTGACTTTTCTTTGTCTTTTTGGATACATGAGATTGTGCTTTCCGCCCTGTCCCAAAAAGCAAGAAAAACCCCAGCTATTCCACCTGCACAACCCCAAAGCAGAGTAGGAAACCCTCTTTTCTTCAATTTGCATTTTACTAGGATGTTTTCTCTTAGGCTTCTCGCCCGGGTTCTGTCTCCAGAGGTCACTGGCAGTCTCCCCGGCTGGTGCATCGCCAGTCCCACGGGTGAGACCCAGCCCCGGCCCCGGGGATGCAGCAATCCGCCTCTGCACTCTGACCTTCAGCTTGGCCGCCCGCGCTGCCACGCACAAGTTTTGTTTCTTCTCAGCGAGAGGCGGCATGGCTGGTGATGACAAAAGACTTATTTTAGTTGGAAATTGGCTACAATAATAGCAGCCAGAGAGCAAGGATTTTTCGGAGGGTCACCAAACCCTCCGAAAGGCACAGCTCGCTAAGGCTCAGGTTACAGCCCGAGTGACATTTTCCGCACAGATCTGGTCTTTCTCCCTTCCCCTTGTATTTCACTTCTGTTGAGTGAATAAAACAAGACCTTCCCCTGCTGTCATGAATTTCCAAAGTCACCTTTGCTCAAGAATCAACAGAGCGACTGCGGGGACTTCCAATTTGCAGTCTTCTGAATGAAATTTTCCAGGACCTGCTGTCTGAAAGGAGATACTGAGACTTTGCCGTATATTGCATTTTTCTCTCCCCTCAGCCCTCCCAAAAGAGGGGAGTTTCACACCATTACCAACTTTTGATACTTGGAGTTGCAGGCTGCTCCCTCTCAATATTTTCCCAAAGTGCCGCATGCCAGAAGTCTGTGTATCACTAGCAGTGCCAAGAAATTCCCGAAAATCTCTCTGCCTCATTTTCTCCTTGAGCTCCTTCTAGCAAACCAGGCGTAAGGATGATGAGAAAGCCCACAGTACCTACAAACCCCAGTGCTAAAATGTCTCTTGCTCTGGAAAAATAGTGTCCCTCTTGACAACAAACAAATCATTTTTATAACAGATGCCAAAGCAACCAGAGCCCTTCAAACTGGCAAATAATTCACTTGTAAAACCAGCCATACTCTGTTTTGCATACTGGGATCCTTCATTTATACAGCAGCGAAACAACCTTCTCTATTCAGCACTTAATTCCTCAACGCTTAACAGGTTTATCTCTAATAAAAACAATTTAAATGGAAAGTGTGCTATAAACCGGGATTATTACACTTCAGTAACTGCTTTATTCCTTATTTTAACATATTTTCATTTTTTCCTGTGTATTTGTTTTCCAGGGCTTTTTAAAGGAGTCAGTTAAGAAAAGAAAAAACCCATAGAAATTATTTCACCAAATACTTTAAAATGTTTTAAAAACAGCCTTAAAAATTGCAGGCCTCCTCTGTAATTATGAACAGAAAAAATAACTGCAGACTTTTGAATGGTAATCACATCTCCCCATCCCTAAAATGAGAAATAAATGTTAAAAGAGTGCTTACTGCCATTATTGGAAAGTTCTGATCCTGAAGTCAGTTAGCGAGCTTAATGACCCGTAACTACCAGTCATTAGCAATCCATGCTTTCTGTACTCCCTTTATTTGTAAAGAAAAAAAAAATCCAAAACACTCAAGAAACTTTGTTCAATTTAAAGTCAAACCTTATGAAGTCATGTTTGGCAACTTTTCTTGGTTTCTCCTCCTCCTCCTCCTCCGAACCGAAGACAGTTCAGGACTGCAATACATCATTTACAACACTAAATGGAGGTAGGGAGGGAAGAGAGTACACGGGCTGCTAACCGCCCACTCCAGACACGTAATATTGGAATATACTCCAAACACAGCGAGGCCATCCATCAGGAGGATCGGGAAGGTCTCCTGAAAGCTCTCCTCTCCCTCCTCCTCCGCTGGCAGCACCAGCGCCAGGGACTGCATACAGGGCTGGGGGCGTCACAAGACAATATTGAAGAGCAAACAAATAAAATACTATGCAAAAACTAGTGATGAAAAACCACTAATTAGCTGACAAATTTGATGTAAAGCACTAATGAAAGCCATGTGTGGTTCTGCAATTTAGTTTTAAAAATAGCTTCTGACTTCAAGCATTACTATGTGACCCCACCGATGGATTCATGTTGTGCATTCAGAAAAGTTGCTTTAAAGCAGGAGAGTGCTATTGAATCTCTCGCAAGCCAACCCTGCTAATGTAGCAAGCATATCGAGTGCAAAAATAGAAAGCAGAGAGACGGGATCAGGTATGCGCTCCTTGTAAGAGAGCCGGTTATGCCCTACATTTCGGCCGGCCCAACATGCACCAGCTCTACCTTTGATCACCTCTGTGTTTGCTCTTCTCCCAAGCCCTTAAACCCCGCTTCCCCTCCTGCTCCATACCATCCTTTCTTCTCAAATCACCGTGGGACGCATGCAGGATTTGGGCGAGCACCCTGCCACCAGCCCCATGGGACATGACGCAGCCACGGTGACCACCTCGGGGTGGCAGCGAGCCCAGCTGCAGCTCATGCTCTCGGTGCAGAAGGGACGGCTGATGGCTTTCCATCAAGGTAGGACCCACAAGCTCCTGGCCCTGCTCTTCCCTTGGCCCAAAGGCTCCCCTAGCCCCACCTCTGCGCAGGGCTCACAGCTGGTGGCTGCTCAATGGCTCTTTCTAGAAGAAAGCTGGGCAGGAAACATTTTTCCTGTCTTGCGAAATCTTCCCTGTTCCCCAGTAGGATGGAGCTAAATCCTATTTGTATTTATTTAGCTAGTTCTGAATGAAAAACAAGGGAGGCGCTCGCTGGAGAGGCGTGAAGAGCCAACGTGCCCAGGGAAGGGTTCCCTGCAGATGCACCTCCCGGCTCTGCCCATCTCCAGTGCCCTCCCACATCACAGGCAAGCTGCTGTTGGCCTTCCTGGTACGCTCTCCTCCTCCTCCCCTCCCATCCACAAATCCCACTCAAAAAAGCTCAGCTGACACGGAGAGTTTCCGGTGAAAATCCAGGTCTGGCATCCAGGCATCTCCCTGCCAATGCCAGGGAGCCGGAGCAGAGGCCGGGCTGCAGGTCTCGGCTGTGCCAGGGAGGGCTCACAGCAACCTCATTCCCTGACACCACAATTCCCTCGGGGTGCAAAGCAGATGTAAACTCGCCCTCGGCAGCCAGATGATGTAAGGGGAAATCTTTACATGGCAAAGCGCCAGTGGAGCTGACCTCCCGTCTCTTCCCTGCTCCCAAATCCCAGTGCAGCTGTAGTCCGCTGATCTCCGTGTGCCACAATTAGCCTTTAAGGAATATGGCAAGGATTCATCTAGTAGAGCAGCACTAAAGCTGCTCTAACTCCTGCCCAGGACAGCACTGGACCCCATACAGCACTGTGGTTGGGTACACAACATGCCACCAGCCAAAATCTTGCCTCCCACAAAAACGCTCTCCCTGCCCAAGGACTGATGCTGCCTCGTTGCTGTTCCACTGCAGATTTGGAGAGTG
Organism: Sagittarius serpentarius; assembly: GCA_034782735.1. Taxonomy (NCBI): domain Eukaryota; kingdom Metazoa; phylum Chordata; class Aves; order Accipitriformes; family Sagittariidae; genus Sagittarius; species Sagittarius serpentarius. The sequence goes on from JAVKLA010000081.1 coordinate 18,567,262, forward strand.
ATTCACCTCAGCACCATACAGCACACTGTCTTTGCTGGGATAGAGACGTATGCGCTTCAATGTGCAGGCCATGCCACAAACCCCAGGACCTCCCAAACGCTTGTGGCAGAGGGTGCACAGGCTCTCCGGAAGCTTCGAGAGTGGCCCAAATGGCGATGCACATCTCCCAGCTTGGGGTTTTCTCCCAGCTCTGAGGGGGGTCTGAACCTCAACTTCCCATCGTAACCTTCAGGAGAGCACATCTGGACTCTGTAACTCCGGTCCTGATCTGGTGCACACCATCAGTGCAACCCAGCAGCTTTTCTTCAGCAGATCACTTCAAACCAACCCGAATTCCGCTTAATGGCAGGGATTATGCTGGGAACAGGTGAGAACTGATATCAAAATACTTGCTATTTCTTTGAAAACACTCCTCTCTCTTTCAGCAATTTCCTTGGCCTTTGTGATTCAGCATAACTTCTTATTTAAGGGAACGTAGTGTTTGTAAGAGGTGCCTGCATGATCTCACAGCTTCCTCCTGCCACACAAGTGGTCTAAACACAGAGGTTCCTCCTTTGAGGTCCACCGCTTTTTCCACACATCAAGTTGGGAGTCTTGTCCAAACAGCTTTTTCCCCGTTCACTCCTACCTATAACACATACAGCATGGGACGTGGAAGCTGTGCCTGGTCCTCCAGCCCAAGCGAAAGCAGAGAGGCTGCTCCCACATCTGTCTGCTGGTTTAAGTGCGTTCCCGCTCACTGAAGGGTACAAGAAATGCTCTCTCCGTGCTCCTGGATGGATCTCCTCACCCTCCTCGTCTCCAGAATGCCACTTAAGGAGTATGGAGTAACTCCTTACCCTGTCACCCCATACCAGCTCCTCCAGCCTGTGGGACAAGGAGAAGTGAACCCAGAGTGGCCAAACCAAAGGCCCTGACAAGTGTCTTTGGGGAAAAACACCCCCAGAGCCCCCAAAGAGAAAACATAATGAACCCCTATGTGAGACCTGCGATTCATACATGAAATAGGCTTTGACATCACTCTGGTCTATACCCCGAGACATTGGCTCGGGGCAGAGGAGGGAAGCTGTGATTCCTGTGGTTGGGTCCTCCCCACCACTACTGAGACAATGAACACCAGCACGTTAGTGTATTTCGTGTGATGTGGGCACCTGCAAAACTGGTTTGAAATTTTTGTTTTCCTTTTGTTTTTCTTCTAGAAACCACAAAAGATACAACTCTGAGTCACAGCCAACCTGAAAAACAACCCCACACTTCTGAACGAGCTCCCCCGCAAGACATCCTACTTCAAAACATTGTTTTCTAACCACTACTAATAACCTACTTTGTAATCTACTTTATCTAAACATAATTTCCCATTAAGTGAAGTAATTCATTTTGCTTATAATCCTATTCCTGACAGCATTTTATTCAGGGCAGGAGAAAAGATATCCTCAGAAAACAATGCAAACAAAACATACATGGGGAGGTCAGAGGAATGTCAAAGATAAAAAGAATTCGTGAGACCACGGGACACAGAAATCTTAGGGATCAGCCCCCCAGATGGTATAAACCTTCTTTATAAACCAGGTGAGAAGCTGGACATCTCTGGGATAAATCTGAATTAAAAAGGAGCAATTGTTACTGCGCTTTATCATTAGCCAAAAAAGCCACAAGGACTACAGCGCCTGGGCAGGGAAAAAAAAACCCACAACAACCCGTGAAACTGTTACATGACCTAGATTTCGTTGAAGAACTGCGGAAGTAATACTTTTCAGCAGCATCTGCTGCTTTTTCTTTCCTTTTTTAAAAGTAAAATAAAAGGCAGAAGCCTCGTTAGTGCTAATGCTGGTAGAGCCAGCCATACATCATTTACACTGAAATCATTTCAGGGCAGGCAGGGCAAAACACACGCCCTCGAAAGCACGTCCTCGCCCTGCGCCTCTGGCTGTGTTTCATTTTTGAGAAGAGAAAATTGGTTTAGCCAAGAAGGAGGCAACATTTGCCCCATTTTTAATATTTCAGGCTGACTTTTTAACCACGCAGTTAGTTTTATGCAGGTGCAGCCCAGAGCGAGCGCCTGATGTAAGTGCGAGAGAGGGTCTCTGAGGGCACCTTTCTCCGCGTGCTGGTGTTTCAGTTTGCAACGGTTAATCGCTCTACACCAATCTCGGCAACTGTTGACACAAAATAGGTGGAGATCAGGTCTGTGCAAGCACAAAATACCAGAAAGGCGAACTATATGTAAACACACTTCAGATAGCTATGACAAGAATAGACCAAAACCTGACTTGCAAAGTAATGACAAACCATTACTCCCCTTCTCTCTTTTTTTTAATATATTGAGGTTATATACACATCTACATTTTTTTAATATATTGAGGGTATTTTTCCAGACAGAAGCATCTCCCTCACTAGAAAGAAACCCAAGCCCTGAGAACTGTATTTACAGAAGATGGTGCAGAGCCCTCCCCTTGCCTGCAACGCAGCATTTCCACAGTACAATAGTGTTCTGGATGGTTTTTTTTAAAGCCAAACTGTGCACACCTGAATCTCAGCCTTTTTAAATAAAAAGTAGCAAACAAAGCCTTCTGACCCCTACCCTGATCCTGCAGAGCAAACCTAGGGCAGGAGCAGAGAAAAGAGTAAGTGGCAAATGTTTGCATGGTACTGTTTCATCTTATTTCCCTGACACCTGACAGCGCATTCATTACAGAATATTAATGCACCGACTAAAAAAAAGTTTGTCAGGTACAAAACCACCCCAGAAGAGGATGGAAGGCCCAAGGGAAAACAGAGGGGTTTTTTGGCTGCATATTAACTTCTCAGGTGCCGAGCACCTTTCGTTAGTTAAGACTACTGGCAGGTAAACCCCGTCCGCACTGCGTGACGCTCTGTGGTGGGAACCAACCTTTCTCCCTCTCAAAAAAGGATCTGTATGAATAAAATAACACCAGTTATTTTATTTGCCCAGTGCTCAGGGCACCACTAATTAGTCTGTTAGTTCGTGCAAAATGATTCCACGTTTCTCTTGAAATAAATAAGTGTTTGCTTTGCTGATTTTCCCCAGCCTGAATCCAGGGGCTGTCAGAGCAATGGTTAGGGGAAACACCCTCCTCTGGTGCTCCTGGACAGGGTGACTCCTGTTTTGGGGCAGTTTGGGGTGTGTGGAGACTGCCAAGGCTGGACTGAGCAAGAAACCCACGGTCTATCAGCTCTCCAGGGCGAAAGCCCTTCCTCTGCTCCACCTGAAGCCCCAGAGGCTAAGGGGAGCCTTTCCCAAAAAAACCTGTTTATCCACTTCCTCTGAGCATCTGCCCCCTTTGGAAAAACACCTGTACTTTGTGCCAAAACTGTATCACTACTCCTTAAACCTGCATGCCGAAAGCAAACCTTGCACATTTACATCACCGCGCTGTATTTTTAAACGGCTTTACTGAACCAAAAAAAAACCCCAAACCCCAGCCTAAAATTCGGTGATATGATGGTACCCGATGGCTCTAATTCACAACTCTTCCCCCTGTAAGCTATTTGCTCAGCTTTTCTAATAATATCTTGGCTGCCTGGCAGCTCTCCAGGGCTGTCTAAGGCAATATGCAAGCTAAACATTTTTTCGTCTGATTTCAATATTTTCGTATGAGTAACTATACAGGATTTTACCTAGTGAGTATTCCTGATTGCTGTAATTTAAGAACAGAGAAATAGACTACAGATGTAATATTATTATTACAATTGGCATTCAAGGTGAAAGGGATAACAATTAGCTAAGACTTAGTGAAAACATAAATGTAAAAATCTGCTTGAAAAGCCTGGCACATGGTACTTTTAAAACAGCTAATTCACCGCACCTCTTCTGAATTGCTCAAACGGTCTAACAATTCACCCAGCGAGATCCATTTTTTAATAGTTTTCTTGGGGTTCTGTGGGGTTTTTTGGGGAGGGTGATTTTCACATTGCAAACACCTGCTGTCTTATTTTACTCTCGAATAACAAACTACGTATTTGTTAAACCTGAAACATACATTCTTTCTTATTTCTATTTTTTCCTGCTTTCGCATGTATTCCCATTAACAAAACAGTGTTTAAATAACATCTGTATACGTATTCTTGAATCACATAGAGACGAAAAGTAAATAGTTTCCAAAATCTGACGGTTAAGTTTGTGTTGCTGAAGTTGAGAGAGTAATTTGTGAACGTTTTAACATTTACAAGTAAATAAGTACTTATATTTACTGTATCTGATTACTGAGGAAAGTATTTGTTATGTTCTTACACAGATTCAAATTGCATCTTGACCTTTTCTCGTTTAATCTGTTTACTGCAACAAAAGCAGTAATAGACACATCTGAAATCAAGCAGGTATTTTACTCGCCTAGGACTAAAAATCCCTGCATGCGACGTGCTCTGCAAAGTGGCAAACCAAATATCTTGCCTATTTATTGTAGCCTGTGATTTGGTAGGCAGTGAGGGTGAAAATCCACCCCTGTGTATAGGAGCAGCACCTGCTTTTGCTATGCTCCCTCCCTGCTGGCCCCCTTCCCCACTTACACCCTAAAAATAGTGCTTAAGTGGGACTAAAGTGGTGCGCTGGTCACGTGCTGGCCTTTTGCTTGGGGTGAGTATCACTCTCAGTGAACGATCGGAGCAAAGGTGATGTCTATGCTAAACGTCCAGCCCCATGAAGGAACCTTTCCATCCCTTCCAAGGGGCTGGCGTGGGGCTCAACACATGGGAATCACCAGACAACATTATGACTTGGATTTGGGGGTGTCTGGGGTGCGCTTTAGATGTACCAAACCCCAGGCGTGCCGTGATAAAAAACCCACAGCAGAAGAACAGGGGCCTGGGACTGTTTTCCAGAAGGCGGCAGGGTGGAGAGCCATGCAGCTGCTCCTCCTTCCCCGGCACCTCTGCGGAGGGGTGGGCAGGGGCTTTCTGCATCTGCCCCATCTGCATCTGTCCCCATCTGCATCCCCCCATCTGCATCACTCCATCTGCATCTCCCATCTGCCCCATCAGCACCTTCCCCCATGCCCCCCATCTGCACCCCCCAGTCTGCATCCCCCCATCTGCTCCAGCCATAACCCCGCCATCTGCAAGCCAGGCCGGGCATGACCAGCGAGCAGATGGGAAGGACACCCCTCACAGTGGTGCTCCCCATTCATCGCTGGGTGCTGGGGAGCAATCCCTCACAAGAAGTGCAAAATCCTCCCGCGCCTGCCATGCCACCCTGCCTGCCCGTGCCGTGGCAAAGCGCTTCGTCCCCTGCCCCATGAGACTACTGCAGCAAGGGTCTACCACTATGCTTACCCACCAGCAAAGAAAACAGAGGCAGGAGAAAATTTCCTGCCAGAGGGGAGTTGTGATGGGGCTAAAAGAGTAATAAAGAATTTCTGGGTGTCTATGCTCTGAGCTGGCTGTGCTACCTACAGTAAGGTGGTCTGGTCTTCCTATCACAAACCCACCTTAGATTTTTCAAACTCATCTTCAGGCTGGTCTTGGAGCCTTTTTGAAATTTCTTCCTTATAAAGTTCCAGCAAAAATAACTTCAGCTGTCTCCAAGAATGAGATTAGGGAAATTTACATTATTTGATCATTTTTTCCAGTGTGTTTGGTTGGGGTTTTGGTTTTTTTTTTTTGCAAGCCTAGGAAATTATACACAAAACTGACATTTAAAGAAGCCAAGGTCATAAAATCTAGAACTCAAGAGTTAGGAAACCATATAACTAGAGCTGCTTGCACCCTGTTCTTTAATCTACCTCATATGCAAACAGTTCAGTTACCTATCACGGTACCATTTTTGATATGGCCCAATGCCTCAGCCACCCCACTAACGATTATGTTTGTTGTATGAACAAGCCAGGGCACTATAATGCAGAAAAATTGATTTCTACAAGAAATAAACTTTGTCAAAGTTGAATGAGTAAGGCAGCAAACAGTAAGAAGACCAAAGCAGTCCCGGCTGAAGCAGCTGAATGCTGTACTTGAGAAGAGGATTCAGCTCTGCTGCTGCCTTGGACTGCTCAGGAGCTACCGAGTAAATCATCAAACCCAAACTTTTCACCAGCAGTTACTGATTGCTTGCATCAATCTTCCATACCCGACACTGGAGGTTGGCAATGTAAGACACTGAGGCACTCAAAACTTGGGAGTTTCCACTGAAACTTGGAGTTTCAGTGGTCATCGGACTTAAATGCGGATAACTTGCTGTCATTTTGAGTCATCTTACAGTCCCAGACGAACCCAAAACTGGTGGCTGTGCTGGACCTGGACCTCCCCGAGCCTTACTTCTTCACCTGTGAACCAGGACAACACTATTCTCTCTCTTTGCAGGGGAACTGTAAAAATATCATGCAGACCCAGAACGTTGTATGCATATATAGGCAAGTGGAGGTCAGGGGAGGACCTGGGTCTTACAGCAGCAAGCACGATAGGAAAGCCCAGCAGTAATTATTAATCCCATCTTTAAGCACGGTTTGAATACAGCTCAACAAATGAAGCACTGAAGAATGAGGGTAAGATAAAATATTGACTAGCTGCTCCATCATTGTCTGGTCTGTGCCCTAGATAGCACAAGGGTGTTTTGGAAAAAGCAGAATGGAAACGCCTAATAAAAGGCTAGAGCTTTAAGGATTTGAATTTTCACTTAGTATTTTTTTTAAGACATTTTAATGCAGTTGTATGCAATTCTATTCAGAGAGATAGTCACGTATAGACACGCACATATAGAGGTTATATAGGCACATTATTCTACAAATATACAGACATTTATCTGTGTGTACCTAGACTTTCCTAAAACATAAACAAGCATCTGACACCTAATGCAGCCGTTGATGAGAACTGCTCTCTCTTCTCTGTAGAGTACCACCAGTAATTATTTACCATTAGTTCTTAACGGGAAGAGATTCGGCTGGGATGTAGTAAACAAGAAAACTGTATAGATCGTTCAATATAGGCTGGCTGGCTCTCAACTGAGGTAAGAAGTGATTGGATCACACCTCCTGGATATTTCCATCACAGTTTTTATCACCAGGGAAAAGCACCTTATTAACCTGTGCTTGGTCAGGTCCCTTCCATGTCCATATATGCGACGCTGTCAGGATCATACAAGTGCCCCTTCTAGTTCATGTTACCATGCTTTGAACCCTAAACTGCTGTGGGGTTAAACAATTAACAAGACAGAGACCTGAAGGGTTCATTTACACTAACGACATCTTGAACTCTGCTACCTTCCTACCTACCATAGATTTTTTTTTTTGCAACATCGTAAGGGCTCCCTCTTCCCACGACAGAAACATCTGACTGTGGCAAAAAGATGGTCCTCAGAGGCAATGCTGGTGATTTGCAAGCAAAATTGCCATGTGTGGAAAAAAAAAAGGGAAAGAGCCTCTGCGTGGATTATTTCATTACTTTAAAAAAATAAAACATCCCAAGGAAAAGGGTCAAGATAAAACTGTGGTATTTTCAAAGACACGTGCCCTACCAGTGATACGTTTTCTGGCACGTCTCACATCATCACCCCACTCCTGTGACTCCTCCACCATCAATAGGAGTTGTGTGCATCAACCCGGGGAGCCCAAACACCGGGCAGACCGTATGTGAAAAGCACCATTTTTTCGTTACGGCAGAGAACTGAAGTATGCAGCTAGCACATACTGTAAAGGCATTCAAAATATGACAAAAAAAATTGTTCAAATGCTTTCAATCTGCAGAAAACAAATGCTCTCTTCACTGACTGCTCTGTGGCAAACTTCTAATTCCATCCAGAAAATCCAGCATTCCCAGTCTGGGCTAACGACCATGCTACCAGACATGAGTTTATGTTTTTCATGCACATTTCATGTATTCCCACATGCTGTGTTGCTGCCAATAATTTATGACTGATCTGCACCCAGCCTGCCCTTCAGCATTTTATTTAATCTCTGCAACAGTGATTTACAATGACTCATCATTAATACAAAAATGTACATGTGTGTTAACAAGTTTGGAAGAATCTAAGGAGGAAGGCAAAATTTTTTGCAAGTCGTGGCTGAATGACTTATGAGCCCAGTGAAGAAAAGCAAAGCTAACCAGAAATGATACGTTAACTCTTCCCTGCAGCAAACAGTTTAGGCAAGAAGAGTTTCTTCTCTGCATACCACCTTAGAAAAAACGGGATTCAGAAAAAGGTTAGGAGAGGGTTGCCCCATACTCCGCAGGAATTGGGAGGGGATGAGTAGCTCGTTGGTCATCCCATGGCTGGATGATACCTGAGGATGCACATGTGTGTGCAACCTGCACACCCAGCCACGGCCTCACAGCCTCCTTGTTCTTTAGGATCCATTACAAAAAGCAGGGGCTGAATTACCGTATTTTGGCATCTATGCCTACCACCGGTGATTTGAGAAAGCCCCGGATGTCTCTATAGTGTTAAATCTTCGTGGGGCTGGGGAGGGAAGGGGAATTGTCTCAATAATTTATACAATTGTAACACCACAGCAGAATTACCAAACTAGCTCAAGCAGAGGAAGCCTGCCCTACATCCACAAGACTTCAGTTATAATGTATTTTGACCTACTTTTTGTTTTTTTCTTTGCACATAAGGAACTTATAAAAACACATCTGACACAAAGCCAAAGTAAAAACTCAAATCCGAGGAGAGATGGGTACTGAAAAACACCCTGGAAAGTCACTTGGGAGAAATTCCACCAGCTTTAGTTCAAAGCATCCGATGTTCATCACCTTGAAAGATTTCTTTGACGGCCCATCCTGAACTGACGTAGCTGCCCATGCTGAATCCTACACTCCTGGACCCCTCCGAAGCAGCACACACTCACTCCACCCATGATTAAATAAGACCCCTGACGAACATACACAGCTTCTCAACTGGCCAAACCGCCCATCGTTAACCTGAAGAACAACCATATAAATTAGGGTATCACCTGGATGAAGGTTGGAGGACATAAAGCTGCAGCCACTATTTTTTTCTGGCTGAGCCAAAATACTGTCAGTTATATTTCCTTATAACACATATTTTATGTTTAGTGCCTTTTATTCCTCCTTTTTAAACTAAGTATCTTGGAAACATACTTCACATACACTAAGTATTTGGTATTTTCCTTTATTCAGTGTCTTAAAGGGCTTCAAAAAATTGATCTCCCAGAGCTGCTGTGGGGTCACAGAAATTGATAACCCTTACAAGCTATGCTTATGTGAGCCCGCCTGCGTCTCCCAGATAGTGCACTTTGTAAATTAATCCTCCAAAGGCAAATATATTGTAAGTAGCTTGTTATCTCTAAAGTACTAAATTGAAGAATACATGGGATTATATTGACAGAAATTACATTTTCTGTAATGGGGTTTAATATATCTGAAATCTCTCCCATAGGCTCCTACTCCGTCTAAGAGAGAAGGGTTTGTTAATGTAGGTGCAATGGACATCAAGACCAAATTTATTCACTAAAATGGATTAGGCCATGTAATCAGAGCTTCAGTAATATTAATCTCTGACACTTATTGAACGGAAAAAAATACTTTTGTCTGCAAACTGGCATTCCTCCCTCCCTTTCCCCCAACAGGCTTGCCGTTTGCCTTGGCCATTTTCTGGGTATTACTTCAAAGAGTATAAGGTTTCCCATCATAAACACTAATCTAAAAATATTAGGACAATTAATTAGATACACTTAGTTTTACAAGGTATTAGATTGCAATACACTTCAAATATGACACTTGTTCTGGGATAGTGGGACCTGCATTTCGATGCAGTAACAAAGGGTAATAAATCAAACCTTTTTTTTAAGGGTTCGCTGTTGTGTTTTTATACTTAAATCACAACTAATTTTCACCGGTTGCCTTCACCACGTCCCAGACAGTTAGCAACCCAAAATCGACTGCAGAAACAGCACGGATCCTGACTTCTTTCAAACAAATCGCTACTACAACAGATCAGGTACTCCAGCAAACCCTTAGCTGGAATAAATAAATAAAATTGTTCCACACCGTACTTCAGCAGCAAAGAGCCAGACTGTCCTCAAAGTTTATTCAAGCTTTCAAAAACTGGACTTTTAAACCAAACCAGTAAAGAGACAGAAGGATGTCAGTCAAAAAGAAAAATGCCACTAACAACATTTAAAAAAGCACGACAGCATGCCAAAATAACAATATGCTCTGCAGAAATGGGGCCAATTGCCCCTTTTTTTCACCCAACATCTCAACCTCTTCCAAGACAAAGTTCTCAAACTGGATGTGGCTTCCTACTGAAGACGACACATCCTCAGCCAGAAGGAGGACCCTTTTGGTACCCAAATGCAAATACACTGAAATCTGCCCAAGCGATGGGACAATAAATATCGCTTGTTTTCTGTGGTAGGAAACCTTCTAGTTCCCGTAACTGAAATCTCACCTGGCTATATCTCTTTTGCATCAGTAAACTGCTGATGGGGGGAGCAGACGAGGGCAAGGTGTGTCCTCAAAAATGCAAAGCGTTAGCTGGAGGGTGCCAGCGGCCGTATAGAAACACTAAGGAAAATTACTTACCAATTGTTCACTTGAAGTATAGTGAGCCCTGTGTCTTGTGCCAACTGCTTTTTCTGTTCTTCTGAAGGGTAAGGGTGCTATAAGACACCAAAATAAATATATACATTTAAAACAATGCGCTTTTTTTGCCTACTTTTTATTTTAAATTTAAAAAAAACCCAGAAGCGTGACATCTATTATTGAAAGGTGAAAATGTTGAGGTGTGTCACTCTTTTATAATTATTAATGGGCTACTACATCACTTAATTAATGGCAGTAAAAGACAAGCCAATTATAAAGATTAGTGAAGTGGAGAAATAACTGCTTAGGATACTGGCAGTACCTTGATACTCAAGAAGGATATTTGTTGCATTAGCTGAAAGTTTTTGCACTTGTCTCAAATGACCGATTTGAGTCAAACCACCTTTTTTTTTTTTTCTGTATTTCACAGAACAATAAAGAATGCAATAAAGCACTTCTCTGTAAAACTAAAACACAATGATGTTTTCTGAGATAGTGAAGACAAATCTTGCCAGTGCCCCAAAATAATTTGCAAATAAGATCAGCATCCTGAACATAAACAAACGCCTGGGTTTTGAACGCAGGCCAACGCAAGGTCAACGATCAGCACATTTTTTCCCGACATTAACATAGCTGTGCTGCACTAATCCTAAGAGACAGAAAATAAATAATGGTTTAATTGAAGATAATGTTAAAATTCAATCATAAGTTAAGTTTCTTGTGAGAACTTGATTGCTTTCTCAGAAAATTTACTTCTACATGAATACAGATTTCTTAATAAATCAACAGCAAAACCCACATCCGAGTTTGAAATTTGGATATATCATTTCTGTCCTTTCCCTCCAAGTAAAAATGTCACTGTCCCAAAAGGAAATGGCCAAATATTGCAAACGTAACAATTCCCAGGAAATACCCTGTTTTGAGGATCTGGCTCGGCTCCTAACCTGGACACCCAAGTCTCAGTACACACCTGATTCAAACCTGGTCTGCTGCAAGGTACATAACAACATTTCAATAAAGATAATCTGATATAACTGGTTAGACCTATCCCAGCTTCCCATTTAGCAGCTGGTTGTCACAAAGTATTTGCTGTTATACACACATCCTTTTTTTTTTTTCCCCCCAAAACACTCCCATATTCTTTGGATGTATTCTTTGGCGTAATATTACACGAGATGTAAACTGAAACCTTGTAAAGCGTACGAATTTAAAACCTCGTAAAATTCTGCAATCTTATTGGTATTGTAACTATTTAGCAGATTTTATATATTCTTGTAAACAGCATAATCTGACATCTAATGGCTGTTACATGCCTGCATCACCTCACTTTACCAAACACGAATTTTTGTTGTAACTCTGGGAACTTCCCTTTGCCCAGCGTGCCCATTTCAAAGCCCACTGCCGCAGCCATTGGCTCCAAAAGACACAGGTTTTTTTCACCCAAAATTGTGGGGAAGTTTCCATTCTTTTAAAAACACCATTTTCTTGACAGTAAACCCACAGATAACCTACACGCCCGTAAACTACTCCCTGTATTTTCTGCTTGTACATGAAACAGCTCCAGAATTACAAAGTGGAAGACGCAGGGGAGGGGATTTTACTTTTTTTCACAGGTAATTTGCATTTTACACATGCAAAAATATAGGATGAATTTTATCATCTCCCTTATATACACATTCATCTACAAGAAACAGTCGTACTTGACTTACATCCATCTATCTGAACATAACATTTTGCTTCTCTTCAAAAAAAACCCCTACAGTGATGATTTGTAACATTTTCATCTTTTCAGCTTACTTCCCATTTCATTACTTTGCTATCAAGTGAGGACAAAATTGTTCTTTTTTTTCTTATTTCACTTTGCCACCTTACATGTGATCTAATTTTAAGTAATTGAACAAACTGTGTCTAATTTCATGCAGCAAGCAATAATTACTAGACAGCCTCTAGCTATTGGAATTGAGAACTCTGTCTCCATTAAGCAATTTTCAATTGTTCTGGACTTTTTTCCAAATAGACAAGACTGGATAAAATTAGCCATCAGAATAATACAGTCACTGTAAAAATAATTGCTTTAAAAGTCCCAAATCCTTCAAATTGCGGTATGTTTAAGGTCATCTGATTTTTTTTTTTTGTATCTTAGCACAGTATAAACTTTTAATTTCATGATAAATCTGTAATTGCCATAATCACATGACAGCCTGGGACTTCACGTAGCTAATCCCTCTTAGCTAAAGGTTCACAATGTGGCAGGCTTTTTAACTATGATTTGGTGTGGTTTAAAATAATCTTAAATGCTGGGCATCCTTATTATATAAGCTTTCTGTGGATCGTGCGAGTTGTTCCTTTGTAGGCTAAAAAAAAAAAATAATAAAAGTGACTTGACAAAGAATCAGCATGCCACAGGCTAGGTTGCTATAAAAACATTCAAAGCCTCGTTGCATTCCCACCCACAGGGCTAGGAAGGCCTGTGCTACAGGCAAAGGCAGACATCACGTTGCAACAGAGAGAAAGGGGGAAACCCTGAGAACTGCCATTTTATGAGGAAATAGGAAATTCAGTCGAAATTGTTGCTGTTGGTCTTTATTTCACCTGTGCAAGAACGACAGGTGCCTTCCAAAAGCTTTCTAATGTCGTTTAAAGGGATAAAGACACATGCACAGAGACATGTGTGTATATATTTGCATATACATGTGTATTTGCATGTATATGTATTAAAAAATATATAAATATATGTATTTACATATATCTTAGTCATATGGTTTAGTTTTAGGTAGTTCTGTGAGGAGCAGGGAGTTGGACTTGATGATCCTTATGGGTCCCTTCCAACTTGAGATATTCTATGAGTCTATGAATATATAGAAGTATAAATATATATGGAAGTGTGTGTCTAAAAACACCACACTGACTCCAGTTGGCAAGTCCACCTATCACTCTGGATCACTTTGGGATATCAAAGCAAATTGTACCACCGTTCAATAAACAGTGACTTGAGACCTTTACTTTGTTGTGTACATTAGCTCCTACCATTATCTCTTAAAAGCTTAATTATTTGCAAACAATTGATCAAGATGGGAATTGGAGAAAAGAGACTCAGGACCACCGGAGAGCTGCAATGCATTAGGAGAGCAAACAGAATTACCTTTAGGTCTTATAATCAGAATTAACGATTGGGACCGTACGCGGGGCAGCGCGAGAAGCTGTAACGCTCTTGCTGGAGTGTTTTCCATTTGATCTGCATTAACACCTCGAGTGAAAGCCATAAAACGGCGATTACAGATGGGAAGGCTGACCCTCCTTCCCAGAACCAGCTCAGCTTGTGTGTACTGGAAGACTGCAGACAGGCTTTCTTGCCAAGGCCAGAGGAAAAGGGCAAATCCAAGGGGAAAAAATGTAGGAAGTAGGCAGGTTAAAAAAAAAAAAAAAAGGCATTTGAAAGAACAAGGCTGACAACAGATAAGGACTCTGAGTCTGGCTCCGGTATTTTCTCATCATGCCTGCTGCTGCTACAGCACTACAGAGCAGCATCCACCAAACAGTATGAGACCGAGTGCTTTTCCCTTCCCATAAATCCAGCGCTGAAATGCGGATTGTTTGGCACCATTAATGTGTTTTTGAGGCTCTGTGGTATTACTTTTAATAATGACTTAGTACAGAAAGTGATTGCTTAATAACACCATCAAAGTCTGCATGCAAATGAAAATTATCCCTGGGGGATTTGCCCAGGGTAATATGAACAGTTAAGGAACATTTGAAAAGGTAAAAATAACTATGCAAAATATGAGTCAGAGCAGTCGTTTTAGCAATAACAAAGAAATGAAAGTGACAGAGAGAAAAATGTAACTTTCCATCATATTCTCTCGTCACTGTTTTATGAATGGTATTTAGAGAGCAGCAGTGTTAATAAAAGCCCTTTTTTAATGCAGCCAAGATCATTTTTAGCAAAACAAACAATAAGACCTTTTTTTTTTTACCACCTTTGACTACAGCCAGTGGGTAAAGTCTCCAGTAGATACAGATGGAAAGTGTCCAAGTTTGTCTCTTAATGATACCCCTCGTCCAAATGTACTCCTTTCCTCAAATTTTCCACCGCAGGCTGCAAATGCTGGATGCCAGGACAGTGATAGGCTTATCTGTAACCCAGTACCAGTAACACTCCCTCCCTCTCTGCCTTGCCCACTGTAGCAGCTCGTCATAATGGTGGCAGAAAAATATGAAAATAATCCTGCCCAGAGTTTACTGCTGAGATAATGGGAGGCAAAACCGTCCCTTCCCACCCCCAGATTACTAACTCCTTGTGGCACCGAACTGCCTTGACACCAACGCTGCCAGCCAGCCCTACCACAGCACAGAGTCAGAAGAAATCCCCAAGCAAAAGGCTGCACTTTATGTTATAAGGATGTTGTGGCAACTGTCCAACATCGCCCTTATCGTGGCAGCGCTGTCGCTTGGCTGACCACGCCAGGAGAACCATTTCGGAAGTCCTTTTATCCCCTTCCTCCAGCCCTCTACCTCCTCCAGAGCTTGGCGTAATGCACCAAAATGACCTTGAGCTAAACTCTGGTAGGTGATGGAAAGAAACTACCCCCCTCCAAAATTTATGCCCTCACGAGTGTCTATTAACTGTTTTCTAACCTCACAAAAAAAGAAAAAACCCCAACACTGTGATTTTCTTGTTTCTGAAGGGTAACCCAGCCTACACCTAACACAGCAACTGGAATAAAGCCCAAGGTTCAGCCCTCCAGTGTCAAACTGCACATCGGTTTTAAGGCTAACTCTAAATCCTTGCTTTACTCAAACTTGTCCAGGGTTAGCTAAGACGGCAGCGCAGCTGTTTGGGTCTTTCCCCTTCCCCTACCTCCTCCTGGTTTGCATTTGAACTGTTTACATTAGTGATCAAGTTGATCTACGAGAAATTATTTTTTTTTTTAAATATCCATAACGCTTTCCTATTGTCTCTCAGCTTTATGAATTAGTTTTACTGTTGCAGTGAATGCTTTTTTTGTCTCCTGACTGCACATTATCAAAGGGACACTTTGTGCCTGCCATTTGCATTACAAAAGCAGTGCATGGTGTAGTCTAAGAACAGAGCTTGAATTTATAGCAGTCGAGTCCTGGATCCTCACACATGCCGCCTCTGAAAGAATAACGGGGGCTCCTGCATCTGCAAAGTAGCCAAAAAATGGTTGGATCGCTATCTGTAAAGTCACAAGATTGCAACCTGCTTTCTTCATCAGCCACCGGCATATTTAGAGGGAGTGATAAAGAGAACGTGTTGAGTCCTCTTGCCTATTTTGCAAGCTGTGTGGATCGGTTTATAGACCATCCCTGCGACCTGCTTTATATTCAGGCGAGGCTGTAAAAAGTTGCCAAGTTGAGGTGACCTGCTGGGCGGGGGGGGGAATCAACTCGGAAGCTGCAAACTCGATTCTGTTTATCCCATGGGACTGGCTTGCACGTTGGAGGAAATACTAAACACCGAGAAGGAAGTTGTTTTATTAGAAATGCATCTATGAGGCTGGGAGGAAAAAAGCCTGTACAAAGTTTGCACAGCCTTTTCCTTGGCTGAGAGCAGTGAGTCAGCCTGATAATGCTGCTGAAGTGTGAGCTGGCTTTGGCATTTAAAACTCCTCGTTGCTTTTTCAGCGCAGCAAGAAAACGCAGTCCATATGACACGGTCATGCTGCAGACAAAGCCAGCCTTTTCCTCTTTCAAAAGAAAATATTTCCTCAACTTATTATAATAGTTTAATATCCCTGCAGTAAGATTTTTTTCATAGCATTACTGTTAATAAATCCTGGTGCTGCCAGAGTTATTGAACTGCAAACTACGAATGCAAAATCAACAGCCATGCTTAAAAATGCATCAAAATATGTAATGCGACAAGATGCTGCATCCCTGTATCACTACTGTGAGGCCATACATTGCCGCTCAACTCCTGCATCAGCCCATTCCTATGAGATGGGGCTCTGAGATGCTGCCCATCGCTGCCCTTACAAAAGGTTTTGCAGGCTGCTTTGGCAACCCTGCCAAAAAATAAAGGTGTGGAAAGGAGGCAGATTCTGACTCTCCTAAGGCAAACACAGGGTGTCAAATAGAGAGCCAATACCCCCGAAGTTTTAAGATCTGAACGTGTGTTCACAGTGCAACCTGATTAAACAGGGTTGCGTTGGTTTTGCAGGCAAGGGGGTGGAAGAGACGTTTTATTTGCGGGGGCTTATGACGGGGGAAGAGGTACTGGCAACAGCAACCATTTTTAATGAAGGAGTTACGCCGGGGAAAAAAAATGCTCAGTGCTTCTCTTTTTTCCCCATTTGCCCTTTTGTAAATAATTTTCTTGCAAGAGTTGTCTGTGAACAAGTTTTGGCACTTGCTAACATAAATATCCTTTCCAAGGCTGATGGAGAGACATGGTATGGCTTGGGATGTGCTGCCAATACTTCTCTGGTGGCCCCATCAAATTATTCATAATGCGAGCACTCATTAAGGAAAAAAAGTTCAGATCATCCCTTGCACAGGATATTACAGAAGTCAGAAAATGGAAAAACCTTTTAACTCATCTAATCCATCCGCTGGCTGCTACAATATTATTCCTTCCATACCATATATTATTACCCACTGCCTTTTCCAGTTGAGCTCCAGCTAGTCCAAGCAATGGTGCTTCTGCTATTTCCTTTTGGAGACACTCTGATAGACCTCACTGTTTGGAGCTTACTCTGGCTCCTACCAGTGTTCAGTTTAAGCTGAGTCTACGCAGACACTCCCACGCCATACCTGGGTAATTGAGTGGAGCTTTTCCCATGTTAAACATTCCTTTAGTGTCTGTATGTATGTGCGCGCAGAAACACACACGCAGTGCTTGCACACGTTAACTTCTCTTAACACATTTAAGTGATTGTTTGCTTTAGCATCAAGATTATTTGTGCTAATGTGACATGGGCCATGTGCTTTCCCATCCTCTGCCCTGTTTTTCTTTATTATTATTATTATTTTGCTCTACCACAGCCTAAAAATAACAATGGACAGGGTAATTAAAAGAAAAATTGCATCCAAAAATTCAGAAAAACTCTCTTCAGTGCAGCACATGGCCGAAAACAATGAAATATTACATCCAAGTGATACCGAAGGCACTGAGGAAACGCATCATCTGACTTCAAACTGCATTAGAGGTAAAATTCACATCCTTGAAACCCAGCTTTTCAGTTAAGCCAGCATCTTTATCAGGCAGCTGTGGAAAGGCAGGAAGACGAACCCCAGCCTTTCCTAGGTGAGTGTCTTTTGGGAAGGAGAAAAAAATATCCCTATCCCTGGCATGCTAAAGGAAATCCCGACTACCTGATAACTCCGTAAAAGCACTGCTGTTGTTTTTAGAGCCAGCCTAAGACAGATTAGCTCAGGTAAATATCTCCTAACCAGAAGCCTTTTTACAGCAATAAGTCACTGTCCTTATCTACCTCAAATGACTTTCTAAACAGGTGGGCTCAGAAATAACTCTGCAATCTCTGGGAAATGCCAGCGCTGGCGGTTGTAATCCCACAAAGCTAAGCCGAAAGCTTTTATTTGTCATTTTTGCTCTCTTTCTCAGGCTGTCTTTAGTACATCAGGAGCTCCCTCTGTAAGCGGGGGATAAAACCGCTCCCCTACCCTACACACCGCAGTGACCAGGGTGATGGAGGGTTGCTGCATTCAGACAGGTCCCTAATACCAGCCGCAGGCTTTAGGACAGAGCAGGAGCTTTAGGCAGGTTTCCTGGGGTGAAAGCATCCTTGGGAGCAGCCACCAAAAAATTTGGGAAGCCTCCTGCCATAAGCTTGGCTGCCTTTTTTCATGGAGGGACCAAGCAGTCACGTGAAGAGAGTTCAAGGCAAGTACTGCGTCGAGGTGCCAGTCTTCAACACCAAGACGAGGGGGGGTTTACATTAAAATATTTTCTATTTGAAAAAAAAACAAACCACCACCGAGGAAGGAAATGAAAAGATAAAGCAGCTATTTTGCAATGCCGCTTTGCTGGCACAGAAAGTCCTTGAACAGATGCCCTGTCCACCATTAAATATTCACAACATATCCTTGTAAAAGAATAAAGCCCACTCAACTTATAAGCAAAACCACAATGTGTTCTTCATAAAAAAAAGATGCATTTAAAGATCCAGGAGTAGGAAAAAAAAAAATGAGGAGGGAAAAGAAAAAAAAAACAACCCCGCAAAACACTGCCGTTCTCCAAAGAAGCAGAGACTCTTGGAAGTAGCGCACATTCTCTGGCGTTAATTTTCCCACTTAAATTACAGTGATGCTGTAGCCTCATCTCATTAGAGATCATTGTCCCCAGTAGACAGTTGTGTTTATGGGGGATTCTTGCTGTTCCACACCTGCTGCTCAGGTTGCTACGTGATAAAGCCTGCATACAAACAGCAGTCTTGAGGTTGCTGGACTGCAACTGATGAGCCCAGGCTAATTCAGGGGTGATTATGTAGTTTACTGGACCACTAAACCTCTTTAAGCTTGTAATTACTGCCTATTTGAGTAAAGAACATTCAAAAGCAATTCACTGCATCATGCCTGCCACAGCTGGAAGCAGGCTGCCAGCAGTCTGCGGGGACATTAAAATCTACAGGGACGGGGATTCAAGCACAGCTCGTAGGCACTGACGGCGGCAGCAGCCAAGTGTGTTCACATTCCAGCTCACCTTTTCTGACCAGGCGTACTATTAAAGGTGCAATGAAAACTATAGAAAAGCAATAAAGATGACAAATAACGGGACATAATTGAAAGAACTGCATTTTAATGACTCTCCCCCTCTTCCCTCTCTCCTTATATTGGCTAAAAAAGAAATAAAAAATTAAGCCTTTTTGTCATGACAAGGGAAGGGAAAGAAAAGGCCTTTTGCAAAAAGGGAAATGTGCTGCATCGATGTAAGCATTCCTCTTTTGAAAGCTGCGGGCTTTCCTCAGGTTTGGAAGTTTTAGAAAGAAAAAGTTTACTTGTAAAGTGAATGCCGAGTAAGTCTTACTACATATTTGGCAGCAATGACAATGCAGAGGCATCCTCATCACTGAATCTTCTTTAAATCCTCCTCACATGTTCATGAAACCCTCCACGAGTATCTCCAGCCCTTGAACACGTACAAATGCCCTCTCACCGCTGCATCACTTGCAAGCACCGGGAAATGCCAAACCACCACTCTGCAAAACAACTCCACTCTGCACAGGAACACAGAAGTCAGGCACAGGTCCCTACTACTGAGATGAGGGGTGTTTTTTTTAATAATAAACAAACATCCCTCTGCTTCTATTTGCCTTTTGAGTTTTGAACCACTCAAGTCCTCCTTTTCAAGTCTGCCCCTGCAGCTCTCAATGAGCAGGAAGTTATTAAAAAAAGGCGCCTTGGTTTTTTGCATAATTAGCAGCCTTTGGGAGCGGGGTCTGGGGGAAAAAGAGCAGATCAAATGGGACCTATGACACAGGCAGAAAGGTTGGTAATGGGGATTTTTCCAAGTCAGTAAATGAAGGTCCAGAGAGGACTGCTCCAGCACAGCTGGAGAACAGCGCTGGCAAAACGGAGGGAAGTTGCCAACGCCGCCACCGAGCCCCGACACGGTGTCGGCTTCACCGAGAGCTCTGACGAGGTGGCAGCGCCTGCCCGGGTGGCTCCAGTTGAAGAGCTGGGTCCTCAGAGCCCTCCCTTCCTCCAGCCACTCCACAACACTGTCTCCCTGCTATTATGCTGCCATGTGTGAGGTCCACATCGATGGGCCTAACAGGCTGCCCCATTAACTAACTGCATGAAATGTACTTTAAAGCCTCACATGACGTTTGGAGATCCAGAATTCATCAGTGGTGTTTCCCTGCCCCGCTAACGACTGCCGCAGATGCCTGGGAGAATGGGGTGTGGGAAAAAGCAAAAATAAACAAGGAAAATAAAACAAACCTTTGCTATCGATACAATTAACCCTGGACTGAAGGTAAATTTAAGAGATGGGGCCTCCTTCTCTCCTCATCTAATAAATTGCCTTTTTTTAAAAAACACGGACATCTCGTCTGTAGTATTAATCTCACTATATATCTAGAGAAGGAAAGGGGGAAAAAAAAAAACCATGCACGTGTGAGCATGCCACTGTTAACAAACATCAGCTTTTAAAGGAGAACATAAAAAGCATTCAGGAAGTTTATTCTTAAAAAGCATGTAAATTCCCAGCCACAACAATCCTCCAACTAACCCCATCTGAGCTCCAGAGAGCCACGGGCTTATATGTTATCCAGCCATCACTCTTATTAATATTCATTAGGCAGGTCTACTTGCATTTTCATAAGCTGCGAAGGTGGCAAAAGAAACAATCAGAATTCTTTAACACACAGGCATTATCAATTCAACATCTGCGAAAGAGGAGTGCATACAGATCTGAGGTTGAAATTCAAATGCAATTTACCTGGGCTAGAGCTGGGCTTTGCTTCCCAACACCGAGCAAGCTATTTCAGGCGCTCTCGTTTTATCCATCCCAGCTTTTACATCCCCCTAAGTTCACTCTCCCTTATTTTTACCTTTAAACCAAGAGTCCCTCATAAATCACCTCCTTCATGCCTTAGCTCTAATGAGTTCCCTTCTGCTAAAATAGCCCAAGTTCAGTAAGATCGCATATATGAATAATATAGCCAAGCCAAGTTTTAACTTGGTAAACTTAACTAAGCAATTCCGCTTTCTGACTAGAGACTTCATTTATCTACACCCATTTAATGTGTGAAATTTCAGGGTGCGGACCTGTGCCGAAATACAGACTTTCTGACCAGCTGCAGCTAAAATTTAACTCCAAGAAATGAATTAAGAAGTCTCCAAAAGAAAACAACCACTCTAATTAATTATTTACCCTACTTAGCAAAGAAACCCATCTGATAATGCTAATGAATTTAAGAATAAAACAGACGTGCATTCCCAGGATGATATTTATATGCACGAGGATGTGCACCAAAAAAAGTGTGATTTAGATCGCCTGAGAGATGGGAAAAAGCAAATCTCAATTCTCCCCCAAATCTCCAGCTTCAACCCTAAATTGACATGCATTTGCCCACAAGTTCACTACGTATTGATCCCTGTCCTTATAAAAACCTCATTAGAAAGGCTTGGACAATCTCCAGGATGTGACTCTTCCCTCTTGGCAAATGAGAGGGCTCCCCCATAAAAAATAACCTTTTCCCACCCAAAGTCAACGCGGCTCTCCACTGATTTCGCCTGGCTTTCAAAAACCTCAAAAGACCAAACTATCCTCCCTCGAAGAGGGTTGGTGGGACCGAACTTTGCATTTCAGTGGGAATATTCATGGAGCGAGGCACTTCCCAGGGCTCAGCACTGGCCGATGCTGGGGGGACAAGCCCTGAAAAGGCAAACCTGTCTGCACCTGTGTAACTTTAGATACGGTGATTAGCTGCAGCGAACTCGGCCAAAGCCTGGGGTGCCTAAAGGATATGTCTTTATCGTTGTAAGGCGAGACCCGTGGTGGATGTCTTTTACAGGATGATGGATGGACGAGGCCAGGAGAGGGGTTTTTGGAAGGAGCTCTTCAAAAACCCAAAGAGAGTCACCTACAAGAAGCCAGTGCCCACCCCATTGCCAGCCTAAGCATCCCCTCCATCCTCTCTTGCCTGGTCTCCTTTGAGGTCTGAACACATCAAGCACCATGCACATGTGGATGCCTCCACAGATACGACCATAAAAGAGACAATCAACGTATTTGGAAGCAAAAGCGTTAAGATGGCATGTCGCCTTCAGCACATTTATGATGTGCTGTCCATTAATAATTCACAAGGATAATAACATATAATCAATTAATTTTTTCAATACCAACCCCAAAATCCCCCTATCTACTTCCCCCTCCTCTCCAAACAAAACTCCACATTTCTTTTAGGAAGACCTAAATGAAAGTAGCTGAAGACCAAAAAAATGTCACCACTAACAAGTTACAAAGTAAGAAAGAGCAACCAGGCACATTTGATCTTGTTCTGTACATGAACCTTTCTAAGATGACTGCTCCAATTAAAAAAAAAAAAAGTCAGATTTATCATTTTGATGATACAAAATGATGAACTTGACTATTATATGCATATATTTTGTTTAATGGCTTCATTTATTTTAATAACAAAGAGAAACTAGATCTTTACAGATGAAAGCTTTATTTCATGGCTTCGGTGCAACTGGGATTTTTAAAATCTGTGATGTTAACCAAAATGTGATAATGGATGCTCTCAGGGGCCCTATTTTATAGCATTTTATGCAGAGCCAAACTATACGCAAGACATTACAAACATGATGTTTAGCCCTATTTTAAGAAGGTAGAACTGACTCCGGTGTCAGAGGCCCCTGTAATTGTTTTCTGTCTGCTTCTCATTCCTCTGAACAGTTACTTGTGCAGGAAAGTCTGGCTGTAGAAATACTGTGACAAAGGCACTAGCTCTCCGAAGACTTGTTATAAAATGATATTGAAAGGCACCATTTGTCGGATTTTGGCTGGGAGGGGACGAAAGTGATCACAACGTAACTACTTTTATCTATAGCAGGCTGCCTTGAAGGGTCTGCTGACATCCAGAAGAAGCGATACAGAAAAAAGATGCTAAAACAACCCAGATGCTAAATCTGCTACCATTTTTATGTCAGTTAATTCCTAAGATACAGACAATCAGAAACACCTCATCAAAT
The DNA here is from genome assembly GCA_034782735.1 of Sagittarius serpentarius. Taxonomy (NCBI): domain Eukaryota; kingdom Metazoa; phylum Chordata; class Aves; order Accipitriformes; family Sagittariidae; genus Sagittarius; species Sagittarius serpentarius. Next base: position 18,590,437 of record JAVKLA010000081.1, read on the forward strand.
TTGATCATGCTCTCAGTCCTTCTGAAGAACTCCTGATCTACTCCACTTTCTTTTATTTTTACATTAGTAGATTGAAACCAGTTGTTTCAGACAACGGCAGCACTCATCCATACACAGCATTAAGGATGTTCTTGTTTAATACTTTTCATACAGGAATACACATCTTTACGCATGCAGAGATGTGTGTGCACGTATGGAGGTCGATGTCGTTTTGCCAAGTACGCCCTCCACCCCCAAAAGCAGGGACCCAACCACTGTTTTAGGGAAGGTAGCGAAGATGGCAGCTCATGATTAATGGCTGTATCATCCCTGGCTCAGCGGCGGCGAGGCCCCGGGTCTGAACTGCCAAACATCCCCTTCGTCTGCAGCCGATCAGCAGATGTAAGCACATAGGCCCTGTCAGCTTGACATATCATTCCTACGACAATGTCAACGAGTATTAATGTTCAATTATCTGTCCTAGAAATAACCCTCGCCTTTACACATTGTGTAACTGGGCGCGTGGCACTGCAGTAATCCGAACGACAAGGGCAGAGATGCCCACGCTCACCCACTCGCTGTGAGTTGGCTTCCCAACATCGTGATGACATTGCCTCGCGGTAGCACATGGACGCCTTCCCCCTCCTTCCTCTCCCTGGTTGTGGGGTTGTTTTTTTTTTTTTTGGAAGGCATGTCGCAAGGACCCCAAAGACCTTTCTCCTCCTCTTCACATGTTGTATGTCACCCATCAGCATGCTGAGATACGCTCGGAAAAGATGTATTTTGATTTCACGCCCATGCAGAACCACAAGGAGTTTGCTTATTTGCTTTTATGGAGGGCCATAAGCTGCCCATTACCTGGCAGCCTCTCTTTATGTCCCGTGCTCAGGGGTATGTGTGTATATATGTATGTGTGTATATATATGTATATAATTTACCATCAAATGCAAATGTCAACAGTGGCTTCTTCCAGGGCTGTGTCAAGATCAATTCAACTCCCGACTGCAGGGCTGGCACAATTTATCCAGATGAAACATTACAGCTTCCCTTTGTTAAAGCAAGTTTAAGACAAGACCCCCAGTAAAGAGATGATTTGAAGAACAAATACAATTTCATTCCTGGCATCTTTTACTACTGTTTGAATATTAAAATTATCGATCAGGCCAAATTCAAATAGAACTCTCAGAGCAAAAAGCTCACCAAATATTTCTTCTTTTAAATCAGGGTTACGGTCAAATTACCACTTGTTCGAATAGGTTGCGATGGAATTTGCATGATTTTTTTTTTTGTTTGTTACTATGGCACAGCTTCCTTGAACTAACATTCAAAGGTTATCAGCTCTAAGTTATGCTTGCTAAGTCTTCTTATACAACTCACAATCAGAGGGAGGGAGTGGGAGGAAGCGGTGTGATAACCAGTGCCAGCTTTGAGATAAAGCCCTCCACCTAATCTCTGTTTATTTAGACAACCATCTGACCGCAGCACCGGGCGTAAAAACAAGCCAGGTGTATGGCTAAGGAAATTTCTCCTGCCTTATCGTGACTGCATTATATTTTGGGGCAAAGGGAAGCAGAACGTTTTTGGGTTTTTTTCAAGATAACTTTGAAAATTTAAATAATACCAAAGTTTGAGATTTTGATGTCTGGATTCGCTTGGCTGGCTGGGCTTTTTTTGCTTTGTTTTGTTGGGAGGGGAGGTGACGGTAACAAAGCACATTTTATTCCGTGCTTTTGTATTTCTGGAGGTTTTGGAGAAAAAGGTTTTGCCATATCACATTTAAAAATGAAGATCCTGCTTTGAAGTATTTCCCACCAGAGGGGATTCAGGGTATTTGGAACTAATATACATATCATGGGATCAAACTGAAGCAAAGAGAGTAGCATTTTAAGTGTATTTTGCCCTAAAGACCTGACAGAGGGTCGGGCGCCCAGCACACCACGCAGCAGCACCGAAGCTGCTTTTCCAGTGCTGAAGCTGCTTTTCCATCACGGGTGCCAAAATAGAAAAGCTCTTGCAGGTCAGGCCATGAGAAGCAGCACGGTAAGGCGTCTGGCTGAAGGATAACTGAGCCTCCCTCCAGCTTCAGTCGCAACATTAAACTGTGGTGGGAAGCTGGCATGTCAGCTGATGGCTCTATTTCTCCTGCTGTATGAGTCCAAAGTTGCCTCCGACATACTCAAACTTGGTTTTCCCCCCTTTTTCTTCCCCCTCTGATAATTCACCCCACCATTTACTCGATCATTTTAGGTAGGGGGACATGATGAACATTGCTGAGTGCCAGTTTTAATAACCCTAAGAAGCAACTTACACCAAGTCCCAGGCTCCTGTCAGCCATACAATTGATAACGTTTTCACTGTAAGAGGTGGGGACTGGGACACATTAAGGCTCAATAGGGGAAGTAAACGGAGTGAATTGACTCAGCAACTATGCCTTTTACCATGGCTTCTAATAAGGATAAACTGATTACTGCCAAATGTACTTTAACATCACGGGGAGGGGGAGGGAAATAAATCGATCTGCTCAAAGGAAATAAATGCCATAGCAGAAGTTTTTTTAAAAGTGAACTTTCAATTCAGAAGTGCAGAAGCACGTTTCAGCAGCACTTTGCTGCTTCTTTCCAAGTTGCCATTTGCCGCTAATCCAGAAATGAATTTGCAGCCTAAAAACGCATCCTAAAGATGCTGCAAAACGATCGCTGCAATGCTAACATACCTTTTTTCTAATCTTGCTCTCAAATGACTTCAATAACAAAGAGGTGCATGGTGATATTCGCGCTGTCCTTCAAACGCTGACTTTATGTCAGCATCTTTTGATGGCAACTGGGAGACCGGATGCTTCACTTCTGCGCCAGGCAGTGGGGAAGGCAAGCGGGCAGCAGCCCAGGTTGCCAAGGGTGACTACGGAGTTGACAATCCCGGGATCCAGCAAAACCCGCCCTGACTGATGGCTTCTGGGTTCCCACTGACCTTTGATCCCTTCTGGTTTGGCCAGGAACAAAAGAGCCCGTTCACCGGGGCCCCTCGCACATATATTTAATGAAAGCAGTCATCGCCTATATGCTGATAAATATGTTTGCTTTATGTGTGGTGGGAGGAGGACCACGGCCATCTCGTGCCGCTGTGCAGGTAAGTCCCAGCTTACCTAGCTTGTATGTCACACAAAACAGATCAAGGAAATCCACCCCAAGGCAGACAAAAATCACTAAAACAGGTAAAGACAATTTTTGTCACCAATGCAAGAAGTTGCTGAGGCTGGCGACGGCGCCAGGGGCGATTTCCCCATGTACCCAAAAACCCGTGTGGAGTTTCTGTCATTAGAGATTTGGTGCTGCTCTGACACCGAGGACCATCAGCAGCTCGCACATGCTGTCGCAAAGATGCTGCTGGCTACAGCAACCATGGAGGATGCTGTCCGACCCTCAGCGGCAACTTTCATCACCGCATATTGTCACCATAGCAATGAAGCTGGATGTGGGCAAATGACAAGGGTCTGTCATCACTCAGCCCCAGCCTGACAGCCTTCAGCACCAGTCGCTCTCATCCAGCCTCAATAAGCAAATATGTCCTCAACAGGCCCAAAAGTAATAATCTGCCCTTCTGCAATGTCATTGTTTCGTCAGTGCTCCCAGTAGCAGAGTGCAGCCCTTATACCCCACGGAGATGCTTTGTTTTATTCCCCAGTGAGTTTTTGTGCTCTAGGGAAAAGCAAGAGAAAAGCGAGGAAGGGGGGAGCCAGAAAAGAGACAGCAGTACCCAAACTTCAAATATCAGAGATAATCAAGAAACAAACTAAAAAAAAACAGAAAGGAAAAAATATCTATTGCACAAATGGCAGTAAAACATGAGGATTAGTGTTTGAAAGGAATACAAAGACACTTCCCATGCAAGAGCTTCAGCAAGGAATAGGAACGTTATTGTGAAAGTCTAAAGCTCCCTTTTAATATTAAACACAGCTGTACGTAAAATGCATCCATATTTTGCAGAAACAGGTGTTCGGGGTGAAGTCAGGATAACTGGCAAGGTATGCCAGGCTGTCATTGACAGCAAACATGGCAAACACGCTGCTCCGCCTTCACGCCAACACCGAAATCAGGGGTCCCAGCTATTTTAACAGTCCTCCTGCCAGAGATGCCATGAAGAGACAATTAACTTGGTCTACGTCCCCGCTGCCTTGGTGGAAGTATGGCAAGAAATGACAGAAATCAGAGATGGCAAACACTATCTCATCTAGAGCTTGTCTGCCTGTTTGGATTAATCATAATGTCTCTATTTTCGGAGAATTTCTGCGTGGGGTCATTTTTTACTCATCCCGCCCATGCAAACTCGCCCCTTCCAATCGCGGCGCGTGCAGAAGATGGTGAGAAGGATTTGACTTGGTGGTTACCTTACTTAGCTCATCTCGACCACGCACTTCATGTTTTACTTTGTGTTTAGTCATACAGAATAACCCGATTTAACAGTGATCCTATGTATCGCGCAGGCCCTCTCACCATTTAGGAAGCTGCCTTTTAATGATATTTAATTTAGACTCGCTTATATGCTACATTTGCTAGTGAACACATTGGCTACATGCTTTTATTTAACACGTTCGCCATACCCCTGTAGCGTGCAACACGCTCACTGGTCCGCGGCAGCCCTGGAAAGACAATTCACTGCTTGAACATTTTTAAACCTGATTTACCGTTCGAGAGAAACAACTATGCAACTAATCTTCCAGGACAAATGTAACGCCGAAGAACAACTAAACTGAAACGTATAAATTCCATATATACTTAAAAATATTATTGTCTGTAATTTAATATAACAATATTTCTAGGCCTATAACCTTGCATGCAGAGGCAATTTCCCAAGCATTAATACTTAAATGGGTCATATGCACCACATCTGTCATTCTGTCCTGAAGTCTATGAGGCACAACCAAGACTCTGCAAGCCTATTGATTTTTCTAGCATTTGCTTTAATTTACTTAACCATTGAGAAATCCATCAGTACATAAAGGGCAACTGTCCATTACTGCCTCATTTGCAGGCATTCTTTCCCCTCATTTTTTTTGGTAAATATTTCCCCTTAAATCGCTGTGTGTTTACAGTGTAAAAATGAATCCGGAAAGTGCTCACACCTGTTTCTGTTCAGTAACTGCTGCACTGAGGTATATGTAATGTGCTTAAAGATAGAATAAATATCTAGACATTATTACATCTGTGTGCAAAGGGTGGTAAATTAGATCCTAATTACATTAACAGGGATTCTGCCTCCCAGCTTAAATTTTACATGAGCACTCTGTAAAAATCCAAAAGCTCTGCTGTGGTTTCTTTACGAGCTGGTGATTACAGCTACTTCCTATGCGGTCACTAAATATTCTGTTTACAAATAAATGAAGAAGCTTTGAGCCAACTTGCCAGGGTAATAATCCATGGTTTTTTTTTTTCCCCCAGCAAACCTTTACCACATAAGCATGGCAACAATCAGAAGCCCTGGCTTCATCTAATTACTCTATCACATAATTTCACAAATTGCCTTTTCACTGGGGAGCCAAGTGCAAAACACGCTCACAGTGGGATTTCAGGCAGCAGCTTTCATTTACTACTCATTTCTTGTTAAATTAAACACAAAAACACCAGTTGTGTGAAAGAAGTCAAAAAGAATGCTTGCAAATGAGCCAGACAAGTGTATCTTATATTTATACCATTCACACAAAATAGCTCATTGGCAAGCTGGATTTTTAATGGCACCATTATCGCCTTTAACCCTTTTAAAGCCTGGCGTGAGGCTGGTAACCTGATCGTCCTGACCAAACTCAACCCAGTGAAACGGCATCAGGCAGCACATCAGTCTTATTAGCTGAGATGGCATCCTTTAGTTAATAGTTAATAACGGGCGAGACGAGGCACCTACCACCAGCGTGCCCCGACTTTGCCTCCATGTAACCCGTCCAGCTTCCCAGGGGTTCAACGGGGAACAGCCTAGGGCAGAATTTGCCCCACAAATTCCTGGGTATTAAGGCTGCCTAATAGGAGGGAAGGACGGTCCTACAAATAAATCGAGTGGGATTTGTAAGCACAATTCCTATTTCAGGCCGGTATGGCCCTCCGAGGTGCGGGGGAGCCAGCGGGACTTGGGGGCAGAGGGACCTGGAAGGCCAGACCCCCGCTAATTATCTGAGCGCTAACAAGGCAGGATTGCAAGCTGCCACCGAGGAACACAAATTATTTTGAAAATAATTGCAGCCAGTGTACCATCGCCAGTGGAAGTGAACCAGAGGTTACACTGCTCTAAGATGACATTTTTTACATCAACAAGTACAAAACTAAAACACGGCCATTAGTAATTAAAGCTGTTCCTTTTGTAGCACCAGAGCCAGCAGGTCAGGTACCGTTTTACATCAGAAACCAGGCCTTGATGGCTGTAGATTTGCCAGCATTATCTGCACAGGGAGAAAAAAAAAAACATTAGCAGCAGCTGTCTGTGTGCCTCGACATTGAAAATCCTATTCATACAGACAGGTGGAGTAATTTAAAAGCCAATGTGGTGCAATTTTGATGCAACTAATGCCACTGTTTACTAAAACGTCGCCATTACTGCTGTTTATGAAAACATTACTAAAATTGCATTTTATTCATAAGAATCCTAAGATTCGGATTATTACCAGCTTCAAAATTATTCTGCCCCCAACTGTAGCTTATGACTCTCCAGGGTTTACAACCTGCCGCACCGACAGACCCAGGCTCGGGTTTCAACAACGAAATCAAGGATTTATCCTCTTTGCCATTCCCATGCAAGCACAGCGCAGACCAGCACAAAGTTCCTGGCAAATAAGTAGAGTTCTGCCAATGAATCTATTAATTAGCCACATTCACCTAATACGGCATTTACCTTCCCAAAAATATCACCTAGGGACCCCAAAAGCTCTGGTTGATATGAATACAGGTTGTCTAGGAAGAAGAGTTTCACTTCAAAGCTGACTTAGCTAATGAATAGAGCAAGCCATCTAAGGCAGAGTCCCACCATTTCCCCTCTGAGTTCAGAAAAAGTCCTTGGAAAACATTTATAATCAGGAGCAGACCCTTGGTTTTACTAGTGTGACTCAAGTGACACTTTAGTGGCCCTAACATGACTACCTCCCTATTTGCATCACTGGTACAGAGCATCATAGTGGGAATAAGTTGGTGGTTTGATGGGTTTTTTTTAAAACATATTTCAAAAATGTTTTATGCTGTACAGGCTGGATTAGAAAAGGTCAACCAGTAACCAGTAGCCAAGAAAGAATACTCATGCTATACCTAAAGTCTGAGAAGTATTTTCTGGGCAGAAGTTTCTGGTCCATAAAGCAGAAGATGCAGTGGTAAGTCTCCTAGACCTTGCCTTGTTAAAATGACAGCCCACCACTGAAGTGAAACAAGTACTCTACTGAATACTATCGGTCTAAATCAGGCAATGATGCAAAAGGTGAGGTAAATTAGGTAACCACATATTAACTTAAACTCTCCTCTGCCTGCTTACCTTCTCTCTACAGATGTATTTAGCACTGCTGTAGCTTACAGGGTGAGGAGCTGGAAGATCAAAGATGAATCTGATCAACACATTTGTTCATATATTGAAAACTGGATTTTCAACTGAGCATTTTGGGAGAAAGGATGGCATTATCCATGGAAAATTTTAACTTTCCATCAACAACAAAAAAAATTCCCTCCCACAAGAAATGTTTTCCATGGGTAATTTTGACGGGCAGACAGTAAACATAACCAGTTAACATTAGGAATTAGGGCTACTTGAATATATGCCACGAGAAAAAACGTGTAAGCTGTAACTGCACATTCTGTGTAGCTGAAGGTAAATGCAGGAAGAGGGAAACGAAACTTTTAAAATGGGTGAAAAACCAACTCATTTCTCATACCTGTCCTGGAGCAACTAACAGATAATATTCACCTCAATATCACTGTTTTGGTTCATTCAGACAAGGGTTAAGTTCATGCAAACAGATGTAGGATACCCTATGCCAGAGCAAGGGAATGCATCTTACACAACTTGATGTAACACTTCCAAATGTGACCCTATTTGAAAGGCAGCTTATCTTACACCACAGATTAACACATCCCATCAGATATGTGCCCAACTGGTTTGGTGCCTCATATTTTGGCACTTTACCTGATCTGATTAGTTTACACTGGTGTGCTGTGAAACTCCTTCAAGACTTAGGAGATAGCCAATAAAAAATTAACACTGGCACTTATATACATAAGCATATCTGAGAATCAACATAGGCTCTTTTGTAGCAACTGTGTTAGAGGACAAGCTAAACAAACAACTAATAATGAACAACCGAGCCCATGATTTTATCCTCATTTCCTGCTCACCCACCGCTTGCCAAGATACTGTTGTTGCCTTTGGTGTACTTCATATTGCAAATTATTTGCCAAAATATTTCAGTGGATACTTCCAGATTTACAAATTGGTGGTCAGACTTTCTCCCTCCCCCTCTCCCTCTTCAAAATGTGATACTTGAATTTCGTACATTTGCTTTGACTGCAGAAAGACAGTTCATCACGTAACACTTTTCTGTGCCTTCACTGGAGGAGGCTAATTTCAAAAGTGAAGTTGCACATGCAAAATATCACAGCTGCAAATATGAAAAGAAAGGAGAGGGTGGAGAAGAAAGCAAAGCATCTACTGTTGACTTAAAAATCCTTATTACTGCAAACATTCTTGCTGGTAAACTCATTTCCCAGAATATTTATGCAAACAAAAGGAGTTCTAGTACAATCAGAGCAAGTGTAATTTAACCTCTGAATTAATGTTTATCATGTTTCAACTTTTCAGTATTCCCTTGCTTCTACTCAGATGGGAAACTCTTCTGGTGTGTAAATACTAATGTGTTTCAGCAGCTTCCAAATAATTCAAATTCTTTAATGTGCTGGTGTCTTCCACATTGGTACAACAGTGCCTCCAAGGTGGAAACTGGGGGAAATTGGACCACTGCTGTTCCTGAGCCCTGCAAGGAGCTCAGGATGAGATGTCTCATACCATGTAGTTTAAGACAACACAATGGTTGTCTTCATCAGAAACAAGACTGAATCATAGATACAAAAAAACCAGATCTTGTAACTACACCACACTTCTGAACTTGAGCGGAGCTTAAGTGAGGAATCTGGTTTCCTTGAACCAACTGACTAAAGCACTGTATTTTTTCTTTCTGATCTAAAACCAAAGGTTTGTAGCATAGCTCAGCACTGGCAACTTAAACAATCTACAGGACAGCATGAGATCTCCGTACACAAGACATGCGCTTTCCAAGAAATCATGAAACTGAAGCAACAGCAGCATTGCCAAGGGTATCCCCCCAAAACCAACAGTTTTCTTTAAAAATGGCAAAATTCACCCACGCTAGAAAATGGACCAACCTTTGGAGGCTGGACAACAGGTCAAAGCAACAAATTTGAGGAAGATTAAAGAAAATGCTGAAGATTTTGACAGTCGGTGTCCTCCATCAAACCCTGGGAGGGCTGAAGGGTTAAGAAGTTAATTTAAACCAAGTTACCTAAATCCTGTTTGTCCTCCTTTCTGGAGCTCTTAATTCAATTCTGACAGAGCCTCGGAATAATTATCTTCTCCTGTAATAACATTTCCTGTTTTCTGCCATTGAAGATGACTGCCTCAGCACCTCCACCAGCAGAAGGGAGCTGAGGACCCGCATCGTGGGTTCCTTGCACCAACCTGCAATGGATGCTTTTGCTCGCCCCTCTGGCGAGTCTTCCCGCTGCCAGGAGTAGGAGGAGCCCTGGCTCCCACCTTCCCAGCTGAGGGGATGGCGGGGCACGGGGCGACTGAAGGCAAGCTAAAAACACCTGGCTTTTCCCAGGAATTCAGGACAGCTGGCACTAAGAACGCTTGCAGATGTGGAAGAAAGATTTTTACAGCTTCGCCCACAATAAAATCAAGTGAAAGAGGAGACTTACGTATTTGGGATAAAGGGGGGGAACACACCCCATGCCCCCATTCTGAGTCCAATATATGGAAATATGACCCTTGTTACGCAGATGAGCTCCAGGAGCCCTCTGACAGTTTGCAGAGCAAGTATCAGTTGGTGCAGTATGGAGACTCATTGTAAGTTGAGGTGGGGAGGCCGTGTTTTGTTTTAATGCTTCCATACCCTCTCAAGAGGAGAGAAAAGAAAATCCTCACTGGTTTTAGCCAATTATTTCTCCTTTTTATGTTTTCAGCAGCCTAGTTTTGTACCCATCTGCCCTCTCACTATACTCCTTTCCAAAACCAGACAAGTGTCCCGCATGGGAGTAGGAGCAGGGAGCCAAATTAACCCCATGCTCCTCCCAAGGCAAAAATCTCATAACCATGGAGTGATGAGAGAAGACATGAAATCCACTTGCTTAAGAAGTTGCTAGTCTATAAAATATTCATACACAAAACGTACAGAATTAAGCAGTGTAATAGTATTTTTCTATCAGAATAACATTCTTGAAGTGATGGGAACTATTTTTCTCAGCTAGATTTGGATATAAAGTGCCTCCTTCAAATACATGCTTCCAATAAATTCTTTTATACAAATAACAGCTTTGCTAAATAGACTGCATATTGCTTATTGTAAGTTTTCTCGTTTAATAGCACAGCATCAAGCAATCAATAAAGATTCAAAATTTAGATACATAATAGAAAAAAACCTTTCATTTTTACTGTAAAGTCAACGTCTTTCAGCTATTTCTTTTACTTTCTGCCTAGTCTCCCATTTCAGTAAGACTTAACCTCTTCAGGAAATTGTTTTAAAAGCAGTTAAAAATAATGATTAAATTATGGGATTTACATGAAAGAAATCCTTGGCCCATTCATTTTTTTTAAATCATGGCAATTTGTTTTTTAAAAGGTGTTTGAAGTCCTTGAATCTACCTCTTGGCACCATTAAAAAAAAAAAGTAGTTTATAATCCCCTAATGTGCTTAAATAAAGCCTTCAATAGTTTAAATTGTTATTAAACATCTTTTGGGATTATAATTTTATGGCTTTTTTTGCCTGATCAGATGATGAACATGAAGATCATCAAATACTCATCATATAACAAACCAATTACATCGTATAATCCCCAAAATGAGGTTTGAATCCCAACATTTTAAATTAAGCTGGATTTAAAGGATGCAGAGAATTCACAATGAGCGAACAAAACACTGGAAAAAACACCCCCCAAACTCCCTTCTTCTAGTTTTGAACAGAAAGGTACCATTGTTGGGACAAAAGCATAGTATGGGTTGAAGCAGAAACTAATCCTGTTGCCACAATTGAATTTACACAGATCTGGTTGTACGCAAGATTATTTTTTCTTCCCCTTCCCCTCCTGCAAGCTTTTCCCTTATTTCACAATCCCTGCTGAGGGCTATACATTACAGTGAGGAGATCTGTTTGAAAAATGGTGGTGAGATATGATCCCTGAATGTTAAGTGATCCAAGAAATAATAATTAAAAAAAAAAGGAGGGGGCCTGTAAAATGCCCAGCTGCAGCACACCTTGACGTTATGCTTAGGGCAACCTTCTGGAACCCAGCTCCAGTACAGGACTGGTTTGCCCCAGTCCCTCCTCAAGACCCTGCCATGGTATTCGATGTTCATCTAATGTCTCCCTACAAGCCTCCCCTCATTTTTCACTCAACTTTTACAGTTTGGGGATGTCCTCACCTCTTCACCAAATTATTAGCAGCCTTTTTTTTTTTTTTTTTTAAATCCATGTAGTAACAGGCCATTCCTTCCATCTCAAATTTATAGCAAAATCTTAAAAACAGATTTCACAAACCTCAAAATTTACATGCTGGTGTCATAATCTACCATCAAAAATTTCAACAAGCTCCACAGCTGCATTTTCCCTAATTAACAGCCAACCTGGGCAGCTCTTCTAATCCAGATGTTTAATCAAAATTAAGTCAGAATAGCAAACAGTTAAAAATAAAACTTGCAAAGTCCTAAATGTAAGTCTGGTCCCCACTTTTGCTATTGTTTTAGCTGATTTTTTTTGTTGTTATTATTACAAGGGGAAGAAAATTGGGCAATTTGGATGAATTTATCCCCTGAAGTATTTCAGAGCATACTGCCTGCATCTGCAGAGGACAGCGCTTGCCTACCCTTTGGGCGTATGTCAACTCAGTTCTGCACATCAGTCAAAATAACAGGGGGGCTGCTGCCTGACACTGAGTGGGAACTATTGCCCAAACACTTCAACAACTCGAGAGGCTATGGCCTTGCATTTGATTTTTTTTTCTTCAATAAAGAAAAAAAAGAATTTCCTCCTAAGTGGGAAAGAGAACTAAGGGCAAACCTTAGGAAATGAAGTCAGTACACAGAGGCAGACTTAGTGCTCTTGGAGATGGAATAACTGCATAGAAGGAATGAAACCAGCCTATACACTTTTAAAAGACTGTATTAGTCCAACATTTATCTTAAATCTTTCCAACCATTAATCATTAGTATGACAGACACAGCAATTACTGTCTATTTTGTTTAATTCCATGCCACTGATGTGTATTAATATTACAATTGTGAGGAAAAAAAAAATTGCCTTTGAAAAACACCCCAATTAGGAAGCACCAGTAGTCAAGGGGATGCTGGATTTCATGCTTAACCACTGCTCGTTTCTTCCCTGCCGTTTTCCAGAGGGGAAAGTGAAGGCAGGTTAAGTGCTGGGGGACAAAAGGGAGGTATCGCCTGCCCTGACACATCCCCTGCCTGAACAGAACCACCTCCCTATCTCTCCTCATCTCCTGCTTTAGGGAGGACCTCGTGTCCAGCCTACAGAAGACCAAATTCACTAATAGTAAATAAATAAATAAATACATTATGTTGGATCTCTAGTTTCCTCAGCTGACCACTCCTCAGGATGACCTCCCTTCTGCACTGAGAAGCCCAGCTGGGGACACTGTCATGCCCGTGCGTAGGGTTACAAGAGCATTCATGAGGCCCAGGCACCTTCAAAAATGAACTGGAGTCTTAATTCCTTCTGTCTCTCACCACTCCTCAGCTGTGACTGCAGCCATCATTTGGGCCTGGGTTTTTTTGCAGAGAGGAGAGCACCCCAAGCAGCTTGTCAACACGTTATGTTGCTCTAGTGCTAACTGTAGTGTTGACTCTTCCTCACGTTATCAATGTGCTCGCCTGGAGGACATCTTCCTCCACGCACAAGACCGACTGCCCTTCTGGATGCGCAAGTTCTCTGGTGCCATCTCACTCCAGCGAGAACACTCCCAGCTGAGACGTGCTTGGAAGGGCCTACAATGTTGTCCGGCCATGTTTTAATTTGGGGGAACCATCCACAACCCCACCTAGAGTGGGCTTGAAAGATCTGTCTCAAGGTCCTAGCTGGAGAAGGTTGGACAGGGTAAACCAATTCTGCTTTGCTGAACTCATCAGACAAGCCTGGAGCTACCCTGATGCTGCCAGAAGAAGAGAAACCTGCCCTGCAATAAATCTGCATGCTTCACCTGGCTGGGCTGGATCTGCACAGGGGATGGTGGATTTATAAAGCAAGCTTTAGCTCAGTGCTGTAAGGCAGAAAACGCAGCAGCTTCACTGCATAGGTCCTGGGGGGTTCCTGTACTTGAGCCTTCCAGGAGAGGAGACCACCTTACGAGCAGATGCCCAGATGGTGTCACCCAGGGGCAGCTCTGCAGCAAGCTCCACAGGCACTCTCATTTCTTCTTTTGCACACCATTACCGCACAGCAGAAGAGTGAAAAGCCACTGGCACCCTACACTTGATCTGGACGAAACAGTGATAGGGTCCGTTCTCTGGTCCTGAGACTGAGCATGAAGCCAGCTGCAGTGTCAGGTCAAGCCCACATAGCTGAACGCTCAACACAGCGCGGCTCCTGCCACGAGGTCTTTTGGGAGTCACCCCTGCTATCTTCTGCTCTGCTCCCAGGAATGGGTTTGGAGGGTGGTAGCTGGCCCAGGCTAAGCGCATGCCGGAGACTGCTCAAGCAGTTTAACAGGATAAACCATCACGTTCGTGTGCCCTGGGCTTGGGTGATACTACCACAAACACAGCAACAGGCCACTTCCAGGAAAAAATACTAATAGTATTAGTAATAGTGACATATATTACTTAATTTGTAATTCCTCAGCTGGGAAGTATGGGGACTGACATGGAGTTGCTCAGTGTCCCCTGGTGTGCCTTGTCCTGACTGCAGAGCTTCCAGGGCATCTCCTTAAACCAGAACCCAAACCAGCTGCGCCAGGCTGGTGCGAGCATCACTGCTGGCACAGCATCTCTGGACCGTTTTGGAGGCAGATGTCTTTAACCTCACATCTACCTGCAGAGACACACAAGGGTGTCAGCTCTTCTTGGGCGAGGACCTAGAATCGGGGAGCCACCAAAACCAAAAGGGACCTCAGCCTCTGGGAGCGATGCACTGAACGCACCAGGGACAGGGCTAAGGAGCTAGCAAAGCTGGGGCACAGCTGACGTGGAGTCTGCCAGAGAGAGAGATTAACTGGAAGATATCCGAGGCCCTCTCCGGCCTCGGAGGAGGAGTGCTCCGGCACGAAGGTTCATTCATAGCAACCCAGGACCGCGCGGGGCAGGATTCCCTGCCTGATCCCCGTGCTGACAAGAGTCACAGCAGATATCTGGTTTCTTGGCTCAGCGGGGGATGGAGGGGCGATGTGCGTGAGCGCTTCCTCCAATTTACGAGTATACCCTTGGCAGGGCTCCCACTGGGGCTGGGCAAGCTGGACGGCTTCTGGTTTCATCCTGACCCTAACTACAGGCAGGGGACAGTGTCAACTCCTGGGATTAGAGGCAAGAGTCATTCTTCACTACCACCTGCAGACCCCCAGGATCCTCACCCAGCCCTTATTCTCCTGGCCCAGAAAAGCTCAGACAGAAAAACTGGGGCCGAAGGCCCACCTCTCCACAGCAGATGAAACGCAGTGACAGATCACCACAGTTTGATGAAAAAGGAGAATGGCATTAGAAACACTCTTCTAAACGCTAACATTAGAAGGTGTGGTACACAACATAAAGTCTTGAAAGAAGCTCCAGCATCCAGCTTAACCCCACACACCTGTCCAGAGCTTTGATTTCTAATCCCAGGAACAAAAAAATACAGATAGTTGTGGCAACAGAAATAGCTGCGCATCCCCCCCACCCCTTTATAATGTTAAATACAGGGGTAACTTACACTCTGGGAATGAGAATGTCTCAAAGAAAAGAATTATACTTTGCTATTAAACCAGACACATTCAGCCCTTTCATCATGAAGCTTCTGATGACCTCTGACAAACATCCGAATAAGGACTTTGTTTGCTTTTTGCTTTGTTTTTAATCTTCCCAATTATTTTCTGTGGTTCTCCGGAGCACAGAACCAGGGACCGAATGCTGCTCTCTGCTCTGAAGCAGCGATTCCCACGTCAGCTAAGGGGAGCTGCAGCTGTGCGAGCAGCAGGGCAGGACAGGTCTCCAAGGTTATTAGTATAAGCTTAGTCACACTTTGCGGTGACGTCCCGTTAACAACTGCGACTCAAACCAAAAAAAAAAAAAAAAATCTAGAAACAACACACACAAAAAGCCCCAAAACCATAAAAACATACACTTTGTGCTCTTCCCCTGGCATCTAGCAAATGAGGCAACAACAACAACTCTGCTCGGAAAAGTTCCCTGAGCTGCCTGTCAGCAACATCATACGTATTTTTTGCTTTCTACGACTACTACAACTATGACATTTTCCATGTTTTATTTTGCATATGTGATCTAGAGTTCACTTACTGTTAGATGCTGGAACAGCCATGCCCTCATGATATTTGTGGCTACTTTGGGAAAGATGCCACGCTTTTTATGTCGCTTTTTGTCCTTATCTGGATCATCATCATCACCTGTGCTGGGGGAAGCTACACTGTTGTCCAAGCCGTCACCTGTAAATATAGTGAATCAAATTTTGACTTATGCTACCTTTATATACTTCAGCCGAAGCCTGGCTTTGGGTATAAACTGCATGAATATTTAAATGAGGTATAAATTCTTTAACACCGTAATTCACGAGGGGTTGAGGGGATGGTGGGGGAAGAGACATGGGGAGAGGGAGGGTCTCAGGGCTGTGTTGGCCCCGTTCTGGTGTATCCTGAAGGACAGTGTGGCCACTTGTGCCACTGTAACCCAAAAGAAAAAGCGCTTAAAAAAAATAAAATAAAAAAATTTGCAAGCATCCAGCTTGCAAAGGTGGAAACGGTGGCTCTTCTTCACACTAGGTCACTTCCCAAAAATTAATCCCAATCAGCTGCTTTGGCTGAGATGGCAATTAGGAAAGTATCGATGGTGTCCCATACCCATGACGTGTGTGAAGCTGGGTGCACCGTTCCCGCTCTGGGATGCAAAAAGCGGGGTGAATGCAGGTCTTTTGCGACATTATATACTCTCCCCAAATTCAGAAATAACCAGAGGACTGAGGCATCGCTTATGTTAAGTCTTTTATAGATGTTTGACTTCCTCTGACTTTTTGATAGGAGGTGGGTAACTAACTGGCCTCCCCTCTTCCCAGCCCCAGCCGAAAGAACTTCATAGTGGGATAATCAGGTACCAATTTGACATACACCGTAGGAATTAACACCCTGCTTTGTGCCAGTGTGCCACCTCTGTAATAGGTGTCTGCTCCCGTTAAACAACTGATCCAGAATGAATTTCCTTAATGCAGAGAAGGTCTCAGACAGTTCTCGTCACATTAGCAATATATGTATGGGAGGATGTAACTGCTTCGCAGTCAGCTTGGGTTTGGACTGATGGGCTAGCAGTCAAAGGAAAACAAAAGTTGCAGTGCCTGGCCAGTTTGCATGCAATTTTTGTTTCAAGCCCTGAAAGCAGTTTATAAACAAGTCCACAGAGCAAATCAGTCTTTGCATTCTCTGCATGTGAATGGTATATCCTGGCTTCCAAGGACACTGTATTTGTAGCAACATGGAGTTGTGATGTTATTAGGCAAGTGTTTGTTACACCCCCAGGCAAGAATGATTAAGAAAGTCATCTGAATTTGGCTGAATCAAAACTATCTCTGTTAGGAATGAAAAAAAAAAAAAAAAAAAAAGATGCACTGTCAAAATTATGAGTTGTTAAACAGCTTTCAGCACACACACAAAAAAAGTTATTATTAATGTTATATTTTTAGTACCTTACTGACCGTGGCAAATTTATAATTGTCCTTATGACTTGGCCTGTGTCTTTAACGAAATGGTAACCTTGGGTAGTTATACAAACAAACAAGATTTTTATGAAGAAATCAAGTATCCGACAAATTCTTTGAAAGCCCAGTATGTAAAAAAGGGCTTTTATACAGAGAAGCAATTCACCATATAAAATAATAATTCATAAAAGAAACATGAGCAAAGGAAACAACTCAACAGCATTTAAAATTCCACGGGCTAATCCACTTTCTGTCTGCAAGAGGCAAACAAGGAAAAGAAAAGTATTACGCATTCATTGATTAAAAATGAAAAGCTTCTAACCTAATGACACTGCCTTTCACCACCTCCCTGCAATCGTCCACCCACCCTCCCCCCCCCCCTTTTTTTTTTTAAAATACTCTCTCTCCTCATTCCAACCCCCCTTCAGATTAATTTAGCAGGCATCGCCTCGTGCCTGACGGGAGGAGGACTCATTGATAATTTATGGAAATATCTACTATAATCCAAGGGAGATGACTTTTTTTCCAGCTTTGTGCATCAATAGATAATCAAGGCCTTCAAGCAGCCTTAGCCTCCCATTACCTCGGGCAAGAGAATTCCTGAAAGCATGCCTCCGGGGCACCTGAATTATATCCTCCATTAGGGGAGGAAAAGCTTTCTGCATTCCACCTATAACACTCCCCAGAACCTTTCCTGTTTATTTCTGCTGTATGAAAGCAGAAGCATTAGGAACAGGATTTTTTAAGTGAAGACTTATGTAGATACAATGGAGAAACCTTTCAAGCGCGAGCCAGATCACCTCCTTCAATCCCTGGCGGTGACCTATCCCAAATAAAAGGTTTCTGTTACATCATTAGCTCAAGCCAAAAACAGCCTTGGCTTAATGCACAGTTTGTTCTTCCTACTGTTTTTAGGCAAATACTGCTACTTTACTCCCATCTGGGAGGGAAATTACACTGCTGGGCTGTAATCTAAGACAAGATTTTCATTGGAAGCAAATGCTTTCAATCCAGTGTAAATACTGGTGCATGTTCAGAAAAGCCTAAAACAATAAACCCTGGCCCCGTCCGACACAAGTTAGAGAAAGTGAAAGGCAGGGAGAGGATAAGAAAGCACTCGGCTATCCTAAGAGCAAATGCTTCGGTAGACTTTTATAAATTGTTTAACCTCTTCCACTTTTTTTAAATGGAAAATTGATCCCATAAAGACTGAAACCACAGAGAGAAGTCTAAATGGTCAATTGTGGATTTTAGTATTTCCATCTACTTTGCAACTCGATACACTCACCTCTGTGAGGTCTCCATAGATTCCCCCCCCCCCCCGCTTTTTTTTCCTCTTTTCCTCTTTTTAAAGATCACTAAACAAACTTGAAGCACCACTGACCAGCCACACGGTAGCAGCTACGAACTGCATTTGTAAAATGTCAGCGGCAACTCCATTCCTGAAGTTGACTTCTCCTGCCGCCAAATGAAGGCGAACTGAAAAGGTGGAAATAATCATAGAAATGATGCTAGTCCATAAACAAGCTTACAGCCTCATTAGTATAGCGGGAGGCTCCGCTGGGTGATTTATGCTTGTTTTGCTGATGCCATGAGGAAATGCCATAGGGCAACTTTAGCCAGCTGCTAATGGTTTCTGACAGCTTCTTAGCAACTAGTGCAAGCAACGCCGTGGCGTTTGCTAGTGACAGAAACCGAAAATGTCATATTATCTGCCCATGTGTCACGAAGTCCGTGTGGCAATTAACTAGTAGGCCAGTGACTGAGGGGCCACAGGCTCTTCAAAATGGCCTGTGGCTATTCGGGGGGCAGAGCAGGCGCACCGCTCGCGTTCACGCTGCACATATGCATGTCTGTATGCACGATCTGCAACATGCTCTTTCTGCCTTGGTCGCCAATGAGTTTGGTCCGCACAGATCCTTTGTCCGTGGAGAAACTCTGGCTCGCTTTCTCTTTAGGCACGGCGTGACATTATCAGAGGAACTGCAAGTAATCTGTCTTGATATGATGGTTGGAAATGGCACTTTAATTGGCAATACCTGATTCTCTGGTTTTGAGCGCTGGATCCGAAGGTGCTAGCTGTTTTTCTGCTCGCTCGCAAATTAGTCTAAAAGGATTTAAGATCACTGAAGCAGACTCATTGCCTGTCAAATTGCTGGGAGCGCAGCGACTCTGCACAGCAACTAGACGCTATTTAAAAAAAAACCTGGAGCCTGTAAGGAGCAGGAGAAGAGCCCGGGCTCTGCACGCCCGTTCCCCAGCGAGCAAAACCAGGCGCTATATGTCAAACTGTCAAACCTTTCAGCGTGGCCATTTGCCCTTTCAAATAATATTTAAGAATTGTTTTTACACAATTTTTTATAGGCCATGGTCTAGTGAAAGAGGCCAACCAACAAAGAAAGGAATTTGTACTACAATTCGTCCACGGACAATTTCTTGCCAGACCTGGGCCGGTCCCCATGGAGCAAGGCAGGTGACCTGTGGCAGCTCCCTGTCTGTCGGGGAGCTCCGATTTCAAACGCCCTCGACTCCGGTGTCCCAGAGTTGCCTATTTAAGCACACCCAGGCATTTAGGCCGCGCTATCTTGTTCCTTTCAAGAAAGGATAAAGCGGCATTTATCGCATTCAGCCCTGCTGAATGGGTCAGGCCGGCCATGCCAGCGGGGGCTCCTCTCACTGCGTCCCCCTTTCCGCCACCATCACCTCCTACAACTTCCCTTCCCCTCCTACACCCCCCAAAATCGGAGGCAGAAGCAGCAAAGGGCAACCAAGTTTACAGCGGCTCCTCGAGTGGGTAATGCTCTCTTCGTCCTGGGTGATCTCTCACAAACCTTTGTTGGCAAAATAGGTGCTTCTGGAGAGCAACCTGGCACAGGCGCTCGCCTTCAGCAGCCATGGCTGCTGCAGGAGTTAGGCGGCAGTTCAAAGCCTCCTCCCTCACTTCCACACCGCAACAAAATTAAATGTCATCACCCTGCAACACTGGAAAGGCAGGCAGCGTGGCAGAGCTGGGCAACTCTCAGCCACCCCAGCTCCCAAATCCACCCTCAGACCTCGACCATAGAAGCTGCCCAGATACGACATAGTCCCAATCTCAAGTCAAGGATGTTGCAGAAAGGTAGGAAATTCAGATGTCCTAAAAACCCCAGCCCTTTGCTCGACTACAAAATCCATGCCTTTGCACGTAGCTCTTTAGACTAACATCCTCGAGTAGTTTTAAGTGACTAGAAATCTCAATAGCAAAATGCCAATATAGCTTTACTACAAGTATCTTCACCAGACACAACAGGTTATTTCTCACTGCACGTAGCCCTGTTCTAGGATCAAATCTGTATTTGGACTACTAATATTTTTTATACCAAAGAAAAAGATACTGTTCTTAAAAAGCCTGCTTCCCACAACTCTGTCACAAGATTTGAGAGAGGTTTTGGGGTCCACTGTTTGATTTGCTGGGAGGGGGGAAGAGGAGGGCACTGGGTTTGCTGAGGTCCACCAAACCACATGATGAATGCCACCTTCCATCTTTTACAGTCTGCTCCTAGATAAGCATCTAAATCCACTGCTTTAAGGTGTTCACAGAAGAAAATGCGGAAGACGTACCTAGAAGCCCTTGGAAAGACGCAGAGCAACTTTCAAGTGGACTAAATCAGAGTTCTCTAAAAGCTCCCTATGTTGAATTTATTTTTATGTTTCCAAATCTCTCCTGTTAAAAGCAGCTTCTGCCTCCTAGAAGAACTTTACAATTTGCATTTACTTTTGCATTTAATAAGCTAATATAATTTAAATATGCGCTGTGTTTGGACAAAAACTATTGACTTCTGTACCAGACTTGCAATGGTTTTGGTGCTATGAATTGAAACACCTAACATGATGCCCCAAAGTTTGTGGGCTTTTCAGTAGTGTGATTTTTTTTAAATTTGATCATAAAATTTTTTTTTAAAAACATTTAGATATGAGTTCCTCAAATTCCTGCTTCTGCTAGCATGAGAGACCCTACACTATCTAAGCCAAATATTTAACTGTTCACTGCCCATCCACAGTCCTGTCGGTTCCTTTCTCTTTTAACCCCTCCAAGAACCCAAATCTCTTTAGTAACCTTTCCAGGTAACTGGAAAGCAGGATTCGTTAGTAACTTTAAGCAACATAATGTACTAGAGAGATTTGAAGTGGTAAAATTACTTTCCTTAACCTTTCTTCAGTGCTCTGTGCTAATTTAGAGTAACTATTATAATTTCTGCACCTCTATCTATGTTATCCCTTACAGAAACACATCTCCGGTTTGCTGGATATGCACACATCCACCGTGCTGACTTTCTGCAGAGCAAAACCAGGCCGATGCGTGAAATGTAATTTTCCTGTAACATACAAAATTATGAACTCTCAAAAAGCAGGTCCAAGGATGCAATAATTTTTTTGTAAAACAAGAGCAAGGGAAGAAGGAATCTGCCACAACCTACTGTTCACTGGACTTAAAACAAGGATCGCCATTTCAGACCACCAGCATCGAATGGACTTGCGCAAAAAAGAAGCATATGGAGTTTTTTTGGAGTTTTTTAATTTGTTTCTGACACAACCAGCTCCAACTTGGCAAAAGAATGTGGTGAGCAAAAGTCACACCCAAATGACTCCGATGTGAGTCAGGGTGGCTAATATTCACGTCCAGAACCATATGAGGACAATTTCACTACTCAGAAACAGTCATTTCTCTTACAGCAAGGTGGGGAAGGAGGCAGGCGTTGAGAGCTCAGATATGCCAGGAGAGAGCTGGAAGGCACTGGCACAATCTGGGGATGCATGCCCAGCTGGTAATCCAAGTTCTACCTATTTATTGCGGAGAACTAGAAGTTTTGACATGAAAAGGTCCGTGAGTTTAGAAGATTTCCCAGAAATACATTATTTTAAAATTTATCCACACACATGCACGTGCAGATCTCATATGTAACATTAACCCACTGTGACTGCTCTCAACCTGCCAATGCCCAAGCAAGGTACACAAGCTGCGGATGGGGCTACCGGCAAAAGGTATTTCAGAAAGCTTAAAGTAACTGTGCAACTTCTTTACCAGGAAAAATGTTTTCTATTAGTTTGGATCCAGGATAAGTCAGATGGGATGGAAGCACCCACTCCAGGAGTCCCTGAGGTCATTGGCAATCATCTCAGCACATTGAATGGCCTACAGAACAGCCCCAAACATTATTCACAACCATGATGCAGGTCTGCTTGTGAATCTGAAACATGGTGTTGACGGGGGACCGATCTTTTTTTCTTATTCCTTAAGGAAAAAGCCTTCTCAAGTATACTAAA
The DNA here is from genome assembly GCA_034782735.1 of Sagittarius serpentarius. NCBI lineage: Eukaryota > Metazoa > Chordata > Aves > Accipitriformes > Sagittariidae > Sagittarius > Sagittarius serpentarius. The sequence continues at coordinate 18,612,876 of JAVKLA010000081.1, forward strand.
TAAAAAGTTAGTGAGGAACAACAAGGTAGAAAACAAGCATCAGCAAGGAACAAATACCATGTATTTGGGTTTGCACGCATCTCTTAAGGACATGCGGTGCATGTTTCATGCAAGGATTCAGACCATGACATAAACAGTAGGAGGTTGTCAGTCACAGATAGTATCCATATTTACAAGATACTAAAGGAAACAGTTGCAAAAATATCCTACACAAATATTCATAGATGGAGTAACCTGGACAAGTATAAATTACACTCTGGCATTTGACAAATTTTCAAAGTTCTTTTCTTGAATCATTGCACTTTGTTCTTTAGAGACAGGAGCACCTTTTTCTGGTAACTTGATCCTCCTTTTTGACTTGAATTCCCTTCAGGCAAGCAACGAGCAAATTAGCTGTCTACGCAAAGAGTAAAATCAGCATTGATGAATAGGGGGGAAAACCCCACAGGTTTTACTCATTTTCATTTGTTTGGCAGATGAAACAAAGGAAACCTCTTCTGCACAACGTAGCACTTCTTAACGGGGTTCAGAAAACTCTGCTATTATGGGTAAGTTGTGCGATATTTCTGGAGCCATGCATCTATGCACCAAAAGAAGTATTAAAAAGAAAGCAATTCATTGTATGGGAAGCAAACAACATTCTGCTGCCAGCAACAGAAGTTTACTTTGAGCAGTTGGAAGCAAATACCCTACAGAAAAGTATCTGGTTAAACAGAATAACATCCTGCTTTAACCATGAATGGTAAAAAGCTTAAACAGGGTTTTTTTTTCCCCCTAACCTAAAAGCCAGCATGACGACCCTACCACTTCTTAGGAAAAGCTGTTTTTCAGTCATTCTCTCATTTTGTTCTAATATAGGCCTTTTTTTGAAACCTATTCTCTCCAACCTCAGCAGGAGAGCTGGCCCTCCCAGCTAAAGGTCCCACCAGTTGCATTCTCCATGAGAAGTCAACCGTATACGGCTGAGACACAGGTAAATCCACTGTTGGATTCAGCCGGACTTACTCCCTTGCAAAGCAGGAGCACAAGAAGCAGCAGGAGCAGCACAGGACTGCTCTGCCATGGGGGAAATACACCCAACTAATACCCCAAATAGCCATGAGGTCAACTTCTGTAAATCTCTATAGCTCCTTAACAACTGGCTCTATCTTTGTGTTTATCTAGCTCCTAAGACACTTGACTCTTGGACTGAGCACAAGCAGCTATAAGAGGCTCAAAGCAAAGATCAGAAGCATATTATGTATAAACTAAGGGACGCATTATCTTCAGAAACAGTTTATTACAGTGGAGCATTTAAGTAGGCTTCCTTCCCTAAACACAGCTAAATTGCCCTGGCCCTGCCTGCATGCCTGCTCCAGAGGAGACAATGCTGTAGATTTTATGTTTTACAACAGAAAATATGTGCCAGAACCTTGCCACTGTCCAAACCATTCAAAATTAGGTTCTTCTATTGAAAAAAGTTTTTAAAAAATTAATTGTTGGGCAAGACAAACCAAAATGCTTGGGATTGTTGAACCAAACTAAAGCATTTTATTTTGGGCCAATTCAGACCAATGCTGGCCCAAGCTGCAGTGTGCCCTGCAGGAACTATAATTCAGATGATGTTTGCCCCAAATCCTCTTTTGCAGGGCTGGATCCCATATGTCACAGGAGTCAAATAACCATAAGAAACAGGAGAGAATTAGTCTAGCTGTGGCTCAGGCAAGTCAGGATTCATGCCCTACCAAGCCTACATGACTTACTTCCAACTGGAAGGTCCTATGTGGTTTGTGTCAAGTGAAAAAGTTCTTGCTGATATGTAATGTATTTTCTTCTACTCCTGTCACCCCTTTTAAAGCAGCATCAAAACCAATAAATTATTTTCCTATCCCTAGTCCATCAGTAACATCTGGCAATGGAAACCAAGACACGATTGAAAGAAAACTAACATTAAACTTGACTTTGCATGCCATGGCAGCACCACATACTCTATTTCCCCACATACAGTGGCCACTTTGCAACTGCAAAAGGCAGAATTAAAAGGGATGAGAATAAAATGCCCCCATCTCATCTACCTCTCCTCATCTGACAGCAACAACATCTCAGCTGCCATTGTTGGTGCTTCAAGAAACACCCATCGTCTCATACAACCTTCTAAACATGCACTTGCTGCAGCCATTACTCCAGCAAATCACAGCCACTGAACCCTCTTGACTGGGCAGTTAATGAAAGACATCTGGCTTTGAACTTAGGGCACAAATTAGTTATTTCTTCATACTTAAAACAAGAGGAAGACAATTTTGATTTGTTATGGAGGGTTAATCCAAAAACTCTTCTGAGGCAGCCTGGTGGTTCCCAGTGCAGGCCCCTGTATCTCACAGCTATGGAAAGGAGGGCGGAGAACAGAGCTGGCCACGTCCACCTAGAAGAACCATTTCCGTAAGATGCCTTTGAGGTCCGATGGAAATTAGGTACCTGTGTGGTGGCCTAAACTACTGCGCAGAGCAGGGCAGAATGACAGGGACTTGGGAATCTTCCAGTACCTGGGCTTCATATGAACAGGGCAGGAGTTGGACCCAAAACACTTACACTCCTTCTTTCTAAGAAAATGTTAGAAATATTTGCAGTCATGACTGAATGGACAGCATTGGGACCGCACTGTGAATATCCTCCCTTCACCCTGCCCTAACGCTGCGCCTGGGATGGTCAGAAGAAGCTTGCTTCGCTCCACAAAGACAAAACCTTACGTTACCACGCATGTAATCAGCTCAGGAAAAAAACGCCTTAGCTACAAATATGCAACCCTCTGTCAGACCTTTTAAGGGAAGGGCGTAGACAGAATTAATAACGGTTTTCTTGTGCTGTCCCCAGTACTCCTTGCTGCCCAGTGCCCTAAATCCACTGCCCTTGTTCTTCCAGCAAAAGCCAGTCGCTCTGGAGGGCCCATGACAATAGTGGGAGGCTGCTCCTCGGGAAGGAGGTACAGAAGCCAAAAGGAGATAAGCAGATTTGACAGAGCCAAGCTCACACAAAATTTTCTTCCACTTGACTGTCCCTCTCCAACACAAAAGGCAAATCTGCTCTGATGAGGTGGTGCTTAAAAAAGGCCACAATGGGAAAAACAAACCTGAAGTCGAGCTTTAGAGCAAAGACGCGGTGGCGCCGGCTCTGGCAGCCAGCGGGCAGGCACACCGCTGCCGCTCACACGGCTCCCGCTGCCCTCCGCTTGGCACGGTGAGCAGGAGAGGGGTGCTTTCAGAAATCATCTCCCACTGCCTTGCCTGCAGCTCACGTGGGCAGCACCCAGTCGAGCGCGGCACAAGAGATGAAGGGCACCAGTGGGCATCATTCTGCACTGACCAAAGCACAACTGCTAATGGCAGCCACACTAAACTTCGCTCGAGCTTATCTGCACAAACTGGGGTTAGAAAGCCCCGGTTCGGGTAGGGCGCAGCAGCGGTTGCTGGAGAAGAGGGCTGTCACTCTGCCCAGATTTACCTTGCTCTACACAGCTGGGAAGGATCAAGCAATGACCACTGTGGTGCTCGGGCCACTAACTCCCCTTCTGCTACGAACACTATCCCCCAAAAAACTGGTATCTACTTTCTCACCTCTGCTAACATCCCTTGGGTGCGGGGAGGTGGGGTGGCACCGAGGGGCATGTCAGGGTACAGCCCCTGCCTATCCAGGCAGCTGGCGTGAAACCAGCCCCTGTGGCAGAGCCTGAAAACTCAGAGGGCTTGGAGAGCCTTCGGAGAAATAACAGTGATGGGGAGGTGGTCTTGACCCTGCTCCTCTTGGTCGGGCACTGGCCACCAGGCTCAGCACCAAAGCTGAGCTCCCTTCACAGTCCTCCCCCAGGGCCACACAGGCACTGACAGCCCTTTCAGATGCTTCAGTCCTACTAAGTTAGCATGTCCCCTTTGGCTCCAGCTTAATGTATTCGTGTCACTGCTATGTTTTTGGTTTCCTACGACTTTCTATCACAGCTTCTGGTGTTTTGCTCTTTGTTTTACCGTGCAGTTATAGGTTAGGGTGTGGGGTGTTTTCCCAAATTCAAACAAACAAACAACAAACCCAAATGCAAATCATCCAGGAACAAACAGATGTCAGTCCAAAACATGCAATGAAGGTGAAAGCAAAGTCAGATCAGTGCTGAACACATAAAAACTTACCCTGCATACCACCTACAGGTACATGTGCACCTTATTTTTACCTCTTTCATCTTCCACCACTAGACATCAGCCACCTAGGATTACCTTGAACAGGCAAACTGATGGGAGGAAAGGGAAAAACTTCTGGTGTGCTCCAGAATTTGGGTATTATTTATGTCACTACATCTGGTGGCATCGAAGTCCCAGCTGGGAGAGGGATGAAGGATGGGAAGGAGGTAACTCAGCCATTTCCAGTTCATCTCTCTTTGACTCCATTCGTTCACAGCAAGAGTGTTTAACCAAAATCCCACAGAAATCTCAGAGCAAAGCTGGGTCATAGCAGTAAGCCATACATTGTTTTTTAAAAAAAATAAACAAAATGCAAACATCCTTCAAAAAGCAAGTAAAAAAGATTTCTGGTGTTTCTTTTTCAATTCACAGCATTTGTCATTATATCTAATAGCAACAGTAGTAGAAATGGCTAACAAGCAAAAACTGGCTGCTTTTAGTAATTTGATGTACTTTAAATGACATGAATGAGTAACCAAGGAAGTTAAAGAAAACCTCAAGTTCTGGCAGGCTGCAAACCACAGGCATCAGCTTCCCCATGGCAAGTATAGAACACATGGAAGAATAATCTTGCTTTTCTGCTGAAGCAACCTCATCCTTGTTGAAAGGGCTGAGGACCTTGTCTTGCCCCTTCCACCCACTGGTGATGGAAGAGGACTCTCATCTGCCCAGTTCACCACTCTGTCTCCTCCTGGGGCAGCCTGGCAGTGCCTACAAAGTCACCAGCTTCGCCTTCAAAATGGTTCTGCCAAACATGAAGTTGCTCAGATGGTACCCTCTCAGTTGAGGTTACCAAGGAATATATTTCTACCGTGTATCCCATCTTTCTTGGCCCAACTTTTAAGACATGCTTCTCAACTGATGTGCGAGGACACACCATGCACATGCAGACAGCCATTGCTGCTCCTGGTTAAACACCAGCAATGCCCCCGTGCTCTTCCTGGGCATGCAGTTACCAACTAGAAGGGTTTTATAGGCACCGGTTGCCACGCAAAGGAAAAGACTGACTTTTCTGAGCATCCTGTAAATGCTGGGAAAAGAGAAGTAGAGAAAGGAAACAGAAGGAGCAACCTGGAAAGGTGAAGGGAAAAACAGGAGACTGGCTCAAAGGAGAGAGCTGACCACACTCTCAGCCCTGCCTTCATCTATAGAAGATGTTTGCTTTTATTAATCTCGGAAAAAATGAGGTGCATGAGCTAAGTCAGCCCCTAGGCAGATTTAACTTGGGTGACCTGAACTTCCTCTGTAGATCACCATAGGTCTCTCTGACCTTGGCAGTGACACAAGGATCATATTTTCTCATGGATGAATTACTCTGGTATAATTCTGCCAATGTATTAGGCATAAATAGCCTTTTATTTAGGATTGGGCAAATACGTTCTCTCTTTCTGCCTCTCACCTCCCCAGACAAAATCTATTTATTAGGATAAGGAAAACCCCACCCTTCATTAAAGTCTGGGTACACATCTCAAGGGCCAGACAGAAGCTTAGCTGCTTCATGCTATAGCCATGTATTTTCAGACATTGCCTTCAGCAAGATGCATTTTGGAGTTAACTGATAAGATTTGCTATTTTTGATTGGAGTGGTCAGCCTGCATATTTGCAGATGAACATACAAATATCTTCAGACACAAAGGAGGGGGAATATATAGGTCAATAGTGGGAATGTTTAGCTTTGATCACCAAAACAGAGAACATGATCCTTGCTGTACATCTACATGTAAGTGAAGAGCAGCACCACTAAAACCAGCCAACTTGCACTGAGATAAGCAAAAGAAAAAACCAAACCACCCAACAAAACAAAATCACATCTCAGCCTTGCAGAAAATTGACCAATTTGGAAGGAACAGGTAAACAGTGTGTTCTTGGACAACAGTCAGCACAGTTTGGATGATGCAGACCTTTCCGTTCAAAAGCTGCACTGGTTTTTGCGTCTGGTCACTTGAGGTCACACTGCAGAGCTCCGAGGCTCTGCAGAAGCCCTGCATGCTTCCTCCTCATGACGGAGGTGGCTAAAGTGGCTATTAAAATCAGTTGTTATTCTGATGCCACCTGATTCTTAATTGCTGAAAAAATGGGGACTGAAACCACAGAAAGGGCTTGCTGGCACTGGCTAAGGAAGTATCAGTTTTTGAGGTCAGAATAACATCCCTTAAAAATGTGAATCAGAGTGGTTCTTTCATGCTGCATCTTGATAAAGGCAGGCAAAACATTAGCAGACCATTTTGATGAGGATCGTGATGGTTTTGTTATATATTATATACACATACACTCAGGCGTGCATAAAAAGGAAAGAAAATACTTGCAAACCTGTATTCCAATTATACTGCGACAGTCAAATAAATTCTAGTAAATACTATTTCCAGTTTTCACCGTCACTCTGAATGGGTCTCTTCTAATAAACTCATCGCATGTTGAGCAGAATGGAAACACAATTTTTCAACTGTTTGTGAGCTGCTTGCTTCATCCATACACAACTTTTGCTGTATGGCTGACCACTTACAACCTGAAGGCAAGCATCTCCACCTTAAGACTGGGTCACCAAGGCTTCTCAGACAGAAAAGGAGGTCTCCGGTCACAGACCTGCACTCTTTCCCATCATAATGCCGAAGCAATAATCACTGATGCCAAAACTGGAGATTCTCTTGAGACTGGAAAACACATTCACAAGTATCTGCGAATTATCTGAACAGTCACCAACAATGCCAGCCTCTGAACCACTGCTAATCACGCTGCCATTTTCTAAGCAAAGCAACTCTGAGTTTTGTCATTTATTCTAACTGCCTGACCAGCTTCACCTGCAATTCATAGTTTAGGCGGATGAGAAGGGAAGACAGAGATTTTCATCTATCATCGCTGGTTGAAATTCAAAGTTCACCTAAAAAGCATTCTTACCTATACTTTATTTAACAGTTTCTATGGAAAAGACTTTGACATAACCACCATATTTGCAATGAATATGATCTCAGCAGTGACCTGAACAAGTAAAAATAGACCTGGAGAGACCATGCGGAGGCTCTCCCTTATGCTCAGCCCAGAAGGCTTTCTGCACGTTTGAGGTTGCACATGAATCTCATGCAAGAGCATGCAAGGAAAGGCTCAGGGTGGCGGGTGCTGTACATGTTAGCTCAAAGATGACAGGAGTTTTAAATAAGGAGGTCGAAGTCTCAAAGCAGTCAACAAACATACCGGAAAGCCCAACTTTCTGAGGCACTGCAGGGATCTGTGCAGGTTATGACTCCTGCGGGGCAAGCAGAACAGCTTGCGAGGAAGCCTCTGCTGGGACATCCCTGGAAGCACCTCATTCAGTTCCCTTCCCTGGGTTTACCCTTGAGAGCCATCCCTCAAGATCCCAGATAAGGCACACTGACAAGGTGCTGAATGAAAGCCCGCACTGCCACTGCCAGTAACCTGCCCACCCTCCGCGCCTGCAAACCTCCAGCACTCAAAACCCAGCACCATCCCCAACCTTTGCATTCACAGCTTCCCAAGGAAGCAAGCCCCGAATTTAGTGTTTCTGGGGCACAGTGCGGTCATGGTGCACAATCCAGAGATACTTTTCAGGACAGCATCCAAGTGGACTTGCTCGTTTTCAGTATGAAAATAAGAGTTCTATACTCTACACAGAAATTATTAAAAACCTCCTCATCTGCTAGTGAGGATTGCTACAAATATGACTACAAAATGAAGCAGACAAATGAGCCTTTTTGAATGCATATTAGTGCGCTTAAATGGACTGAATGTGCATCTTCTTAATTTGGAGTGGAAGTAGGTTTAACTCTGGTTGTACGGTTGAAAGCAGACAAGGAAGGTGCGTGGAGAGAAGTCCCAACAGCTGCAATGCCAGCAGCCAAAGGACCCCACGCCCAAACAGCACAACAAAGTGAAGCCCTGAGTTGTTCTGAGTACGGCCATTTCTACCACATCAACTCAGCAACAGATTTCATTTCAAGGCTTCGCTCACAGAGTCTTTCATCTCATGAAAGACCTCAATGCTGTTTAGTTGGAAGCTGAGCAAAGCATTGCTACCAAGTTTCACAAGCCTCATCCATCAGGTTTTATATTTAAGTCCCCAGCTCCCAGAGTCATGTGAAAACCTTCCACCAAAACCACACACACACACACACAGAGACAAAGCAAGCAACCTCCTGATGGCAAAGAAAGCCTGAAATCTGGCCTCCTGAGAGCTAGGCATGGGAATACAGACACTGCCCCCCTGCCCCGACTAATATTAAATATATTTTTTTTTTTCTATGGATGCCAAGACTTTTGAACACTTCAGATTACTGATACAGGTCAGCAAAGACAACGAGTGTCATGAGATGCTCAGGCCAGCGTGCTCAAGAGCTGCAGATGACACAGCCTCACACACACACGCAATGCCCGAGCCCACTCCTCTAATCTTCAGCAGTACAAAACTCTTTATTCTGCCTCTCCACACAGTGCAAACATTTCCTTCCTAAAGAAATGACAAGTTTTAGCACAGATTCATCCCTCCTTACTCTAAGCATTTAAGTCAGACTGTCAAGCTAAGTGTCTGAGTGAGGTGATTATTCCTCCCCGCGTCCCTCCACAGTCAATGGAGAGAAACAGAAACTCTCTGGAGGGAAATTCAGGATTGAGATGACTACAAGAATATGTGCGCTATTAGCTTTGAATACTGCACAGAACAGTAAAAACTTACAAGCAGCGAGGCTATCGCAAGGAAACTGGCTAATGAAGGCTGAATATGCCCATCTCTGTTTCTAAGCAAGATGTGGAGTTCAGGGCCCCTTCTAAAATTACTCAGGATGGAAAGGCCGAATTTAGCTCCCATCCATCACCTTATCATGAGGATACAACCTCATGCTTCCTGCCACTAAGAATCTGGGAAAATGCAAAATTCTACCTCTTATCATCAAATCACAATTAATTTCTTCTTCCTATTTTGCCTTACTTGAGAAAAAAAAAAAGCCCTCCTTGATAGATAGCTAAATTTATGTCTTACCAAACTGAATGTAAATGCAAGAAACAGGAAGCTTTTACTTGGAAACTGGAATTTCAAGCACTCAGTGGCAAACAATGAACCCGAGAGATAAAGATGCAATGGCAATGGTAGGGGACAGACCTGCCAAGCTTCCTGCCCACGCTGACTCAAGAGCATGTGTCCTACCATGATATGGACCAGCCACACCGCTTGCTTTTATTTTGGTAACTGGTATTTGTTCCTGTGAAATACCCTATAAAAACAAGTCAGAAGACCGGACAATAGTAGGCCCGCCATCTCTTATAGCCAGATCTTTTACTTAACACTTTAGCAAAAGATGTAATCAGCGGATCTTTGTCCATTTATACAATTCTCTCTGCTGCGATGAGGATTGTATTACACTCTCCAGCACCCGCCAGATCAGAGCATCCAGCCTTCCCCATCACTTCAAGAGATTGATCCGATACTTGAAAGCACATTTGCTATTATCTACTCCAGCCCTTTGGAAATGACATTACACAGATACGGGGCCGGGGGGGGGGGGAGGGGGGGGGCGGGGCCCAGGCAAATATTGCCGCTCTTTTATTAGTCCTGCTGTTCCCTTGCTTGTAATATCTAAGAAGTTCCCAGGTCAATGGGATTACTTTATCTTCCTCCCCCCTCCTTTATCTCCTCCCTCACCCCACAGGTATCCATGTCCAAATGGGACACTTCGGCAGGGGGTTCGCTTGACCCGGGTCACTTGAAGGTCAAGCTTTTCACCACTTGCTAATGCAAAGCTTCCCCCCAGCCCTCCAGAGCCCAGGAGTCCCAGGCACCCCTGCCCCATGCACCCCTCTCCTGGCCACGGGTGCAGATGGAGAAGGCAAATGCTCTTCAGTGAAGCTACAGAAGCAAAATCCTCTCTGTATGGAAACTGGAACATGTTTTGTGTTTTTAAATAAACAAAGTAAAAGGAGAAGCTCCTGAAAAATCAGCTCAGCAGAGACTTTATTCCTGTACTAAACTTGAAGGATGGGAGGCTTAACTAGTTAGGAGCAACTCAGACTATATTTTTGCCTACCAGAACGAAGATCAATTTTTATTTAGATTGATTTTAAGATTTACATGCAAGAAATGGATACAATTGGATCAAATATATACTAAAACAAATTGTTGACTCCCATGAAAGCCAATAAAACCAAAACAAATTTCACAGATCTCATCTACCAGCATTTGAGATTTGTTTTATTTCATTATTTTGTATACATTTACGGAGCAGAAATTTGCTTAACTCTTTTCCACTTCTCTTTTACTGAAACAGTAAGACCCTCTGCAGAATATTTTCTACTTGAATATTATCACCAGGATAGCATATGGCAAACTAGCAGCAGGCAGTTTATCTTCATCCTCTTTGTAAGCTAAAATTAGCACAATGCTTTTGCAACAGTGTATGATGTATTCAGACCAGTAAGATATACCTAATACAACTTCAGATCCATCCCTGGCTAACCTCCAATATTCAAGTAAATTGATTGCTAATTTTAACTGAGTATTGATATGTTTAATATCAAGTTGGCATTTATCAACTTGAGAGGCGCTTTTAAGTTTAATACTGTCATTTCACCTACACCAACTGCAACAGTAAATAAAATTTGTGTATTAGTAACAAAGAGAATTTCAATTCATCTGTATGAGGCAATTCTAATTTATATTAAAACATTATATACGGAAAGCCATGCTGCAAAATTGCATAATTGTGCATACCCAGCTTTTCAGTGATGCGATATAATTAATTGTGGTGAAGAGCAGATACACCCATGTTATGACTAACATGCTGCTCCACTGCAGCCTGCATTCCTTCAGACTGTTAGCTGGTTACTTTATTGGGATTAAATTCAAACAAGTCACCAACTTCACATCTGCTGATGATGTGGCTACACCAGCCCTCTCTGCTTGCCAGTCTGCTGTTCAACCTGGTAAATTATGGCCATCTCAAGGGTTTTTTAGCTGGATTAAACATTTGGTGAGACACTAATATTTGCACCACTTGCTGATTTGTTTCTTGTAGCTGTAACACCAAGGAATTTTGCACAACACTCTTTCTAAAGGAAATACGAAAGGCTCTGAAAAAGCCCTGTACTTCACAAGGGTGGTTGTTTTACTGCCCCTCTTGCCAGGTTCACAGAATAAAAATGTGTAATAGTGGGAGGTAGTCACATCCAAGCATGTATACAAACAAACACACACACAACTATAAATATTTATACACTGACATTCAAAGATTTTGTTGCTCAGTCTGCTCACCAACTGACAAAACAGACCCCTGCTTTACCTACAGCCCATCACAAACTACAACACGGCACCAAGTCTGTCTGTCAGTTATACTGAATTAGTATTAACACAATTCCTGCTTTTACACAGCCGGCCTCATGTAGAATTCGCATGGGTTACTCCAGACAGATACAGAAAAAAGAAAGTGGGCAGAATCCTGTGCCAAAGCCTCTCCTAGAGAGTCCTCAATGCCACAGCCAGGGACAGGAGAGGATAAATAGGAGATGCATTACTAAGTGGTGAAGGAAGGAGGCATGAGCATAATGTTTTAACCCCACTTTGTTGCCTCTTTTCCACCCCCTGCAATTTGCCTGCATCTTATCCCCTACTCTTTAGCAAGAGGTTGCTACACTCTGACATTACAGTGCTCCGAAAGAAACTTAAACCACAATTTTAAATTACGATACTTTACTTCAAGCAGTTCAGTCAATACTGACCACGTTATCTCCTTCCCCTGCTTCAGGAAGGCAGTCGATGCAGAAGTGCCCCAGGGCCCCAGGCAGGGGGTTTCCCCCTCAGTGCTGTGCTGGGGAGGGAGGAGATCCTCTTGGCACAGCAATGAGAGAAACAAAAGGTTCTCCACCCTACAAGCCTTGCTTCCATGACCTTCACTCGCTGACCAGACAGAACTAAGATGTGCCTTCTTCTGAAGTCCATCGGGACGCTACAGACTCCAGAATATTTTTAGCATGCATCCATGTGACACTAATTGTTATTGAGAGAGCTGGGGGAAGATTTAAGAATCAGTTAGGTTACGTCCACCACCTTTAGCTCGTTTCTGAGGACATAACTGGTGCTCCTAGTAGGTCTTCTCTTGCCCTTCTGCAAAAGACGAATTTACAGCCCTGAGATGACACAGTAACAGGGCTGCAAGAGCCACTGCTCTCCTGTGGCACAGGATCAGCCACAGAAAAACAAAGGACTGAGGGACAAGTAGTTGAAAAGGCTGCCCCCACTATATTTTCATTTACCTGAATGATGTTTCTTCTTTCCAACACCTCCACACTATGCTTCTGCAAAGAGCAACCACAAAAAAACTGCCTGTAAACTCTGTGTGAGATTTTCAACGTTCATGAGGAAAAAAAAAAAAAAATATATATATATAAATGAATCTATCTATCTACCTCTATATATCATCCATGGCTATTAGACACCAGAGATACCACCTGGCGATGAGGAAGTTCCCAAGCCACAGAGTGCCAGAGGGTGGCAGAGGGCTCGCCCCGATGTGACACTGCTCCCATGGCACGTCACGGGCCTGCCCAGGCTCTCCCGTGTCCCTTCCCACCTCCCAAGCCCTACCAGCAGAAGTTCAAGCATGCCAAAGCCAAGATGCAAAGGTTACATGGAGGAGGCATAACGGCTAAAGAGACAAGCCAGAGAGGTAGAAGGTTTTACCAATGACACCCTCATTCAAAGACGCACCAGAGCACCGGCAGGCATTTGCTTAGTCACAGCCCTGCAATCCTGCACCAGCTCGGGGAGAAAAGACATTGGGTCTATCCCTTTGGTATTTCGCATGGCACCGACTAGTGGGTCACCAGGCCAGCGAGAAGCAGTCCCCAATGAACGATAAGGTGACAGGTGGCTCCACCGCCGCCAAAAGCTGGAGGGGCTGCCCTGATCACCCAAAGAAGGTCCCCATCTCATTCATGAATTTAGAAAAAAAAAAAAAAAAAGCAGCTCATGTGCATCAATGTGCTTAGAAAAAATGTCAGCATCTTACAGCGTTGATCCTATTAATTAATCCCTTGAAGAATGCCCCCTCGCCCACAAACATATAATGTAATGCCAGCTTAATCTTACCTAAAAAAAAATACAATGCAATAAGATTACTAGTCTGACTCTGCTAACTGTTACAGCACTGCTTAATCCTGCATTTCGATGCTTTAACAAGCTCTTACAATACTGTACAGAGTTTATCAGAGCAGTTGCCGAGACAAGAAGGACTTATGTTTTAAACAATATAATTCCACCGTCTTTTGTGCTCTTTACGCGTTATGTTTATACAATGACTTTCATCCTGGAAGATCTCAAAGCCTATTGCCTGTTCCTGTCTCCATTGAAGTCTTTCCTTCAGGTTTCATATTGGAGCAGGATTAGAAATGAAGAAGAAATACATATATAAACTATATATATAAAGGGGGGTTATAGCAGCAAGATCTGCTGGGGCAGGAGGCTCATCCCACCCGTCCCCTGAATGCTGCTGGGACAGGTGACACCAAACTGGCCTCCTACTCCTCCCAAAAAACTGCAAGGGAACCCACCTGGGACCCTGCCCAAAAAAGCGGGTGCAAGTGTGACCTATGAAAGTATCATCCCCCCCATCCCTGCAATAACTTTGCCATTGTCCCCAGACCACCCTCCCACTGGCAGGGCCCCGCTCCGGCAACATGCAGCCGCAGCCACGCATTTCACAGTCTTCGCTGGTTATAGACATATTAAGCTTCCCATGGAATAGGAGAAGAAAGCTCAGCTCCCTCCCTGTAATTATCAAATCAGCCCGAAAATGAGGAAGAATTGAGCATCCTCATTATAGCACATCGTAAAACACGGCGAGGTCTCGCGCTCGCTGTATGTTATTGGCACAGTCTGCCAACAAAACTTCACAAAGAGCACAGAAATTCATGTTTGCAGAGATATTAAAGTCATAAAAGGGGAAATTTGTATTTTATTTTCCCACAGCCTAAATGAAGGTGAACCAAGCAAATTTGGCAAAGAGTGCTAGTCAGATGCCATTTCCCACAGCAGCATGGTATTTTCCTCTGGGAATAAAACATTTTCCTTCAACTACTGTTTATAACTCTTATCAGTTCAACAGCAATAGAGCCATCAAGTCCAATATCTTGTGGAAAAAAGTCAAGGTCAACAAGTACTTGCATTTTCGTTTATCTTTAGCTGCAATTGCTACTGACATTCAATTGGGTAATAAACATGAGGACTGTCAAATGCTCTCAGCAAACAGGTGATCCAAAAGCTATCAGAGAGAAAGAGGCTACCGCCAGGTAATCAAACAATTCTGTTGCAACAATTATGATTTGAGTGCATTCATTTACAGAAGCAATCACCTGTCAAATTTGAATGAATAGCATCAAACCATTCCCACCACCGGGGTAATAAGGGTGAGAAAATACAAACTATGTCTACTTTCTTCCCAACAAAACCATGCCAGCATTAGCAAGAGCCATCAAAAAAAGGATAAATAAAAGATCCAGTATCTTATTTCCTGAATTGAATTTTTAAAAATTATTTTAACATAAAAACTAGAGGAGATCAGTCCAAATAGCTCGATCTCCTGTTAGTCTCTCCCAGGAGCAATAATGGGTGTTCAGGAAAGCTGTATAGAAAGGGGGGGGGGGGGTGTACACAGAAGCAGCTGTGCCACAGCTCTGACAATCAGCACTTGGGCAGCTTCCTGAGCCACCGGTTGCATCTGGACCAGCGTTTTTAATAGCTACAGAAGGACCTATTGTTCCACAAATTTGTCTAATCTCTTTTTGTCCCCTGCTGACCTCCACAGCACACCGTAGCAATAAATTTAACCCAACACGTGAAATATTTTTGTTTGTTTTAAACCTGCTAATGCTCTGGAAAGCTCCTGTGCCACGAACGCTCACCCTTAGTTCTTGCATTATGGCACAAGCACCCACTTTCTCCGTACACAACTCATTATTTTAAAGAGTTCCAATCTTAATCATCTTTTTTTTTCCCCTCCCAGCATTTCACGTGAGAGGTAGGAAAAAGGATTACACCAAGCAGCCTGATGGCACACCCTGTTGCATCACTAATCCCAAAACACTGTGTGTTTACAGGTTTATACTTATTGCGATAAAATGTTTCTCAAAAGTGGAGGCCATCTCAGGAACCTGACTTTGCTTTTTTAACCTCCAATTTAAAGAGGTCAATGATGCACACCTGAAAGTCACACTCTGTCTGCATCAGACAGCAAAAGACTCAGCTGATGCCACCAAGACCTGGAGAAGCAAATGGGGATAGGGCTGGTGCCTTCAAGATTGAAAGCATATGTGCCATATGGGAAGCTGATTGGCTTCAATGAGCCACCACAACCTAAAGGAGCATGCTCATGATGTGTAGGTGAAAAAAACCTCCACCAGAATAAAGCAACAATTTTTCTAAATCAAATCATATCAGTGATCTTCAAAACACAAGACTCGGGCACTGCTAAAAAAGGGTATCTTGGACACCAAAAACTTCAAACCTGTTTCTACAACTACTTGCAACCAAACCTCTCTCTGCCCCATCCAAGGAGGAAAGCAAGATGCCTTTCAGTCCTACCTGACTACACCTGCCTTTTTGGGTAATAGCCCAAGATGTGATTTAGCAATGTGGTATTTTCCGTTGCTGTTCCCTGGTTGGCGCATTCAAGATCTTGTCCTCAGTACACACCCGGGGCCATGCAGACACACTTAGGGGCCTGCAAAAGCCCTGCACTGCTGATGGGATGCTCAGTTCAGGGTCAGGGCCATGTTCTTACGTACATGTCTATGTATACACAGACATGCGCACAGCCACACAGATGTTTAATGGGCTAGACATTTCCAAGTTTAGAAAAACTTGCCAAGAAAAAAAGAAAAAAAAAAAAAAAGACTCCAGAACATGAATTTTGCTGCTTGATTACAGACGGGCTGAGAAGTCAGGAATATTTGTATTTCCATAGCCACTTTAAAGGTAAACAGTTCCCAAAGTCTTTTTCCCTCCTTTTGCTCTGCCAACGATGGCAATAGCTTCAGCCTGAAGGATCTGCCTACTGACGTGACCGCCTCTCTGCTCCTCTCCTGGCTGGAAGCCTTTCCTGAGCAAAGACTGAAAGTCGCATTAAACCGTGCTGAAATGGTTGTGCTGGTTTTGAACTGCTTATTATCTCTGGGGGCTGACCTGAAAAACAAGCTGGTACTTAGAGAAATTCAAGTTTCCCCTGAAAGGCAAATGGGAGGAAGGAAGGTTTTTTACAAGGAAAAGAATTCATTTACAACTGTATTACCCACAATTTAGGCAAAACAAGCAACATTTATAAGTATTTAAGTTAGCTTTGCCAAATTGAAAGGAAAAACGCCTGGTAATAACAGACGTTCAGAGCTAATGCGAACGATTAAAATAAATCCTGACACCGGGAATAGACTGATGCTCAAATCATGACAGACACCCGCTTCCAAGTGAGGACTCTCTCCCATGCACCATACTGGAAGTGTAACCCTGCCTAGCTGAGACACGGAGGCTTAACGCTGCCGAAATCTAACTTTAACAGCTGAATCAGGCTGATGAGACCAAAAACAAAAAAAAACAAAACCCAAACCAGAAGGAGGAAAAAAAACAGTTTCACGCCCTCCGGCTTTAGAGCAGAATGATAAATTGACATCGTGTTGTTATGAGCATAATCCTCAACTACTCAATCACTGTTAAAAAATAAAACATGATTCTGGGGAGATAAAAATAATTAATGCTGGTGCTGCTGAAGAATATGCACCTACACGAAGAGTTTCATATAAATAAGGGGTTGTTTTAAATCTTGTATCTCGCATCAGAGGAAGAGGGCACAGGTGCTCACACTGATTTAAAGCAAACTCAGCGCTGCCCACTTGATGGAAAAGCAAGAAAAGAAAAGGGGATAGCAGAGCCTCGGCAAGAAAACTGATACCACTCCGTTTCCAAACAAGCCTATTATGCCTAATTCAAGATTCACAATACATAAAGCGCCAGAAAAAATACCAGGAGCAGCCCCTGTTGACTAATGCCCTGTCTTTTCCAATCGAGGGTCACATCCAGTCTAACCGATCGCATGATAATGGCATCAGAAAAGGTCAATCAAAGACAAGCCGAAGCTTCCACTGCCTGGCTGACCTTCGGAGCTTGTGACAAATTGCTATCAGTCAATGTCAACTAATGACAGTGGCTCTTTGGCTAATCAATTGTTCTAAAAATGATCAAGAAAACTACTCGCAGGACAGCTCATTTTCACATCAATGCCTGTGAAGTATGAAAAGCTCATTTTTTTTGAGTTTTTAATAAGCTCATAAGTAAAGCAGTTACTTGGTAACAGGGGTCACCTTAGTGAAAAGACAGAACCTTTGTCTGCCTTTTACATATTCTTTTATTACCATATTATAGTAAAAATATGCCATGCCATTACTATGCCAGAGGGCTACATAATAAAGTAGGTAATACTTCATACTTTTTTTTTTTTTTTTGAGATAAATACTTCTGTGGTTTAGGGGCCTCTGTTTGGATGTAAATAATTGTCGATACACTCTCCACATATTGAAATGCAAAGCAATCACCACCAGCATGCAGGTGATGTGCACGCTCATTACTCACCCAAACTTCACGTGACAGAGCTGGTAGCGAAAGCCACACTGCAAAATCCAGCAGCGCTGCTGGGAAGTTAAAGTCTAACAGCAGCTATTTTGTTCTTAAATCCACCCACCCCATGCCAGTGCATCTTACGCCGAATTTTACATTCTGCATGTAAAAGCCAACATGGAAATGTATGTAGGCTTGGGCTGTGGGACATGTAGTACGGTTTTCCCCATATAGCAAAGGGGTGGCTGCCGACTGGAGATTTGTCCATCCCTTCATCATACCTGCCTCTCCCAGCATCATCTTCAGCCACTTCTCAAAGCCTCACAGCCAGACCACGCTTGAATCCACATTCATGCATTAAATATTACCAGAACAACAAATCCACACTGGTCTAAGGCTTGAGAAGTGCAGGCACAACTATGCTTTGCTTTTCCATTAGGAGCGCGTTAGGCAACACACATCGCAGAGCATCGCACCACAAGAAGCCTCTTGAGAAGACACCGCGTTGAGAGGGAACAAGGAGCCGTCGTTCAAGCACGGCACTGCTTTTTACTTGGGTTTACCTCTTTACTCGGGTGACTCCCACCCACAGCACCTGTACTGCCGAAAAGGATTTACCCCAAGGAAAACAGCCCTCGTCAACCGAACTGCCCCCAAAGCAATCCCCCACCTCACCACAGAGAAGGGGGGGAAGCGCTAAACAAGAAACATTAAAACTTTTGTTTTCCTCAGAGAAACTGCAAAGTGACAGCAGTTTCAGGTTACACCCTAAACCTGCCTTGCTATGGTAGTTTTTCAAATTAAAATATCTTCTGTGGGCTCAGCCACTTTCAAGCCTTCCATAGGCAAGAAAGAAAGGAGGCAGGGCAACACTTAAGCTCAGCCATAATTGGAAGTATGTGAAAAATGAAGTGTCAGTTCGGTCAATAAAGGGCAAAGGTGAAGGGGAACTGCAGCCCAAACTCGGTGCGAAATGTGCTCATTAAGACACCCAATCCGCGGGCTCCTGCCCACCTATCCCATTAGTCATCGGCCATCTGACCGCTTCAAATGCCTTGCCTCCCCGCTCTTATTACTTTTCTTCTCCCATGTTAAAAAAAAAAAAAAAAAAAAAAAAAAGGTGAGCGGGTATATAAATCCTTGCTCAGTCATCTGGAACATAATGTGGCCCTTCTGTCCCCCTCCGCCCGGCTCTGCTGCCTGCCTTCGCAGCCTCCAAACAACTGCCTTGAGATTCCCAGCAATAATAAACGCAATTGCCTTTTTGCCTATAGGTTGCCTGAACTCCTACGAAAGCCTGAAAAAAACCATTGCAGCCATTGATACATTTTTATAAAGAAATATCGCCGCTTTCTACTCCTGGCTTGGAAAAGCAGCAATTATTTGGAGGTTAAAAAAATGTTTTGAACCCAGGCTGAGGCTTGCCCAAAAAAAAGGGGAAAGAATACGCAGAAATAGGAGACACTGATGGATTATTTTTGTTTCCTTTTAAGCTGCGTAGGAGAGCTAGACATGGGAATTATAGAGCCCCACTCTAGATTAAAAGTGACTGTACCAGGGCTTTGTTCAGCATCCTTCTGACCTGACTACTTGACAAACAAACAAAATAGGTCTGTTAATACCCCAAACAGGAATCTTTTAAAGTTAGAATATGCAATAAGATAAAACAGTCTTGCCGTGAGCTCAGCATCACCTGCCTGTACCTTAGAACTTGCTTCTCTTTTTTTTTTAATAGAATTTAGCAAATTATTTGTCCCCTGAAAATTCTGATCTGTTTCCACCATTTGGAGACAAGACTTCCTATGGCTCTTCACGGTAAGTTCAGAGCAATGGGACAGTGCACAAAACTTTTTCATAATATTATTCTGCATTCCTGTACTATAACTATCCCCTACAATGACACAATACCGGGCCTTTATAAGAGGTTGTGTCAACGTGCTATGCAATAACATATCCTGCTGTTCAATGGCACAAGACCCCAGAACAGCTCCCTGGCAGTTAAATATGGATTTCTACAATAGATCGAAGCAGCTGGGAGTCATTACTATTTACTAAGTAAAT
The DNA here is from genome assembly GCA_034782735.1 of Sagittarius serpentarius. Lineage (NCBI taxonomy): Eukaryota > Metazoa > Chordata > Aves > Accipitriformes > Sagittariidae > Sagittarius > Sagittarius serpentarius. The sequence continues at coordinate 18,632,736 of JAVKLA010000081.1, forward strand.
AAATTTACATGTTAAAAAAGACTTTAAATTTTTTACAGGAAAGAGCATCTCCTGTTTTCCAACGTAATAGTTTGATGTGTGTTGTGCATAGGGACATAAATACGTTAAAAATGCACTTTGTGAGGATTAAAGGCAGTGATGAATCAGGTAAAGAAGAACATTTCCAAAAAAGCCCGAAAATAAACCTTAACATAGTCTGGGTTAAGGACTAAGGGAAGAAACTCTTGCTAAGGGGCTTAGGCTTTCCAGTCGGCGTGCCTCTCTGAAAATGCAAAGCTTATGCTTACATCCTTGTGACACCTTCAGCCAGGTTGGAAACCCGGCCCAGAAGGTGCTTTTACCTACCCCAACAGGGGAAGTAGGTTGTGGGAACAACCTAAAAATAGACAGTTTTAGAGGGTTATATTTCTGGCGATTAGATTTGGGTTTTTTTAAATGGCAAATGCGCTCTTGACAGATGGAACCAAAAGGAACTTTTACAAACTCCTAAAAATAGGGAAGCCCGTAATATACTGAATATATGTCACGCAACGCATGCTTCTCCAGTTAACTCCTGTGCTCACAAGCGTGAACGTGTGGGTCCCCAGCCTTTCACTGCCACCCCTCCGCAGCACCCGGCTGCTGCGGTACTGCCATGCCGGCCCTTCTGCTGCCAAGAAAAGCATACAGCAGAGGTGAACATGGGAGTTTGACCACCGTGTTACCACTCCTCACATCAGGCCACAGAAGAAAAGCCTCTAAATCACAGCATTTTGAACTTAAACGTAGTTGGCGAGAGGCAGGAAATTTTCTATCTTTTTCTTCTTTTCCCTTTTGGTCATTCAGGATCATGGTTTTTGACTTCTTCCCCATGTGGGAAGGCTAAAACCACGCTTTTTTTACGCAAGGTGTATATCCAGGCATGGGTGTGCTTAAACAAATGAGATTCCCCTATAATCTCAACCTTCAGAGGGCTTCGAGCAACCAAGATGTAAAGCAAGGCTCAGCGAGACCAACGCTACCCTTCCTGCATCCCTGTTCCTCAAGAGAAAGGCCATTTCCATAGGTGGCAAGTGGCCTGAAGGCAAGTTTCGGTAACAGAGACTCCCTGGACAGGGTTTCCTTTCCAAAACTCCCTTCCCAAACTTGACCCGAGAGCTCCAGTTAGCAAAATCCCGCTTTTTTTACTCTTTCCTAAAGTTTTAATGCAATGAGCCTTCTTCACGAAACACATCTATCAAGTGCTGGCAGCAATTCCCGTCTCAGTAGACCTTACTCTGGGATTTGGGTAAAAGTTTCAGAACCGGCTAAAGCATCGCTGACAAGTCTTTCTGTGGATATTTAATCGGACTCAAGCTCTAAAGTTACTTTAGGAAAAACCCTTCCTGACCAAGATCATAGCATGCACCTTGCTAGGAGCCAACCAGGATGGCGACGACAAAACATCAGATACGACTGGCACTCCAGACTCATAAAATGCCACATTTAGGAGAAAATGAAGACTGAAAATCTTAGAAAGTATACCAAGACCTGAGCAGCTCGATTTCCAAAGGGCCCAAGAGGTTTAGGAGCATGCTGGCAAGCCTCCCCGCAGATGTTTTGTCCATGCACATATACACATAAACACACGCGCATCCGTCTAATAAGAGAACAGCCCTATCCGAGTACAAAAACCCCATCCAAACACCATGTTTTAGTTCAAAGCCTACTTTTGCAGCAGCCTTTTCACCCTTAAAAAACCTGTGGATTTAAAGTTTGCTCTGAAAGCAAGGGGCTCTAATGAATATGTTGACACCACTTCAACTATAGCATTGTGAACAGCACCACGAGAATATATACGTATACATACTTGAAAGAAAAAAGGCCCCCTGAATTTATGTTGCATATCATTTTCCAGTAAAAGTCAGAGGTCAGAAGGTTACCAGTTTCTGCCTCAGCTCTGCAACAGTTTACTATTCCAGGCCCCATTTTTACTAGGCTATACTTGCGATGAAGTCAGCAACTTTTCTTTAAACAATAAAGTGTCTCAAATACTTAAAATTCTATAAAGAGATGTTATTCACCATGTACGTTAGGTCCATGCGTATAAAAAATTAAAATATACTGGTTTAGTTTAAAAACTAATCTTGTTAAATGCAGACTTTGCAATGCTAATCAGTACTGTTCAACCTTTTTTTGGAAACACAATTCCTTTGTTGTCTAACAGCACTTGAATGAAACATGATCATAAAACCAGATTTAAAAGTATATACCTATTGTGAGTTCAGAGTCAACTTCAATAAAGCACTCTCTTTTATATTCAGATTAAGGATCCTTTTTAAATTTTAATTGCATTAAATTAACACTAAATCCACTGCAGTTGGTCTCTTCAGAAAAAGTATGAAGCATCTAACCAGCTTCTCAGAAAAACCCAGAACTTCAGCTTTTTAGACTTCGGAGCTTCTTAGACAGCACTAATTATTTGTAGTATGTCCCACTTCAATTGCACCAAGCTCGTTTCATACTCGTCCTGCTAA
>JAVKLA010000081.1:18640309-18653965 GCA_034782735.1 Sagittarius serpentarius
CCCCCCCCCCCCCCCCCCCCCCCCCCCCCCCCCCCCCCCCCCCCCCCCCCCCCCCCCCCCCCCCCCCCCCCGGCGGCGAGAAGAAAGGGAGAAGGAAAGGAAGCAACAAAAATACTTGTGTATTTAAATGATCCCAGAAGTACCAATTGCCTCCCACGACCGTTACCAGGTGCCTCATCCACTTGGGGGATGTGCTGGGCTGAAAAGCACAAGCCCCAGCAGGTATTAGCACAACAGCCCCATTAAAGGGAGGACCACATTTGATGAGGCCTCCGAAGCAGCTATTGACTTGTGTCACGGTGAACATCAAGCCTTAATAAACAAAAAAGCCACAGACAAAATTATTTGGTTAATGGCTAAATTGAAGAGTCAATATAAATAACATTACATACACTTATTACTGCAATCCAACAACAGCTGGGCTTTGCGTCAAGTTAACACTAATAAGCAGTGGGGGAAACCACTGCCTTCTGCTTATATTAAAGAATAAAATGGATTTTTTTGAGCACCAAGCATGTGAAAAGGGAAAAAAACAGGTCCTGGCCAAGGAAAGCCTTGACTATAAGTACATAAATAAAAGAAATCGCTTTCTATTACAGGTGATAAAAATTGTACTCAGCATCTTTTGATATATATCTTCGCAGAAGTTTTGTGAGCACAGCCCTCTTGTGGGCTCATTTGTGTTTGTGTAACAACTGCAGACAGGGAACAGCTAATTCCTTTACCTGTTGGACGAACGTCTGCTCCTCCAGGCTACGAGAGAACTGGCTGCAGGTATAATCACTCATCCCCTCGCCCTGGAGGAACTGAGCTGCTGCCAGCAATTTGTCAACATAATCTGGGTTTATTGTTTCTTTCTGAGGTTTTATCTTATTTTCTTTTCCTAAATTAAATACTTATTCATTAGGGAAAAAAGTAACGCTTTATGTTTGAAATGTTCTTCAGATTTTTCTTAACTCCTCCCTTTTAAAAACCCTTCCCCAATCCTCTCAAGGGTAGTGACCCACCATGTTAGGAAATACTTGTGCTGACTACAGGCATAAGAACTCAAAGAGAAAAGGGGGCTTGCTTCATAAAGTCATCGCATCCATCTCCTACAAACTTAACCCATCTATTTAGCAAGGATTTACCTTTTGCATAGTTTATCCTTCTGGTTGTTGGCTATACTGATATATCCAACCTCACTTGGGCAAAACATTCAATACAGCTGCTCAATACCTTAAGTGTATAATCCATAGTACCGATGCTGAAGCTAGAGCTACATGATAGACAGACCTGGTCTTTGCAATCCACAAGCCTTATCCCAATTCACTTCCAGAGGGCATGGCTAGTAATAATCCTCAGGTAGCCTGTTTCCCATCCAGCATAAAAGAAAGTTTTTGAATTCTCTCTTAATTGGGAAAAAACCCTTGAAAAATACAAATTGGTAAGCAGGACTAAAAATACACTTTGATAATGTTAAAAATATAATGCCATGTATTTCCTAGATTACACACACACACATTGTTCATCCGATCTCTGTCAAGTGTGGACTTTCGGGGACCATGAAATCCACGGTCACGACTACCTTGATTTTCTGAGAGGACCCACTCACAGCTTTGCGATCTGAACATGTTGTGGGGCTAACCGAGGCTGCCAGCCAGCAATCCCACCTCGCAGCCTGCCAAAGCTGAGCGGGGACATCATGCGCGATACAACCAAAACCAAGGGGGTCAGAATAAATGATATGCGCAGGAACCTCAAAATGCTGCAAAATAGATGCTTTTCGTGCCATTAACTCTTCTCTCATCTGCTTCGTGCAACTTTGATTCAGAGGCGAATTATTTTTTAACAGAACAACAACAGAGGCACAAACATCAGGTTTGGACGGAAAAGAGGTGCTCCAAGTCTACAGAAATAAGGTCGTTGAAATGACAGACAGGCGGTAACTCCGCCTGCAACTAAGCAGCACAGCAAGGGTGACTCTTGCACAGATGGAAACCTTTGCAGCGTTAGAGGCAGCAGGGCCCATCGAACTAAAAAGCATAAGAAATTCTGCGTGGAAGTCTCGGCTCTGACCTGGATTCCCTTCCGAGCCCCAGAAAAGTCGTAAGCTTTCTATCTTTAGTTTCCCCGTATTTCAAATGAGGGTAAGACTTTTCTCTGACTCTTCGCAGCGGCATAGGAAAAATAAGATGTAAGCTGTCGTTATGCATGCAACATAGGACAGTTTCTGAGACAGATAAAAGGAAGTGAGAGCAGGTATCAACGCGAATACCACAGAGAATGGAAAACTGTAAACAAACAGGACTTTTGCCACTGATTTTTACAAGGCCAGGATTTCACCTGAAGGGACTAGAGGCACAAATAACATTGCAGAGTGCAAAGATCATCAAACCAACATCCACCAAACCATACTAGCTGTCTCCATTAGCCCTGCTATCGCGATTCATTGCTTAACCTACCCAGGTTCAGAGAAGGAGCTAACACCTTCGTGCAGCACGACACTGGCTGTGTACCCACATAGGTATCTCTAACACGGCAGATCTTTCCGATCCCCTCCGTACCCTCAGTGCACACAGGAGAAGAAGGTATGGCAGGGAAAGGAGAGGAAAGGGCCTGAGAGTCCCAAACAGCCTGAACGGAAAAGAAAACAGAAGTGCAAAAGGACAGGGTGATAGCACTTTCCAAAGAAAAAAGAATAATTAGAAGCAGCAAGCATAAACCACAAAAAATAAAGGAGAACAAAATGGAGATCATCAGACTGGGTGGAACATAAAGACAAAAAGGAATGGCAAAACCTACAGCTCTTTTCTACCAGGAGTCACCAAAGCCCCGTCAGTTCTGCAGGGGCAAGACTTTTGAAAAAAAACCACTTGTGAGCATTTGTGTGCGCACGGGAGTGTGCGTGCTCACAGCTATGCAGAGACCCCCCAGCCTGGGCTGCATTCTGCCAGAAGCACAGACCCACCACCTTCTGTGTGTGCTGAAATCAAATCTGCTGCGCTTGGGGAACCGTCTCCAAAGTCCCTCTGTGGGGGACAGCGTGGGCAGCTGGGCTTTCTCTCTGAGAAAGGACTCCGGAGCCACCGAAAAACACCTCTGACAATAACAAAAGCAAACTTCTTTTGGGCAGCTAGACCTCAGGTTTTGCTTCTTGCACTGCTGGTTGCTGCACGTGGTAGCCGTGATGGACACCCACGACACCTAAGCAGCAAGGGTCTCAATCACAGCGTGCCTTACATTTGATTGACCTTACTCCATTCCTCATTTTTTTATCTTAGCTCAACAGTAAACACTGCCTGCCCAGCCAGGTTAACCGAACCAGCTGATGGTGATACAGGGTTTTTTTCTCCCACACAACAAACATCAACTAATACTTTCTATTTAGAGCAACCCCACATTGTAAACCTGTCTCCTCCCTTTGATAAGAGCCGTATCGCTAGATAGCATTAATCCCCGTCCCTTTCTCAACACAAGGAAACACAGCTTCACCGTCAGGGTAGATAAAATCACTGCTCCATGTAGATTTTTTTAAGTCTAATATTGTGCAGAAACATGCACAAAGTTGGCCCCAAACGACACTGCTAGCTTCTGAAAGCTGGTGTGCAAGGCCTTGAGGTGTGCTAGTCTTCCTTGGCTCGTACTGAATTTAATAGGACTGGAGTATTTTCCGCATCTTTCTAGACCAGGAAAAAGGCCTTCAGAGACAAGTAAGAGTTTCCTGTTCAATATTTAATGTAATGATTCCTCCAAAGGTGTAAACAGGAAAAATGCCTCGCCACTTAGCCAGAAAATGAGTGTCTGCTGTCCCTTCTTTTTATTGCGTTTACGTGTTAGAAGTCATTTAGAAGGGGATCTGCCAGATGCCCAGGTCCGATTGAGACAGAGCAGGCTGTCAGATGGCTGGCTGAGGTCCCAAACCTGACCTGCCCGGGCAGATTTTGGGCGAGAGGGAGCCCTCAACCTCTCCCACCTCTCTCCCTTCTCCCCTACCAGGGGCCCAGGAGGCAGCCTTGGAGGGAGTCGGTGTTTCGGAGAGATCTGCACTTCACCCTGAACATTTGCGCTCAGGCACACAGAGAGGGTTTACTTACAGCAAAAAACACATCTCTAAGTATTCCCCGTACAGATTTTTGGGGGTGGTATCTTTTGGGAAGACAAAATTAACCCGTCAGGGCACCCTCTGCAAATTTTTTTACATGCGCACACATGCAGGCTCCGACTTCCAGCATCCCATTGTCCCAACCGGGGCTTCTTGGGGAGGGAAGGCACAAGCACAGCCCTCGCTCTGCAACGGCAATACTTCATTTCAGCTCCATCGCAAGCAAAAACACCAAGCGTATGTCACAACTATCAAATGGTCTTTTTAGCTAACTGACAACAGACGCCATTTGGAGTCAGCGCATTTTGATTACAGCGCATTGTTAGCAGGATTCAAGAGCCCGCTCGCCTCACAGTGTTGTTCAACACCAAAAATTAAATTGCGGTATAATTAGCTTCGCTCCAGCTACACCTTTCCGTCTGAATGGATACGATACCTGCAAAGGCTGCACTGGGTATAAAATGTGTTCCTGATTATAAAACGTTTGCTTAATCTCAAGGGCGCCGCCTTGTTTTTTAAGGCTCTCTGCAAGTCACGCACTCTGGTACGTGCTGCCCGTTATCTCCAGAAGGCTTAAAACTGGAATCCCCGTGATTCACATTTTCCAACGCTCATGGCCAAACCCTTCCGCAGATCAGCTCCTACACTTTCTACCATTTCACAACAAGCCAAATTTGCAGCGAGGCAGAAGCAGCCGAGCGGCCTGGCTCTGCGAGCCACATGCCAGTGAGCCGGCGGCCACAAAACACGCCGAGGCCGGGCCGCGGGAGCCGGAGGACGGCAAGCTTCAGGGGTGGTTCGCCAGGCTGAGGTGGCCGTGGCTCCCCGACACGTCCACCCACTCATTGAGGGATGGCTTGGAAGCACAGCTGGCTGCCAGAGTCACCCGAAAAAGTTGGGCTGAGAGGTCTGTGCGGCCTCGCTGTGCCTCCCAGGGAGGTTTTGGAGTACCCAGCGGGGCTCGTAGCAGCCTAGGGCTCACGGCATAGCCCCACGTGGACCCGTGCCTCGGGATGGGCAGACCGTCCACCACCCTGCAAATGCTTCCAGTCAGCCCCACTGCTCTGCTCCTTCTGCAGAAGTTACTGGCAACACTGCTACTTACTCCATCCAGTGTTAAAGTTTATCCCCTCCCTCCTTTAAATACATTTTAGAAGTGGTAATTATGCGGAAGGTACCAGAAGGGGCCAAAACCAAAGCACAAAGCCACCAATGCCAACTTTCACTGTCAGCCTTTCGATTCAGCGTAGTGTTTGCTTGTGACACCAAACAGAAGTGTTTTGCTTTCTTTACACTATTTTCTTTAAACTATCCACAGAATTAAACAATTGATTACTTTCACATATCGCTTCTTATTCTTATGTATCTCCTACACCTCACTATCATTATATGACATAGAAACTAAGGTATCAACCCTACCTGCTGATAAGGGAGAAGGAGAAGCAGAAAATCTCAGCCCACGAGCAACTAATCTCTCGCCCCAAAACCTCAGCGACAGACCTGGGAAGAGCACCTGTGTCTCCCCTCCTGCCTCGTGCCGTCAGCAGAGGGGCATTCCCCACCCCTGCCCCTTCAGCATCGCTATATCAGTTCTCACCCAAAGGATCTCTCAAACACTTGTTACTGCGAACCAAACCCTGGCTGAATGCACACGTGTGCATTTAAGAACAAAATTAATCCTCCCTGCACATACTAGTCATGCGCATACCCCCGCTCTGGCTTTAAGGAAGAATAGTAATAAAAAAAGAGATCCCTCACAGGGCTTATACGAATGTAGCAAGATGCATTCGTGCATACCATACTTTTTCCACAAAGCTGTGCCACAAAGCACTGCCATGGGCCTCACGGACATGGGAAGAGCACAATGACGCTCCCCTAGTAGGTGGAAGCCACGCTAGTAAAACTGGTTTGCGCAACAGGGAGGAGGGCCAGGAGCCTCCTGGGGTAACACAGCTGCAAAATCCGCCGGACAGAGAGGGGCAAAGGAGGGAACGGCTCAAGCACGGCAGCCACGCTGCCTCCGGTGTGTGTGGGCAGCGTGCTCTGGGCATCTCTTCCCGAGCATCCATGCAAACACTGGGCACCTCGTCCTGAGCATCCCTGCAATCAGCGGGCAGCGCTGGGAAGCTGCCTGCCGCCGACTCGCCCATGTGTTCGAAAGGCTTTTCTCCCCATCACCGTCACCCTCCCGCCGCAGTGATGCCCAGCGGCATCACTCAGCCGCAAAGCCGCTGTTCATGTCAAGCGCTGCCCAAAATGCCTGCGTAAACATGAACGAAGGAAAGCGCCGAGTTGTGACTTCAAACAACCTCGCGGTGACTCGGCTGTACCCATCAGCGAAACACAGCTGCGTCCGGGACGCAGTGGAGCTACTCCCCCATAACACTGCACAACAGTACGCAAGAGAAATTTTATAAATTACAAGCCACAGGGACATTACCCTCATCAAAAAATCTGGCCAACTCTGCCTACGCAAGGTACCTCCATGGTGCAGGGACGAGTGCAGGAGCTCGGGGGCCAAGGCCACCGTGGCACGGCACATCGCTGTGCCTGCACCCCAAGGAGCAGAGGGGTCCTCTGCACTGGCTCAAGCCTAAAACCAAAGTGCCACCTACTGAGTCTACAGCATTCATGTCTTCCCAGGAGGGTTTCTAGCAAAGGGCTGGCTACGGTTAATACTTAGCTTGCCGGATTAAGCCAAGTCTCAGCAAGCAGTCACCGTGCACGCGAAAGCACGCATCTCGGGTTGCTGCTGAGCACCAGCAAGCAGGTGATATCCCACCTGAGACCAGGGACATCTCTGCATACCTCACCCCAATGGAATGGGTAGCATGTAGACAGCCAAGCGAGGGGTCGACATTTTCACGTCCACGGATAAACCACAGCTTGTGCTGACAGAGCTTGCTCTGGTTCAGTCCAGGGTAAAACACCGATGAGACAAAACTCCTCGTGTGCCAGGCTTCAGACATTCGTTTCTACCATTTCTATTTGCGCAGACGGCCGTAGCCCTGCACCCCCGCAAATCGGACGGACAAAGCCACAGAGTTTTTAATCTGCTCTTCCCCTCTCCTCCCGAGAGCTATGCAGCCTTAAATGGAGCTATTTAAATCCAGCGTTAAAAACACCAGCGATGATCTGACCTTCTTGGTAACAACAAAACTGGACCAAAACCTAAAGACCAAATGAATGAAAAGAAAATTACAAGGTAAAGTTTGCCTTCCCTGAACGCACGCCAGCTGCAAGAATCTTAGATTACATCGATGCAGCTTTCCACATTTTAAATACAATAATTTTCTGTATTAAGGGCCCAGTAACCCTAATGGAGGCATAATTAGGCATTGATGCCATGCCCATATGAGAGAAGCTTGAAAAACTTAAATAAACTGTGAATGGCAGGATTAATACCGCAGCTTTTCATTTTGTACAGCTGTTTGAATACAGTACACTGCCTGTGATGGCATCAGCTGTTGCTTTACTCTTGGTCAGTATTTCTGAAGTTAAAACAGGCAGTTCTTTTAAGCAAATGAAGAATTACCCCTCTTATTGTTGGCCTGCTTATTTCAGCAAAGAGGGTCTGGATGCATATTTGCTTTATATTAAAAAAAAAAGAAAAAGAAAAAGGCAAACTGTAAACCAAATTAGCTGGCCAAATTCAAAGCCCGGCGATGCTAGTAAGAGAATTTTAATTTACTGCAGTGGCCCTTCAGAACGGAGGAGTAAGTAATGCAGTTTTGGAGATCATTTGCCCAAGTGGGAATATCATATAGATGTCTGGAGAGTCTTTGAGAAAATAGTTCACCTCGGCCCTGATTGAAGAGGAAAGACAATACTTTGGTGAAATAGAATTCTGTATTTCTAGGAAAGGCTCCAATAGCAAATTGCTTACTAATGCAAAGCCTTGTAAATTTTATTCTGAATGGAAGGGGCAACGGCAAGCGTGTGACACAGCGCAGCATTTGCACACACGGCTTAGCCAGTAAAAAGTAAATAAATAGGTTACTTATAAGCTCTAGAAGACACCCGAAAATACCTCTAACAAAAACTCAAGCTCAGTGAACTTCAAGCAAGAATACAAAACAGCTTCCAAAACTATCCTAACATTATTTTTTTCACCAGGTAAATTAGTTCTCCTACAAGTTAATTTTCAGTCTTGGTTTTATGGTTGGAAATATCAGCTGAGAAGAGTTAATCTAGATTTCCTTGCTGTCTTTAAAAACTGGTTTATCAGTGAATGTGGAAGAAACTATCTACACAGGGAGCACGTCAGGACAGCAAACCACCACCGCAAAATAAAACGCTCAGGTTACCGGGAGGAGGACTGATACCAGGGGGAGCCTAATGCCATATCCACTCGGGAAACGTAACCCCCAAACCGCAGCCCCCCGGATGGGGTGCAGGCAGCTCTCCCCCTGCCTCACAGCCCAGCTGAGCCCTTGTCCGTGCCACCTCAGCTGAATCCATCCCCAAATCCCTGGCACCATAAAGTTTTCCAATTTTTTTCCAGGCAGCGTTAAAAACAGTATCACTCTTGAGCTGCAGGAGCAGGAGCGAGAGGTGGGTGTGGAGCCCCGGTCGGGGCGACGACGAACGCCATCGGTTAAGTGCCGCTGCGGAGATGAATATGCCTAATGAAAAGCTTACCTAAAGCTTGCGGGGAGCCAGCGACCGGCTGGCCAAACCTCTCCAGTGCGGCGGGCACGAGGCCGCCAGGATGCTCAGGAAAGACGAATTAACTAAAAGTTAATGTGGATGTTCTCATTCAAAAGAAAAGTGGCCTACTCCAAAGGGGATTAGGCTAAAGTGAACTAAGGCCACTTTACTTCTGAATGAGAGCATCCACACAATAGTGCAATGCACTTTAACTAATGCACTTTAATTTTACACCCAATCAATTTGTCTTACCTCTCCTGAGCGTCCTTGTGTGGACAAACCCAGAGATTCATCGAGTTTTGAGGCCAGGCGGGAACCATTAGATCAACCCATCTCACTCCCCGCGCGTTATGGGCCATTGCCTTTCACAGTTATCCCTTTATTGATCCCCAAAACTCACGGATGACTAACGTATCACCTCCGATGGGGGGAGGGGACACGACATTTCTTTAACAGGGCGCCTGGCCTGGATTTGAAGACGCTTGCAAAACAAGAAGCCACCAAGACTTTCAGCAACCTGTCCCGCCACCAGCAAAAGAATGGCCAAATTTGGGCACAAATACATTTCTTTCCATCCCACCTTCCCCACGCCCCGCAAGTTGGCAAGGAAACGACAGTCTCTGTATTGTAACTTTTAAATCTCTCTTTTTTTTTTTTTTTTAATTGCAAACAGGCCCTTTGCTTTCAGGATAAACTCAGATTATTTTTTTTAAATTCACCTCACCAATGTTTAAATTTTCAACATTCACCCAGACGTCTACCAATGAATCTCAAACCCCATTTTCCAAAATCCAATAAGCCCCAGAAACCACTCACCGCCTGCGCTATCGCCTTCGTACGCACAACAACCCACATAAGCCTGAAATCTCCACGTTGCTCTTCACCTCTTGGATATATACACCCGAAAATAAATAAATGAAGCCACGACGGCAACAACCAGTGAGGCAACTCAACAAGCTGAGCCTGCAGAGGCGATGGGGAACCCCCGTGCCAGCAGCCCCCTCGCTAACAGAAAGCAGACCCCCACCACTGCCGCAGAGGGGCTGAAGCTTTCCAGGGATCCCACCGAAATGAAAAGAAGGAGTCCTGAGGACACCGGCCTGCAGGGATTCGGCTCTCACCTAAGCTCCGAGGCTGGGTTACATCTCTTTTTTTTTTCCTTTCGAAGGTAGCAAAAAGGAAAAGGCAACCACACTGAAGCACACCAAAGAGGAGCTGAACCATCAGCCAGCAAGTTGTCTTTAAGTCATGTTACAGAGTATCAGTGGTGGGTTAGATACAGGGCCATTAATCAGGGACAGAAATACCCTCAAACAAGGCGAAACACAAAATGTGTGCACTGTTAGACTTACCCTCTCCAAATATTGCTGCGACTGCAGGAAAAAACCCAAATATAAACACTAATTTCCAAATTTGCCATGCGAGTCAAAGCCTGCTCCAAGCAACTGAGAATCAGGAGGGGGACGTAACACGCCGAGGACACGAGGTGACCCCGCAGCGCACCCCAGTCTCTCCTTCTCCCACAGAACCCCCACCAGGAAACAATTCCAGAAACCTTCAAAAATTTTCTTGACCAGAAACAACCCTCCTCTTTATTTCCTTAAATTTGTTTAGATTACACAAGATAGCTCCTAACTGCATGCTCATGTGACCAAAAAACCCCAAACGCAGAAATGCAAAACAAAACAAAACAAAGATTCCCTAATTTAAAGAAGCTGTGCCGGATTTTCGCTGCTTTTAAAGCAGTATTTATCAGCACGACCTATGCTTACTCATTTTGATTGAGCGCGATATAATCTGATTTTATTTTTAAGTGCTAACATTGCCCGTTCTAGGCTGCAGCAACCCTTCTGCGTGCAAATCCCATTACCTTTATTGCTACCTGTGGATGAGCAGCCAGGGAAGACTCAAACCCTCAGCCATAAAACTTAAAGTAAAACTCATTTTTTCACAACTTCCTTGCAAACCTCCAAGTTGCCCCAAAATAACAATCTGCGGTCCCTAACAGAGACACCGCGACCTCCTGCTTATGGGAACGCCTCAGGATACGCTCGCAAACGTTTAGGACAAGTTTCAGGGCTACCTGGGGTTTAAACATAGCTCTGTCAGGTTTGATATTGAAAAGGATGCAAAAAATTAGGAAATTAAACTATCCTTTGCAACAAAAGGTAACTTCAGTTTGAAAAACTTTACACGGAAGTTAGGCCTGAGCATGCAACTTAAGGAAAGCAGCAAATACTATACCCAGCTGTAAGAACGGACACATTTGGGCTCTTGAATGATTTAAAAAAACAAAACAAAACCCAAAACCAAACCAGCAAAGATTCCTGAATTGATATAATAAATTAAAGAAAATATATTCAATCTCATATCTACTCAACAATATATTTACTTGCTTAAAGAAACGGAGAGCAAAGGAAACCTTATTTTGCTAATACAATTTCAGCCACAGTGTTTCGGATGATAACAGGTCCCAAATCTAAATTAATGCATTGTATCTTTACGTTAGTCTGCCAAGCTTGGGCATGAGAACAGCTCCTAAATATCACCGCAAAAAAAAAAACCAACATTACCCCAAAACAAACGAAACAGGAGTCCCTGGCTCAAGGTGGCATAAAGTCAGAGGAAGAAAATTAAATTTTGAGTCTTTTAAACGTTATTTTATTGGTCCTCCTCAGAGTCCTACTTGGCTGTAACTCTTTTATTATGTAGAAATGAATTCTACCTTGCACCCTCTGCACTGCATCTATTATTTTCATGCGTGTTCCTCCACTATGGGAGTACATATAATGAAGGCAGTAATAGTCTTAGCTCCCCCCACTTAAAACCATACATGGTTTGAAAATACCTGCGAAGAAGTCCCCAAGTAAAAGAGTATTTCTCAGTTATTTTTTTCCCCCAAGGCATTATTTTCGTATTGGCTGCAAGGTATAGCTAATACATTTGAAGTATTTGGGAAAGTTAGTCTAGTCGTAACTGGCTGATGCCCTCAACAACCCATCCACCTTCAGATATGCTATATATTGCGTTCCAGTTTACGATTTTTTCTTTGTAAAGAATACATTTTAAGTAATTTTTCCATTTTAAAAAAAGCTGTCTATCTGCATTTTGTTTAGAGAAACTCTGCAACTGCGCGCGTTAACAAAATCTATTGCAACATAAATAGAAGTGCTGCTTTATTATATACATATATATATATGATACACTATCACCCAAGAAGGGCCATCTAAAATGCCACAGTTGCAAACATTTAAGACTGTAACAAAAATGACTGAGACTCCAGTATCAGTTTACTATCCTTCAACAATTTCCCTGACAGTGGAGTCAAATAATGTTGAATTATGGACCTTCTTACAGGAAGTCTTATTTCATGTTCATTTTTTGATCATTTCCCTCCTAGTCCCTATAGGAATTTGGCTCTTTGCCGATTTGCCTTTAAAAGTTTCTGCGCACATAACTGGCTTGTGCATTATTAAATTATAATTTTTGTCAAGTAATACTACTGTGGATTTGCTCAACAAGTTTACTTTCCATAAGAAAATACTGTTTTGTCCCTATAAAATCTACCTTACGCTGCTAATGTACTTTATTTGGGTGTGGTGGCTACTTTATACCGTGTTTTCCTTAAAGGGCTTTCTGTAGACACGCTCTTGTAGGGGACTTTTACGGTTTGGACTAGAGCACCTGGGTGTCAAGGCGATGCGGCTTCAAGAAAACAGCCCCACGGTAATAGCTTAGGATGACCCAAGAAAGTGAATTTCTGCTCTCTGACTACAGAGAGTCTTCGGGGTTTTTTTTATCGGAGGGAGTTTTCCCATCCACATCACCCAACAGCTGTGTTTTAAATCTTTCCGGGCTCCGACAAACATTTGAAAATTTAAACATGCAAATGTTTGAAAAGCTAATGATTAAAAAAGGTTTATTTTGAAACTCTGAGGATGGGCGCAATCCTTCAGCTAGGCTTTTTAAAGGCCCCGGGGCCTGGTTGATCTTGAGTTCAATTATCCCCAGCAAAAACCCCAAACTCCTGCCCTGTACTTCTGGAGCCGCAGCGGTAAACAACAGCTCTGCAGGTCCCACCCTGGCAAGCAGCGGGGTCGCGCCCGTGGGAGAAGGATGCTATTTTAGTGACCTATTGCCACTGAGCTAGTTAAACCACTGAACAATGGTTAGTGTTACGGGGCTTTACTTCGCAAAATCTAGCATTAGTGTCATTGCTTTCCATTAACCGGGGGACTTAAAGGCACTAGCATTGAGGGGCCTATAAGGAAGAATAAATAAGGGGAAACCAATAAATTAAAAAAAAAACCAACGCCCCGTTAACTGTAACCTTTACTACCACAATATAGGAAAATGTAATTAAATCCATAATAAAAGCTTTTACATACTTACTCTTTTACTACTCTCAAAAGCACAACGGTGGGCAGGCTGAGGGACGGACGGACGGACGGAGAACCGGCCCGGCCCGGCCCCGCCGCCGGCCGGCAGCCCGCCAGCCCCTCGCCCCCGCCGCCAGGCCCTGCGCACCCGCGCTTCCGAGGGCCGCGCTGCCACAAACCCTGCGCACCGCGGAGGGACACCCTCATCGGCCGCCGCAGCGACGGGCACTCAACACCTTGTTATTTAACCGTTGGGGCCCTGACACCGCCGGCCTCGCCGGGGCCGGACGTGGCACCGGAGTTTCCCGGGGGCGCGGGCAGCCGCGCGTCCCCCGGTAACCCCCCCGCCCTCCGCGCAACTTCCGCGGACCCCCTTGCGCCGCCCGCCCTCCGCGGGTTTTATCCGCCGCCTCGTCGGCCGGGGCGGGACGCGCATTTTTGCGCCTTTTCCCTTCGACGGGGAAAGCAAAGCCCCGCTTCCCGCGCAGCTCCGCGGGTGCGGAGGGGTGGCGGCGGCGGCAGCGGCGGGGCTGCGCGCCCCCC
>JAVKLA010000081.1:18669644-18757152 GCA_034782735.1 Sagittarius serpentarius
GGAAAGCTCGTAGAACCGATTCCGGGGACTGCGAGGCTTAGCAGCCTGTGTTCGTGGCAGATCTCTAAGAGCAGGTAGTAAGGGGAGGGCGTCAGGGTCCCCCCGAGCCCCCGCTCCAAGAGTTACCAGCTGCCCGCAGCTCCCCCCGGGACAGCGCAATCCGCCGCTCTCTGCATCTGTGGGTGCATTATCATAGACTTTTGCATAATTGCATATTGACTTTACTAAATGGATCTGCAGAGCTATTTAAACACCTCTCTCTTCCATCCGCAAACAATTCTCTCAGCAAGAAAAACAACCCCCCCAAAAAGGGGGCTGCAGAAAAGCTTCAGGTTGCTCTTGCTCCTTCATTTTGAAGCATTTATTAGGGCACAAGTGGCTCATCTCTAAGCGGTTTGGATCCGACTTGGTGCGTGTGAGTGCAGGCAAGCAGACGGGATCCGCAGTAGCGCGTGTGACAGCCGGGATGGGTGGCTGTCATTCACTTTGGGGCTTACAGGTGAGTACGTGGATGTATGTGCCTCTTTCTGAGCTCCCTTGGATGATTTTTGGCCAGCTATGATGGCCGTGAGAAAAGCGTACACGGGTACGTGTGTGTGTGCACACGAGGGACTGCTCTAAGGACAACTTAGGAAAAAACCCTCCTTGTTAACCATTTTTAAAACCTCCCTTGGAGGAGAGGCAGTCAAACGCCGGCATCCCCCTTTCCCTACGCCTCCCCAGTCACGGCAGTGCCACGCAAGCCACGTCAGCCCCAAACCACAGAGCCAGGCTTCGCCTCCAAGGACAGGAGTGCTCATCCTCTGCCTGTGCTGGCCCCCCCACTTTGCCGTCCCCTCTCCATCCTCCCCACTTGTGGGTTGGAGCAGAAGCAGCTGCCCTCGCCCTTGAGCCTTGCAGGGGAAGGCGGCCTCCTCCCGCACCAAGGCCGGCTCCCCAAGGCAGCAGCTGTGAAAAGCAGGCAGGGAGGGAAAAAAAAGGGAAGGAGAGAAGGAGGGGGGTCGGGGAGGGAGGCGGTGAAAGCTGCACTTTCCTCCGAGCAGAGCGAGCATTCCCTCGGAGGGGCCCCAGCCCCAGGAGCTACCTCCCGAGCCCTGGGCCTCCCACACGGCAGCAGCAGCATCGCCTCTGCCGCAGCCCCGCAGCCACGGTGGGGGCAGCCCCGCTGCTCCCCGGTGGCTCGGCCCCCGGCTGCTCCACGCCGGCCTCGTGGGTCTGGGGCGAGGGGCCGGCGAGACACGCAGGGACCAAGCCAGGCCTGCCTGCTGGTTTCAGACGGGAAACTCCAACTGCCCGGGGATTCGGAGCATCCTGCACGACGATGAGATGTTGACGGTCGTTTTCTGTGGCTTAAAGGGTTCACAGAAAGATCTGCAGGGGTCTGCAGTTGTCAAAGGGAAACCCCAGTCAGAAGAACCCACCAAGATGCATCAAGAGAGCATTTTCTTCCAGCTTACCCCACTGAGCACTTTTTTTACCTCGAGCATGTTAGCTTTGCTTGAGAATCTGTAATTGCATTTTAAAGAAAATGCTCTCCTGCTCTTATCCTCAACTTAGTCATGAGAACAAGACAAGAAATCAGACAGGCACCCAAACTCTGGAAAGGGAGTATTTTTTACATGGAATCAGAGAAACGCCTCATAGAGCAATCAGCTCAGCTCTCCTCAACTGCAACACTATTTCCCTGCATTTAGCAGACTTCAGATCAACCGAATACTCTGTATTTTAGCTAAGAAGGGCTCTCAGCATGCTTTGAGGAGGACTGTTGTACCATTCAACCTTTCAGCTCAAACTTCCAAAGACATTTTGCTGCTTCTCTCAACAAGTGCAGTGACCACAGTCCACACAAAATTTGGCACATAATTCCTGCCAGAGATATAAACCATCTTTAGCAAACGTGGGCAGCAAGCCATACTTCAGGCGTTCCCTACCGGCCCACGTCTCACTGAAAGTCACCGGGATTAAATGCCTAAGTCAGCTTTTGAAAAGGGCTGTACCCTTTTGAAGGTAGATACGTATCGTAGCGCACGTAGACACAACCAAAGTAGCTTAGAACCTCTCCATTGCCGAGCCAACAAAAGCATGTCAGCAGGCTCTTCCCACCCAAGCGGTCCCAAGGGGATACCGGGGACACTGAATTCTTTGCCTCACCCCTCTTCTTCCCTCAGAATACCACTTTTATGCCTCTCTGGATGCAAACAGGAGCAGAACGGAGTCAAGTTCTCCAAGACACATTTACTCCCTGTCAGATAAAGGTGAACTGTGGAGAAGCACTAGCCCACCTATTGCTTCTGTCCCCTTCTCCATTTCCACCATCCCTTTTAGTCTGATCTTTCTTGACTGCATCCCCTGAAACAGGACCGCTCACCCAAATGGTGTGTGATGGCTTGTGGCATTGGGGGTGCCACTGTATCAGCCAAACATCTGACGAGCATGTGTGCAAGATGGGAAACCCTCATTCCACGGCCAGAGCACTTAAAGCACAGAAGGATTTCAAGGGACTCGACCAAGAAACTACGTGGTGGCGCAAGGAACAGAGGTGAGATAATTTGCCTCTCGGCCCTCCGCTTGAAGACAAGCTGTTCCCACCCCTCTCTTCATTAACTCACAAATAGCAACTCTGGACCTTGCCCAGGTCTCTCTCCCCCAGAATATCTTGCTTTAAATTATTTTTTCCATACCATCCTAGATCATATTTCTTCTTTTATGTTTCCAAGTTGAAGTTTATTATAGTTTATTATAGTCGTCTGCATTGCTGATCATTTGTAACCCTTTCTATTATTTTCCTGTCCTTGCTACTATTTGAAATGCTTCTTACTTCAGTCCTCTTTTCAAATGTTATTACTCTACTGCTCACCCCATTTTTCCACTAAGCCCATTCTGCCTTACTTTTATTCTCATCAAACTTGAGGCCGTGGCTGCTCCTTCTCCTTTGCTGTACAGCACCACCAGGTAATTTTTTTCCCGACTTTTCTATACACACTACACCTCTCTGTTGATGAAGAGACCCTCACTGGGTTTCACTAGTGCCAGCCACGTTGTCCTTGCCATTAGTGTTACATTTCTAGTTATTCTTGCTTCTTCCCAAAGCCTTTGAAGTCACGTAGAGACAATTTGATTCGTTAGTACACTCAGTCTTGCAGTAACTCTAGCTTCTGCTGTAGTTTCTGTATTAGAAGCACATGTTGGTCCATAAGCTAGGGGAAAGCTCCACTGTCTGACTGCCCTACGTAGTTCAAATTCTGCTTTAAAAACCTTTGCCTTGCTGAACTGGAGCAGCTGGTGGCTTTCTGCCTTGGGTTTCCATACCTGGGAATGCCACCTCCTCCTCCCTCCCTCTCTCCCTCCCTCCTGGGATGGCAAACTCTTGGAGCAATATGCTTTCTCTTTCTGTGTGTCTCCAGACTGGAAGGTTTTATGACAGCTGCATGTGTTTGCTGTTCTCCTCACGATTTTCCAGAAAAACTGTGGTTATCCCAAATATTTCCTGACTGAGATGTCATTTAGCTTCACTTAGGCTGAGATCCATTGGCAGCACTCTTCACAGGATGTCCTTATGGCGCCTTCGTTGGCCTTGTTGGGTTGGGAGGCAGATAACCGCTTCATTTCTTCTCCTGGCCTTTGGAATGTCGGGCCAGGCTGCTCCATGAGGGATCACCTGAAACAATCTCTTGCCTTCTTGACTCAGGTGGCTCCTCCCAAGGCCATTCTCAAAAAACAACGGTGTGGGCATCAAAGATACGAAATGTGGCTTGACACACATTCCTTGCTTAGTCTTCCTGTGCTGTCCTGCTGCTGTGCTTTGTCTCCACTGAGTGTGGCTCCTGGGTCTCCACCTCCTTGGATTGCTTCTTCACTGCACAGTGGGTTTGCGTGTTCCTCCAAACACACGATGAGACCATCACAAACAGCCACTAACTCTCAGAGGAACTCCACCTCTTGTGCGTATTAAAAAACATAGTGTTTCGAGTAAGAGACCTCCTAAGAAAACTCTACAGCGGGACCACCTGTTGCTCTGGGCATGTAGTTTATTCCATTCCTTCTTTCCACTTTCCAGTGCTTTTCCTAAAGCTCTTCTTACCTGCCTGTCTCTTAATATAGATTTGTTTAGGAAGCCAAGCCTGCCTGCCTCATGTTTTCCCTTGGATCTGTTCCCTGCTCCTAGCCAAGGTTGCCTATGGATCCTGCTTTGAAGTTCTTCTGCGACACATTGGCTGCACTCGGTGACTCTTCCCGCGGCTGACGTCACCTCGGGGGTCCCTCTCCAGCAGGCCGAGAGTCACATCGCCTCCACTTGCTTTGATCAAAATGAAATCCATTTACAAGCGCCTGACAAGCCGGCACAAACAGGCCCACAGGTTTCTAGCCAAAACTAGCTGACATAAAAATATCCCAGCTTCAACTTCGGTTGAGTCCTTAAACTAGCTAAGCCAAGGCAAAGCCCAGAAGAAAAAAACCATTTCATTTCAATTTACGAGCACTTTCTGTTTGTTTAGCTCAAATGAATCCCTCATCATCAATTAAGCAAAATCAATGTAAGATCGGTTTAAACCAGAGTAAGTGTCCATACAGGGTTTTACCTCTGTATTTTAAAAAGTTAATTTAAAATTAGACTTCAAATCACTTTCCTGCTTGTAAAAGTCCCATTTCTAGAGACGAGCTGGGCCCCGATTAGGAATGGTGTTCAGCTCCAGCAGGTGTGGGTGAAGACAGTAGAAACAGTTGGATCTCAGTGATGCTGGAAATCAGATTCAATCCCAGCACCTACGGTGATTCAGACTGCACATCCTTCAAACCTTGGTAAAACCTGGCTTTCGGTTGCTGTTCCAATGAGATGAAGCAGGTGGTCTCTGTGTCAGAAAAGTTCATTTTTCTTTCCGATTATATTGCGAGACTCTGCTTGTGTTTGCTAAGTTGTTTTCCTGAACTCAATAAGCACAGCAATCATCTAGGAGTAAAAATGAGGGGTTTCAGGTCAAAAGATTACCACCCACTTTACTAAGTTTTCCCCTTTCAAGTATTTATAACTATCGAGGGCTACATTGGAGGGAAGGAGGGAGGAAGGGAGGAAGGAAGGAGGGAAGGAAGGTGTTTGCAGCCAGGCGACTTTGTATAATCCATCTTTTCTTTAAAACTTCAAGCCCTACCACAAGGAGGACAGGTCCGACAAGTTGTAGAAAACACAGTTTGAAATAAAATATGTTTGAAGCGTTAGGGAAGTACCTTCTCTATGTGCTCAGTCCTCCGCTTCCCACCCATTTCCCAAACAGTTTCTCCAGCGTCCTGAATCCATGCATATGCCAGATGTGCACTGGCACTTGCACACACATGCCAGCTGTGCCTCGGCACACACCCTCCTCACGACACGAAGCCACCCATCGCCCCACCGGCTTCTGACCGACAGGAGGGGGAAAGCTTGAATTTGTTTCAATATTTTCTTCTTTTGACTGGTTTTATTCTTTGCTGTTGAGCCTGTAATTCAGTTTGGCTGCCACAAACGGTTAACTCCATAGTGGGAAGCTATGAAACACTCCCTGAAGGCATTTGGTTGTATCGCCGCAGCCTCCAGTTTTGACGTCCAGTTCCCCCCCCGCCCCCCAAGGCCCACAGAAATGGTGGGTTATCAAATACCCTCTGGGATTACTGTCAGAACTGTTACTTTGCCAAAAAGAGGGTTCAGGCTTTCATGGTGGGAGGAAAGGTCTGGAATAGAGAGAATTTTTGCTCAGGCACCACGAAGCATCAGATAACCAACCCGTTCCCTTCACTTTCACACCCAGTGAGATCTTATTCCCAGGCTGGTTTTATGTCAGCACGGGGACACAAAGGCAGAATTTACGTCCACCAGTGTGCATTAACTCCTGTCCTGACCAGTACTAATTACCGCTAATTATGTGGGACAGTGTTAATTCTTTCAGCAGCGTTACCGCTGGCCTTACATTTCTGAAAGTGCCTTTGGGTGAGGTAGCTTACTTTGAAAAGATATTTATGTGGGGAATAAATATAGAGTAGCTAATACACTGTAAATTTACACCACCGGATAGCAGGTCTCTAAAACATGGGGGTCTCTGGGCACAAAGACAGACAAACCCTTGAGTTAGAACTACTCAATAGAAAGGGTGGCAGGATCACCCTGTGTGATCTTGGGAAAGTAATTTTGACCGGGCATTTCTCCTCTGTAAAACTGGAAAAATAATATGTCCCTAACCCTCTCAGGGGTATAATATTTATTTTCTCTGCCTTGCCAATCATTCTCTTCACTTTTAAAAAAATATTCTCCAAACCCTAATTGTTTTTATGTGTTTGCAGTATAAGACATAAAAG
The DNA here is from genome assembly GCA_034782735.1 of Sagittarius serpentarius. NCBI lineage: Eukaryota > Metazoa > Chordata > Aves > Accipitriformes > Sagittariidae > Sagittarius > Sagittarius serpentarius. The sequence goes on from JAVKLA010000081.1 coordinate 18,675,969, forward strand.
ACATAAACCCATCATATTTTTCTATACTGTATTTTCCCCATTGTGCTGTACTGCTACCACGAGCACTTTGCTGTGCAGAGGCTCGGCTATTTGCTGAGAGGATGAATTAAGACATCTAAAGTGCTTCAGCATCTTGGCTGAGTGGCACTGCAGAGCTGGAAGGTATCATTAGGCCAAATGGCTCTTTTCTGCGGGAATGAGAATCCCACATTTTTCAGTGGATTAAGGAAAACCAGTTCACGTTCCTCTGTGCCCCCATCCTGCAAACACAGGGCAGGAGGCCATGGCTTTGAATCACCGAACTCCCTTCACTCCCTTTGGTCTGGGCATTTCTCTCCTGACTTGGATGTCAGGGTCCAGCCTGGGAAGTCAGGAGTCGTCGTATGACCCCAGTCCACGCTGGCATCAGCATCGCTGCAGTTCAGCTCGGTATTTCTCCTTCCAGAGTCTGCACAGTCATCATTACGGCGCAGCAACACGGTCCTGGATGGTTTCGTTGACATTGCCGCCTCCTTCAGCAAGACTGCTGTAAGTTGGGAAGCCTTGCTGTTAGACCCACTTATGTCTGGTCCCTTTGACCCCTGGCAAGTGGGCTAGTGCCCACCTGCCTGTCAGATCCATGGAGAAGGGCCAAAAATATATAGCAGAGGATCTAGCTCTTTCACTGTTAAATGGTTAAGTGGACCTGTGAGGATTCCCAGCTCCCGGAAGTTTTTCTTAGTGGCAGGTCACGGTGTGCCGGTGTCAGGGGTGTGCTGGTGCTGACAGAGGAACGACGTTTCGAAACCTGCTGGTGAAAGGCTGACCTGGTACCCTGCCAGACTGCACAAGCTGCTGCTTCTCCGCATAACCAGTGTATGCACTGAGCCAGGCTGTCTCTGCCTCCAAGGGTTTCCCGTCTTTGGATGGGACCTTTGCCCACGAGTCCCTCCTTCAGTCTAACCAGCAGTCAGTGATACTTTGTCTGCTTCTCCCATCACTGGCATTTCGTTGCTGTGGGCTCTTCCCTGGTTGCTGAGCGGATGATGCGGGCAGACGTGGCAGCGCAGTGCTGAGAGCCTGCTTCTGCAGCACTGGTGCACTGGTGATCTCTGGGGCTTCTGAAGCCACCCCAGAGATGACCTCTGTGTCCATAGTTCCTAAAGACATCCCAAAGAGATGCTTCCCCGCTTCCTCTCCGGAAGTAATAGGTTGGAACACCCTTTCCCTGGCATCACTCACCACACTGCAAACGCTTATTCCAGCCTTTCCCACTGCTCTTGCAGCAATGCCCATGTCGGGCTGGGGGGTCTCCAGTCTCAGGCAGGCTCCCTTCTTCCCCAGGCTCCTTTCTCCAGGGCCTGTGTACTACATTTGAGTTTGTTTTCAATCCTTTCCCTGACCATTCAGCTCTTCGGAAGCATTTTTCTGAGCGTTTCTCTCAACAATATGTCCAGTAAGCTGGAATCAGATGTACCACAAATGGTTTTTTAAGTAAGTCATCTTTTATATTTGCAGATGGATGCCAAGGTTCTTGACTCTGCATAAAGCAATTATCCATCTGCTTTTTGGTTTTTAGGTGAAAGAACAGGAGTCTTGTTTGTCCGAATACAGTAGTACACAAGCATGCATCAGTGCTTTCAGTGGCTTGGGCGTTTGGCTGTCTCCACTGCTGCCCTCCCCTCCTACTTTTACAAGTAAGGGGCAACATTTGGCCTTTGCATTCAAATTGCACTTACTTTTGCACTAACTTCTCAGTTCCTAAAATTTTAGGCTTAATTAAAAAAAATATAGGGGAGGGAGGCTGCATTTTCAGCAAGTTATTTCCCTTTTCCACTTCCCTATCTGCCCATGACACTTTCTCGCAGTGGCTCCCTGCAAACTAGCACCTGCAAAGGCTCAGGTGGGGGGAATGGGTCAGCTTATTCTCTCGCTTCCCCCAGTTTTAACTCACTTACAACTGTACCAACTTCGGCAGAGCTGCTCTGGTTTATGGGGCTGTAAGCAGTGGGACCGCTGTTCTGTCCTTTCCCACTCCCTGCCGGAGAGCCGGGGAGAGACAAGCAGCTTCCGAGAGGCTTGTTGGTTCGTGTTCATTAACAGCAGCTGTCAGACAGCTCTTGCCGAAGCTCCACATCCTTTCAAAACCATCACAGCTTTCTACTTCACATAGAAATATGCAGCAGTTTCGTTTGTATAAAACCTGCATGAATAAAAATTTAATCTAAGGCTAGCACTGCTCTAACAGCAATAATTTCTCTTAAAGGCTGAATACAAAGAATACTAAATACTGTCTATAAATAAGACTATTTAATAGAGAAGTGATTTAATAAGCTTACTGGTAAAATCTTCCCTGCCACTTTCAACCCCAAATATAGGTCTTTTTTCTTGAGCAAAACTGGCTTGCTGTGAGGAGAACTCGGGCCCCAGTAAACTGTGATTTTTTAAGGTGAAGTCATTCAACTCAAGCTTTCCTGTCCAAAAGGAAGAGGAAAAATATCTACTTAAAGGAAATATTAGTTAATCAGAGGACATCCCTTTCATAATAGAAGCTACTAGGGGATTTAAAAGCACATTCTAATTATAATAGTTCCCTAATTATCTGCCTAACATCTCATTTTTCTGTCTAATCCCACTTTTAATTATATAGTACCTTTTTTTGCCCATCACGCAACTGAAGTACTCTATTTTACTGAAAATAAATCCTTTTAACTGGCGATGTCAGAGAAGAAATATTGTCGCTGCCCCCTGGAACGTGCGCGCTGCCAGGTAGGGAAATGCCTTGCCAGTGATTTTGGACAAAGCGCCTGGATGCGCCCTTTAGAAACAGTCTCACTTCAAGCCTTGCAGGTTTTCTTAAGTGAGAGAAAACGCTCTAAACCACACGGCTCTCTGCAAACATGCCCAGCTGCAAAAGTCTTCCAGTATTTAGATTTGTTTTTCAAACTGTTGCAGCTTGGTCCCCCCTTCTGCTGATGTTTGATGGGATCCCCTCCACCGGCTGATGGCAGAATAGGATTTGGCCTTTGAACCAAGCCAGCATGCAATTTGCCGAACGGAAGCAATATTTGAGCTATGTTATCTATGAGCATCTGGTCATCAAGATCTTGCTTAGCGATTAGCGAGCCAAGAGGAAACCCTGTGGAGGGGGGAGAGGAAATCCCACACGCGGGGTTCCCATTTCCAGCCCTGCCACAGGTTTCCTGCTCTATCCTCAAGCAAATCCCAGCTCTCTGCTTCCCGAGAATAAAAAAAAGAATTACCCTTCAGGGATGTTGTCAGGCTTAATGGATGTTTATAAATCGCTCGAACAAAAGGTGCTATGTCAGTGAAAAGTACTCTTCCTGATGATTATTCAAATGCTCATTAAAATGCATTTTGCTCCTTCCTTTCCCTTGGCTTGTGTGGGAGGCAATTGAAAGATACAGTCTTTGTGGGAAAGTGGGAGAGTGCGAGCGCTTTCCTTTGGGTGTGGGAGCGGCAAGTTTAGAGAGTTAAACACCTTTGGCACACAGGTAGGGTTTCATCCAAGGCCTTTCGGCTCCTAGCCAGGCTGCAAGCTCCGACAGACCTGGGGCTGGCGAGTTCCCTCCAGGAAGACAAGCCAGGGATTAATGGTACCAACCCCTGCTCAGATTTGCATGTATCATTTCCTTAGCTTTGCTCCTGATGGAATTAGGGATCATCCTTTAGTGAAAATTATTCTCAATGTGTATTTAAACATTAAAAATGAATATGTGTGTGTGATAAAACTTAGGGAATAATTTATAAACAGCTAACGTAACGCGAGATATGGAGTACTTGGCTGCCCTGCAAACCTGCGCAAATGTCTGTATAACGCTAGGATGCTTCTTTCTTCATGGATGTTTCATTATGTCTCGCTGACCCCTTCACGGTGGCTTGGTCTGCCAGGGTCCGCTGCCATTTCCATGTATTAAAAGCTGAAGAAGACATAATATATCTCCATCCTTTTCACTGCATCGGACAGCAGCTTGGCATCTGAGCTGGCAGCCTAGATGCAACATTTTTCACCCTCCGCAGCAACCTAAAGCTGCATGTACGACTGCTTACGCTCCAACAGCATCCACAATGAACAATAACGTTTTCTTTCTGCCAACTTCCAGATCAGCAGCATCAGCTGTGGATATGAAAAATACGGATTTCCTGGTAAGGAGTTTCTATCCAAAATGCAAAGAATTTTATGCTTTTCCAGCAAAAAGCTGCTGCAAGTAATAATTAATATCGTTTCTAATTAAAGTGCACTTACTTGCTCCTATCATTATTTTTAAAGACAGGAGATGCTTCTGCAGGGCACGATGACTGCTCCCAAATACAGTCCACTCTGTTCACCCTTGCAGTTGTCACGTAGTGCATCAGTAGTGACCCCTCCACTACCATTTTGACTCCTACTTTTTCCCCTCCCCTGGGGGATAGTTTTTCTGTCTTGTCCTTCCTTTATACAAGGCAAATCCTCACTGCCACTGCAGACAGCTGCTGGGATGAACTCCTCTAGTGTATTACACAACCACAGGGACTGGCACTTCTTGCATCTCCTTTGCAAAGCCTGAACCGACTGTTCAAAGTGTGAACCAGGGGTGAGTCAGGCTCCGTGAATTTCTCTCTTCCGTGCAAGCCCAGTCTGATCCTGACCATACCCCAACCTTTGCTCTATACCCATTGGCAGGTAAGAACCAGGCCTGGTATCACCCTGTGCTCGATGCTCAGCCAATAAACTCGCAGGTTTCAAGTCTTCCTCTATTTTTTTTTTTTTTTTACTTCTGACTTTTGTAGCTGTTGCCTTTTCCCCTCTGGTACCTCTGTGCCTTCATCGTGTTGCAAGTTCATGTGTTGTCCAATACATGTCCCTTCAGGTCTTGAGGTGGCCTTCAGTGCCTGCCTCTCTCTCATCCAGGGCTCAGACGTGATGCACACCAAGGAGCTGGAAGAAAGGGCAGCACTGTGTCCGCTGGAGCCTTCCTGCCCTCCTCTTCTTCCTCCCAACTTGCCTTCATCCACTGACCACTGTGGCATGCACCGACTCTACCTTCACCCAGCACCTGGAAAGGTGTGCTTTCACTCAAATATTACCTGGCCCATTCTTCTTTAAAAAATGGGTTGTTTAGTTTCATTTTTCATCACTTAATTTCTTAGCTAATTCAAACAGCATCTGCTGGGTATACCAGCGGTGAGACTGGCTGCTCTTTTAACAAATTTAGTTGATTTAGTCAATTATACTGGCAGGCAAACTTCTTCAGCATGCTAAACTATCCTGTGCAGAGGGCTGATGCTCCACGAGGCTCCTTAGCCCCAGGACAAGGGGCATCATGACCTGATGGGGCCGGTGGACTGCCAATAACAGAGTATGGGGACAAATCCAGTCCCCCAAGCATCCCCAGGCTATGCAGCCCTATCTCCATAACCACGGACAGACTGAGTTTGCTTAGGAAAGGCCTAAAGCCCCTGCATCCCTTAGCAAATCTGCACCCGGTGTGACGCTCCAGCTAAATCTTGCACATGCTAATGCACACATCCTTCCCTGTCAAGTAATTAAAATGCAGTGGATAAATGATGGACGAGCAGGAAGGTGGGAATACTTAGCACTTTGGGCAGGGGACAGGAATTTGTCTTCCCAGCGCCTTCACAGATGTGCAGTAGAAATGTGATGGTCACTTAAAGCAAAACTTCCCTATAGATTCTCAGCACTGGCCTAAATTTCAACTTAGGTTCTTGACTTGGCACACAACACTTTGCTAACCCAGCTGTGCTTCACATCCCATATCCAAGGCCTGAAAAGCTGGTCCTCAGCTGTTTGCATGCCTCACCTCACCCCTCTGCAAGAAGGAGCTGTAAGACTGCATGCCTTGTCCACCACCCTCCCCGACCCTCAAGTCTGACAACTTTAAATGAAAGATGCCGTCTTTGCACAACCAGGTGTTAATAAAATTAGTCCGGTCGGTACACAAAATGAAGGGTGACTTCAACTTTGGAAGGACGCAGGCGCGTAGATGATATTACTGATAACTAAGCAAGAGAAACAATAGGTCTTCCTCCTAACGCTACCTTGCTATGGCCGGTAATGGTAAGGATATGGTAAGGACTGATGCAGGTTCATCTGCTGCTTAAAGCGCTAGAGATCAGTCCCCATGTTAACACTTACTTTTGCGTAGAAGCCTCTGTCCTACCAACATTGAGACCCAATAGCATGGCCCCACAGCTGCCAGTTGTCTGGAGCAAGGCTCGGATCACGCTCTTCACAGATCACAAACTGAGCCTTAGTCAAACTGTAGATGCCAAAGAGCCTTACACGGACCAGTAGCTTCTGCTTAAAGCTTGAAGATACACACAGCTCTGCTGGGGTGCGGTGGGGACACAGAGGCAGGTATAGCAGACCCTGCCACAGTAGATGCTACAAAATCAGCAAGGGCATGGGCTGAAAGTGCAAACCACTGGGGTATTTTTTTAATGCTGAAACTGCCCCCTTCACCCCCTCCAGCTTTCATCCCAAAACAAGAGTGGAGGAGGGAGCCCCTGGTCCTGCCCAAGGACTCCTTCTTTTAGCCTGCATCCTCTCGACCCTTCTCTGCCAAGTCTCTCGAGGCAGTTTGAGGTCATTTCCCCATCTGAAAAATTACTGTTAGAGACCAACCCCTCAATTTGTTCCAGGACTTGAGGAGTGAGATGGATTTCTTCCTTGCCAAAAAGATACTCAAGCAGAAACTCTCTTGGCAGCAATGTATGGGTTTACTGGCCCTATCTCTGCATTTGGATACATTCTGTTACACAGGATGATGCAATTCTTGTCTATCTCAACAGAAGCATGAATTAAGATATTCTTTGGTTTTTCTGATGGTCAGACATGCTTTCCTCAAAGATTGCAACTTACTGTACATGTTTGTTGTTATTACAACTTATGTTCTCTTAGAAAAAAACCCAAAGAATCTATTAATAAGGAAAAATAAATACCATTATTTCTGCTCGTTAACAAATAAATATCATTAATTCCCTCTTATTGTCAGTCCTACTAGTTTTCTAGCTTGGAAGCTGCTGAAGTCCACTTTCTTGCAGAAATCACAGTGATTAATTCCTTCAACAAATTCCCCAAACTAATAATTTTGAGAATCATCTGGGAGTTTCACAGCAAAAGCTAGACTCACCCATATTAATTTTTCCACTACAATCAAAAGTTTGCCAAATGCCTTGAGAACTCGCATCGAACCTGACGGCTGTTGGTCACACTGCAGCTTTTGGAGCAACTCCTTTCCCTACAAAGTCTCCAGCTTGGACCCAGGTATTTTGTACATGGATTGAATTTACAGATGGCTTGGTTGCCTGGGGGCAGGGAGTATCACTTTTACACACAGTCACTTCTGCTTTGCTAAACTATCTGGAAGCTGTGCTTCACAAAAACAGATGCTTTTGCAAATACCCCAAAGTTGGTAGCACTTTCAGGATGGTCTCCAAAACTAATTGCGCAGTAGAAGGCAATAATCTGATCCTCAACATTTTGCAGAAAACACTGTCTTGACCCCTGCTCGGTACAAATCACTAGCCATATTTATCCTAGGTGTCCTCAGATCCCACGACAAACTCCTGCTGCTTTTACAGAGTGCAGGATCAGGCCCTCCATCTCTGGATGGACAAACTTTGCACACAGGAGCATGTGCAATACCATTTTCCACCACCCCAGAAATTCTCACTTTGCTAAATTTTTCATTGTTTCTTAAAACCAAATGAAACTAGCCCTTCTCTGAAGACTGATTTTCAAGGGGAACTTCCACACTGAAAAGTACTCGAGAAAAAAACCCTGTCCCTCATTACCTACTGCAGGAGGAACATGACGGACAGACAGACAGTATTTCCTTGATGACCTTTTTCCAAGGGTGGGAGCACCAGGAGATGCTCTAGAGGCAGGTCTCCAAAGCCCAACCTCCCCAATGAGTATTTTCACCAAAAAAAACCCAAACCAACCAACCCTCCCAGCAAAAAACCTTACAAGTTTCAGATGTTGCTGCAAAGGGGTACCCACAGAAATATTTTTGAGTAAGTCACAACTAATCCATTAATCATTGCTACTAATAATTAATTTGTCCTTCTGCAGCCCTTTTCACCCAAGGATATATCAAAGGACTTCCTAAACGTTAGCTAAGCATCACCACGTCCCTCCTACCATAGGTAACTGGCAGGGCTGGAGCAGTTTGAGAGATCTGTAACTTGGCACCCGGGATAAGGCAGCGACTTGCTGGAGATATTAAACTCTGCAATCAGTGCCAGGAGCAGGAGCCAAACAAAGCCTGCACTGGAATCAATTTTCAGGCTTTTTTGGGATGGTTCTGTTTCACTTATTTTTTAAAATAAATATGTATTTGAGGAGCTGTGCTCATTATGGTGGTTTACTTACAGGAGGCAAAGCTCTGTCCGTGGGTAATTATATGTGGGTCTCCCGTAGGAGTCTCTGCGATGTGGCAGACTTCACCCGTGGAGCGTTAAAATACAAACACTGGAACAAGGTCTTTTTCTGCGATCCTGTTTATTTTTTGAGAAATGCTCCTGATTGAGATGGCAAATGCTCTCCTATCACCCCAAAGGCCAAGAGTCCCTCCTTTTTCACACTGGCCCCTGTTACAGGACTCCCCCCCAGTAACTCAGCTAACGCACCTATTTTTCATAATACATCCAGCTGCCTTACAAAAAGCCAATGAATTATTCTTGGTTTTAGTGCAACCGCTGAAAATATTTCAAAGTGAAAGGGAATTGACCCAACCTACTGTGCACATTATTTATTCAGAGGTAGTACAAAAACGAGTCCCTGATGTTACTAAAACAAATCCTAATAAGTACAGAGAGCATCAATTACAGGCTTCCCTTTATAGTCCTATATATCTCTTTCCCTTTCTAGAGATAGTATCACATGCAAGGGGGCACTGTGTTGGCTTTCAAATCTATTGAGCTTTCATAATTATAACCTCCATTTTAACCTCTTTTATAGGACATACTATACCGTTTCACGCTATGTTCCTTGAATCCCAACCAATCCTATAAGAAAGTGTCTTTAAAGCTCGCTTCTTATAAGACGTGCATAAAATGGGAAATATTAAGCATTCATAACCTCGTGCATACATTATATCAGGGTGCTGAGCGCAAGGAAGAGCGAAACAAAATATATCTTGTGAACCTCACTTGGACTCTTGCTCTAAGCTCAGTAAATATTCAGCATGCACATATCTTGACATAATGAAACCAGGGAAATATTAATTGTGGTAGAATAGCTGGATTTTTTTTTTGTTCAAGTCTGTATGAAATGTCCTTCTATTTAATCAAAAAGCTTGGAATGATTCCTAATCTATCATAAAAATTTTTAAAGACATGATTAATTCCATTGTTTAAATTCTGTTTTATTGCCATAAGAAACTCTCATAAATGATCCCACACCTTTCTCTGTGATCATTTCCTTCTAAAGTAATATACTAATTAATTTCAATTAAATATATGTAAAAGAAGATATATTTTGAAAAATGCTTCTCCCTTGCCATTTGTTAATATATTGAAAAAGTGTAAACCTTGGAACATTTAGCATAGAAAATATTCATTTTTGGTAATTTCTCAAGGGGGCAATTTATTAAATGAAAGGCTTTTAACATTAGCTAAAAGCAGCCCTGTAAATCATGGGTGTCATCAAACTGCTTCATCACTTCATTAATTTAAAAGATTATTATATGCGTAACTGACATAATTTTGAACAATGTTACATGGTTAATTTATTAATGTAGAAAAGCAGAAATGACATGCTGAATTGATTTATTATTATAATTGTATAATTTTAGGACTTTTCTCTGTGACTTTCACCAACAGAGCAAATGATTCAGGGTGAAATTGTGCCATTGAATTTTATTTTTTTTTTTTTTTTAAGGCAGGACTACTCATTGATGTCTGCAAGGACTTAAGAAGAGATGGTCCAGCATGGCCGCCTCTATGTTTCAGAAGGAGCTGTCAGAAGACCTCCTTTACAACCTGTAGTCACCTTATGGGTTTATTAATTTTAAAGCACTTTTTTTCCCCTTTCAGAAGTCAAAAGGATTTAAAAGTTACGGTAGTTATGTTAAAAACCTGATTCTGAGTAAGCATGCTTAAATGTGCGTATCCCTTAAGCTTTTCATGTGCACAGAAAGAGGATTTTGGTTGGTGGAGCTTGCCCAGCTCCACCGAAGAAGCCAGAGCCTCCTGCAGACCAGCCCACAGTATTTTCGGTCATAATTATATTAGCGAGCAGTTAGCGCTGGCTTTGTGCCTGAGCTGAAAATACAATGCAGCATCATTTCTTTTCTAGGCGCTGCGTGGAAAGCACAGTTCAACTTGTCTTCAATAATAGAATACCACGTTTGGGATTTATTTTTAGATTGAAATGATACGTGACTCTGAAACCCGTCAAAGCTGGTGGAACATTCCTTGTTTCAGCCCAAAGGCGTGTGTGCGAGGGGAGGCAGACCCCGCTAAAACAACCTTGCCTCAAAAACCTGCAAGGGAATAAGGTTAAATCAGGATTTAACTAAATGGGGCCCCAGTTCAGCAAAACATTCAGGCACATGCTCGCCTTCTGGGATGCACTAACATGCTTCCCTTTAGCAGAGCCTAAAAGAGCCCAGCAATCCTCCCTGGCATCCTGGAGCTCTGCGTCCCACTCCTGGAGCCTGGCTTTTTCAAGTAGAATTGTCACCAAAACAGCTAATTTTTTTTGTCCACGTTTTGGCTGAATTTCCCAGCCCTGGACTCATGCTGCATTGCTACGGTCGTGCTTGGAATGGGGTTGTGTGGACGCGTGGGTGATTGTGCAACGCTCTTACAGCATGTTTACACCATACGAAGAAACAAACGCCTTCAACAACACGGCCGGCTATCTGTCCTAAGAAATGGTCCTGATGGTCTTGCAGTGCTAACTGAAGCTCTGGTTCCAGAAACACCTCGTTTTCTAACACAAGCCTTGATACCGGAAAGCTTTTAAAGGATGATTACAGGTACGTCCTATTTGGAGCAGCAGTTATGTTGCATGGGGAGCCGTTGGCAGGTACAAAACCCGTGGTCAGAGTCCGGTAGAGCAAGCCTAGGCTGAGCCATTGGTGATGCCCTGGTTGGGCCTCCAGTGCCCACTCCCACAGGACACAGGTCCCCACGGGTCCAGTGCCATGTAACGACTAGCATGGTATGGATGTCCCTGAAACCCTGAGTCACCTCCAGCCTCGCTTAATGCTAATGTTAAGCAGCCAAACCAAGCTTTAGGTCTTTGATTACAACCTGAGAGGATGAGGACTGGAATGGATATGCTAACAGCACAGCCTAAAGCCCAGGAGCCAAATTTGTTTTGTTAAAACCCAGCTCGCCAGGCACGTTGACTTTGCTGTACGTGTGAGTGCTTGAACTGCGGTCACCTGTGCCAGGCGAGGGGCACAGGGCTGGGAGTGGGGAAACGCGGGCTGAGCGATGCTCATGCGAGGTGTGAAAGCCTGGGCATGTCCCCAAAGTCATCTTTTTTGTACGTTTTGTTTATTTGGAGCTATCGTTAGATGATCAGACACACGGGTCTGGCCTCTAGAAGGGCCATCTGAGATGCCAATAATAAGGATACCAAAAATCAAAGAATTTCACAGTGGATAAAATTTAAAATGCAAATTAAAAACTAGACCATTTCAGAGCAGTAGTTAAGGATCCTGCATCATCAAATGGTGTCACAAGAGCATTCTGGGCAATTACTGACAATTTTTAAGAGAGTATTTTTCTTTCCTTGTAATCTTACATAATGCCTTTCATATGTAATACCTTGAGCATATGCAGTATGCAAAACACTCTACCAACTGTATACAGACAGAAATCATTTTGCCATTAAAAGCAGCCATGGCCAGGGTGCAGAATGGTGACCAGATGGTCTGAGCACAGCGCATGCTGCAAGACTAAAAAGCAGGGGAAAATTTTAGCCGAGACTGCTGGGGCAGACCCAGGCTCTTATGAAAAGCACCATGTGGTTTTTAATGTGCACAGAGTGAAGACAGGACCTCTGATTTTAAGATACTACCCCCCAAGACGTAAATTATCCAGAAAGGCATCCTTCATGCCATGAAGTTTCAGCCCATCACTCACGTATATTATTTCAATGCTCACAAGTTAGATAGGGCGTATTATAAATCTCCAATTATCCCTGGCATGTGCACAGTTGACTTTTATTTTTGATGATGATATTTTTTTTTTTTCTAAGGGTGTCACTAAGGACATGGGGAAACAATTTAGGAGATAAAAAAAAAAAAGAGGAAAGATTCGAGCCAAATGCTTTCTTACAGGAAACATTTATTTGCACTCAAGTGTCTCATCTAACAAAGTTCCACCATATTTTCCCACAACAGACGGGAACTTGTCTGCATTAGCATTTTAAGAAACGAATCCTAAAGACCAGCAAGTGTCAATACGCTGTCACAGGCGGAATTGATGGCTCTTAACAGAGCTCTTCTCACATGAGTGCAAATGAGTGTCTTTTAGTTCATCACAGGCATTTTGGTCAACACAAACTTTTCTTATTTTCACATAGCCTTTAAAATCCTCACGAAAGCAAGACAGAGGGCCTGATCCTGTCCTACTGCAATCAATGGCAAAACTCCTCTTTGCCTGACTGAAAGCAAAGGGAGAACCCAAGTATGAGCAAATGGAATATTATAATTTTCTGTGACCTGATCTTGCAGATTACATCACAAATATAGATCTTAAAAGGTGAGTGAGAGACAATTTATAAAGAATAACTTGTTATAAAAACAAAACTCACGTTCTACGTGATCTGGAATAGATATGTCCCGGGCAAAAAGAGCTGGTTTTGATCTGACTTTTGTTTTATATTTAGTGCTGCAAACATCTGCTAGCCTTATTACAAATTGCACTTTGGTAGTCATAATTAGTAACCACATGATGCTGTTCTACATGTGACATTCACAAAATCAGAAAAATATGGGACAGTGGAAGTACTCTATTAATGCAATTTCTGGATGTTATATACAACCACTGTGTGACTCTCTCAGCTTCCCCCTCTTCTCCTGATGCAGAGGGATCCCTTTTTCTTTTTCTTGAAGAAAGCCACAGTTACCAGAGGACTTGGTTTGGACTTAGTCATTGATGTCACAACTAACGCTACCATCTGCTTCCCTGCTTTCCTTCACGGCAAGGCATCCATGTCCTTTCCTTTTCTTGTTTCTTCCTTGCTTTCTCATCCTACTTCCCCTCCTTTCTCTTCCCTTCTGCTCCACTCTTTCTCCCTTAGCCCAATTTCTGTTTTTTTTCTTCTGTTATCATCTTGCCTCTTCCACCTTCTCGTGACCACTTTATTTTTCCTGAGTCAAAAAAACAACGTGAAAATCTACCATAAACAAGCCAACCAGGTGAGCTGCTTAGACTGAGCTTACAAAGACATCTCTGGATACAGAAGTCACGTCCCTGAATTTCAAAATTCGCAGGGTGGGAGATAATTTGGGGGAAGTATCCCTGTATGACCCTCTTGCTCTTACACTCCTTCCAGATGGTGTGGGTCCCCATAGCAGACGAGACACTCGGTTAGATCTTTAGTTTTGAACCAGTATGGCTTTTATTATGTTCTTTTTTGAACCTAGGAACCAGATATCAGCCTCTCTACAGTGGGAAGGCTCTCCGTAGTTAACCATATGAAATGGAGATGAGTGTTGTCCCTGAGGAGTCATCCACACCATCTGTTGGAGACAGGATTACGTTTCCTTAGACCCAACCTTTACAGATGTGTCTCCTGCACTGGTGATTCCACAGTTACTGAATAGTCTGCTCCAGCGCTTAACTGGTTTTGATAAGAGGAAGTTCTCTAATATCTCATCTAAATCTCCTTTACTGCATATTAAACTGATTATTTCTCTTCCTTCCCTTAACAGACATGGATTAAAATCTCACTGCCCTCTGCTTTCTACTAACCTTGCAGCACTTTCTCGCTAGCTTGAAAGAATCGCATTCTATCAACTTTTCTGGTCATTTCATCCCAGTATTATAGAAAACTTAAATCCTCTTCTCTCCAGAGCAAGCCATGCTCTTTCTGCCTCTGCAAGAAGCAACAGGGCAGACTCTGAACTGTCTGAGAGAAAACGGCAGAGTCCATAAAGCAGGCAGAGCTCCCGGAGAAGATTTATGGCCGAGGCACTCAAGAGCTGTGCTGTATGAGTGTTTCTCTTGGAAAGCCCTGCTCATGTAGGCGCAGCCAGCCCTTGCCCCTGCCCTGCTGGCAGCAGGGCTGCGGTATTGCTGCCGCTTCTCCTTTGGGGGGCAGGTGGGGGTATATATGGGTAACCAGCATTTTTCAAGAGTGGTGCTGGAGGCTGCTAGAGGGAGAAGGGAAAACAAACATAAAATCTACGCAAGAGGGTAATATTTCCATCATCGGAGCTGACATACTGTGCTGCGAGTCCTTTGAGCAGCAGAAACCTGATGTGCAAACCCTGTTGAAAGAGAAATTTTTGTATAAGCCTTTCTCGTAGGATAATTTTAGACTTCGGCACTTCTTTTCACAGGGACAATTTTAAATCTGGAATCATTCACAGACATCCAAGGCTATTTGGTCATGGAATATGACTTCTTCTGAAACGGAGACCAATGAATTTCACCTACATAGCTCTACAAACATTTCTGCAGGGATAAGTTTGTTTGTAAGTGGAAGTTTCTATAAGGAAAACTATATGCTTGGGAGGACAGGCAGAACTTCCACCAGGAAACGCAACTCCCTGAGCTGCTGGGCTCTGACACCAATAGAAAATAGCTCAGAAAACTATGCATCCTTTCCCCGGCATCCCACTTGTACCATCCTCCTGGTCAAAGCCACCAGTCCTCACTTCTCCAAGCTAGACCTGAGCAGATCCCTCTGGGACCTTCCAACAATCAGAAACTTCTCAGACCTAGTGCCGAGTGTTGCTGGATGGGCACTGGAGCATATTTTCTGGTTTTGGTTGGGGGCAGGGAGGATTTTGCTACAGAGGAGAGATGACAA
Organism: Sagittarius serpentarius; assembly: GCA_034782735.1. NCBI lineage: Eukaryota > Metazoa > Chordata > Aves > Accipitriformes > Sagittariidae > Sagittarius > Sagittarius serpentarius. Next base: position 18,690,973 of record JAVKLA010000081.1, read on the forward strand.
GAACTGAGGGGGATGAAGGCTGTGGAAAAGCTGACACATCCCTTTGATAAATATATTAAGGATCTCTACTTCCCCCCCTCCCCGAACAAGGACAAACCAAAGCCTGGTTTTTTCCCCATGAAAATTCACACCAAAATGTTTACTCTGGGAGAAGACAGATTAAGAGAAGGAAACAGGAGACCCTGAATGTATTTTGAGTGCTCCAGCATATTTGGCTTTGAATAGTTTTCTCTCATTTACAATAAAACTATCCTTCTCATGCCTTTTCTGTTCAGCCTCCCAAGCAGACATCCTAGGGATGCCCACAGCTCTAGTGCTGCTGCTTAGGAAGATGTGGATTGAAGAAGTGGTTATTAAATCCCTTTTCTGAGGGCATTTCTTTTCCAAGGCTCCCAAGGCTTTGGAAGTGCTAGCAAGGCAGGGGACAGTGCCATCAGAGAGGCAGGGTATCAAAGCATAAGCATACGAATGGTAGAAAGCTGCATATCCTTCCTATGCAGTTCTGTACCTTCCCACTTCCCTCCACAGTTTCCCTGTTTCTGGCAAGAGATGTGTCTCCCAGCCCTCCTCCTTCACCATTCTGTTCCCCATCTCCCTTTCCCTCTCCACACTGAACTCTACCACTCATCTCAAGCTCTCCTTGGAGGCCATCAGTTTTGTGGCTCCTTCGTGAGATGCTTTGATTTTGACCGTCGACAGCAACTGCCTTGGAAACTAAAGTGGAGCTGGGGGGAAATGGGAAAGAGGGGCTGATCTACATAACTTTGCAGTCCATCCAGAGGGTACCAGGTTGGTTCCTGCTGTGATGAGTTGACATTATCATGCAAACTCGTCACTGAAATCTTTCACTGAAGATCACTACTCAGTATCAAAGTGAAAACTGCCATGCATCAAAGAAACTTATTGGGCAAAGCAACACACCCAAGTATTTTCATGCTTGAAAAGTGATGCTTCTGGAGGGATAAATAAATGCTCAAGTATAATCAGAGTTCACGAATATGTTGATGAAAAAGAAGATATCGTGGAACTAAAAACAAACCAGCAGAACAATAAAACCAACAATAAAACCAACAAAAACCTTAATTCTGCCTCCCTCCCCGCCAAGGTTAACAAAACCTCTTCAAATCAAGAGGGACTGCACTGGCAGACAACTATGGGAGGCTTTACATTGATGTTTTCTTTCTTTGAAAAGGCTTTAAATGCTTTTCTCATGTTTTTACAAAAGCTTTTACATTTTCTAGGGGTTCTCTTTCTGTCTGAATGCCACCCCTAGCAAAGGAAAGGAAATTCTTCATGTCCTTTTGTTGAAGCTACAGCAAGGGCTTCATGAGAAAATTCCACATGCACGGAGCCTTGCATGGGCTCCTATAGATGCCAGGGAGGGAAAATCAACCCCAGCCAAGGAAACAAACAGATGTTTCATTCATGGCTGTATCAACAAATCAATATTAATCAATAATGAGATCTGTTTGTTACCCCCCCAGAGGTGATCACCTGACTGCATTTTCCAAGGCTCTGTTGGGCTGAAATCCAAGAGGATTCTGCCACTTGTGCAAACGGGCATGAAAGCGTATCCCCAAATGGCAGCCACGCAAGCCAAGCATGCTCCCTACCAGCCTATGCTGAGGACTGGCATCCAGCCTTGACCTAGACATCTGTAACTAGTTAATGACCTGTTTATTACCCTTAGCATCATACTCGGTTCAGAGAAAGCTGTGTCACCATTAACCAGCACTCCTTGTTTTGGTATCAGTCCCCAACAAGCTTTTTTAATGATTATCAAATCATTATGGGCCATGCCCTGCAGAACACATTCCCCAGAAGTCGCGTGGACCCATCCGACGCTCCTCTTACATCTGATCTGCAGTTGGTGAAAGCAGAGAAAGAAGATGAGTGGAAAAAAAGTCAGTAGTTGAGAAGTGGAAAGGAAGGGAAGGATTAAATGAAAAGCTCTGCCAGGATGTAGCCATGGGGAGCTAATTCACCATGGGCAGATCAACTTGAGGGAGGACTGAGTTTAAAGGGTCGGAGTCTAGCAGACAGCTGGTACTCAGCTGGTGATGCTGCTGGTGAGTGCTGCTCCAGTGTAGCCTATAAACAACACCAGGATACGTTCTGGATATTTTTTTAATTTTTTTTTTTTTTTAAAGTGACTTGTACAGGAAATTTTTCCTCATCACATGTAAAAGCTGTTCCAATTCCCCGAAGTAAGAGACTTGGCAAGTCAATTACAAGGAAAGTAGAAGTGCTGAAGCATATGAACAAATTTTAACAACATGCAAGCATAACTTTTATTGCCAACAGTAGATGCACATTGGAATTTGAGGGGGGGAAGAAACCCTGATGAAGTGGCAAAATGCAGTTGTTTTTCTTTATCTACAGAGAACGCTGCGGTTTCATTTGCAGATGAATCACTTTGTTGTGATTTACTCAGTTTGTAAATGGATCTGATTTATTTTCCCAGGGGATTCTAGAGATTTTTTTTAGTAAAGCAAGTTATCGAGCGAGCTTACAATGAGAGGCAACATAATTGCACCAAAATGTTTGAAGAAGATCAAGTTAGGATGTCACCTGCCAGAACATTTTGGCAACAAAGCAGAAAAAAATCCAAGAACATAAGAAAGTAAACAAAAAAGCAAACAAACCCTAAACAAACTGCTATCAAAAAAAAAAAAGAGAGAGAAAACTAGGATCTAGACAAACCAAACACAGACCTACCAGTTGTTAAAAAAGCCTTTAAAGGATTATCCTTCTTTGGAGCACTCTGTTCCAGGGCACTATAATATCAACTTTGCCAGAGCAATTATATTGTTTAATAATCAAACCTGGATCTCATTTATATGGCATATGAACATAGTAAAATAGAGCGTATGGAAAGTGTGCTGTACAATAAGATGTGGTTTATTTCATATCACAAGTTTGCTGGTAATTAGATAGTTCATATCACAGGAAAAAATGTTAACACCTATCAAATATAATATATACAGCCAGCAGATTTGCCAGCTTCAATAGTTTTCCTACACTCACAGTCTTTATTTTTTTTAACTTTACGTCCCACTGAGAATGTGGAAATTAAAGATTCAATCCAAATCTCAAGACTTAGTAGAAAGGTGCTCCAATTAAGTCAGGGACTCTTGTATCTGGCTGCAGAAGAAAGCTTTCAAAAAAATGAAGTGGTTATACTTAAACCTACATACAGCATCTATCTTTCTGGCAATAGTTTTAAACTAGAGGTGGGTCTGCTCCAGACATACTTTCCTCAGGAGTTTCTACCTAAAGAGTTTTTTGCTTCCTGTCTTACACATGTAGCAAATGAACTGAATACAGATGGTTTTCAGCATCCCTGTTATAAGAAAGAATACAAAGTTTTGCCATTTATACTCTGGCTAGGAAGTACTCTCTTCAAAACATCCACCACGCCAGATGAAACCTATGCAACCAAACACAACTGTACAAGTCACCTCCCGTTATCAGAAACACTTTCGTTATGAAGAAACTTTCGTTTTCAGCGCGGAGGAATGGACTGATGCTTGACTTTCTGCTGTGGAAGAACTGATTTGGATAACGTGGCCACGTCTCCTGGCAGGAGAGGACTCAAAGTTTATTTTAGCAGCAAGTGGAACACCTCCCACTTAGAAAGCTAGCGTTCCTGCAGCAGGTTGGAAGGAGTTTACAATAGGCTTTGATGCCTTTGCTCAGCCACATTTCCTCTTCCAGGATTTGTTGGGAAGAGGGGGAGGGAGAAAAAGGAATAGGTCCCAAACCCTTTACTATCTCTTCTGAGCTTGTTGTCTTTTGTAAGCCACAAAGAACAGATTTTCTTTTGTAAATCCTTAGTAATTAAATGAGTACTTCACTGGCTATATTCTTCAATGGTCTTGTTTCCTAGGTTTTGCCTTTGACAGTCATATTTTGCAAAGGCTGCTAAGATGACTAGGCACCTTACCCTACTTAACACTAAACCAATTGATGCCCGTGCACACTGCATGAAGGAGGAAAAGTTTCATTAATGGCACTTCATTAAAGAACTGCACTAGAAAGCCCTAAATGTGACCGAACCAACCAAAATCCAGAGCGAGCTGTCTATTAGGAAAGCAACAAAGACAGTTTCGGAAACTGAACTCTGGCTCCACTGCAGCGGATTAGGAAGAGTGATGGGATTAGTGTTTAATGACTTGGGGCAAGAGACAAAGGGAATTTCGACAAAGAGGCTTAGATATGGAAGAATTAACACTCTCTATCCCAGCCATGCCTCTGATGACTTCCAGCATTCTTTCCTGGCTCTGCTGAAGTTTAAGGAGGGGGGAAAACAAAACAAAAAAAGACTAGCGGGGCTTTAATACCTCCTTAGCCTTTTCTTATCACAGTTCTTTCTCTTTTTAAAGAAAGAAAAGATCTTTTAATTTTTCTTAATCAATGCAGTAAGCAAAGTTGCTAAGGGCTCGTGCTTCAGGCCACTGCAGATGATCGCATTCCAAGCCATGCATTCATGAGTGATACTTGCTGATGCTACAGACCTCTCTCCTTCTATATTTATTTTTAGACAAATATATATTTATACATACACATATATTTATACAGATAAAGCACATACTTTTAAAATGACTTAACAGGGAGTGGAATTTGCTTGCAATTGCATGGAGTTGAGAAATCCTCTTTGATTTGGGGTTGTCTTACATAATATGGAGCAGGGTGAAACAGGCAGGAGGAGCACATAATTCATTTGCTCATGGAGTTAATCACAGGCTTTCCCAGAGTGACACGATTAGGGCAGAACGCGTATTAACAATTGGTAGAGCCCATGAGCCTGACTTTGCAATCAGAAGGTGTAACTCCTTTGGAGTAACTCAGAATTTACCTCAGCATAAGGGACTGAGAGAAGGAACACTTCTATTAGCAGTAGCACTATAGCAGTAACTATTTGGAAGAGAAAACCTCTTGAACCTAAAAATAATTAATTAAATCTAAAAAGCACCCAGCAAGGAAGCTGATCTCCCTCAACTATGATACAGAGACATTAATATATTTGAGCTCTAAGCAGCACTCAAGTCTCTAACTCTTTGGACACTAATGTCAAGGAGACACTGCTTAAACGAACGTACTGCAAGCACCAAACACCTGTGAGGAACGAGCTTAGGGGGACCTTTCCCAAGAAGTCCTGTGCGCCTACTCTGCTCCAGGAGCCTTCACAGCCCACTGAGCCAAGGGAAGCACCTGCACATCCCTGAACTGGGGCCTTTTATAGCTGCTGGTCTGCATTTCACAGAGGCAGAGACACCATCCTACAACTGTGCAAAATTTTCCTGCACTGTAAACCAAATCAACATGTAGTTATTTTTTTTATTTTTTTTTTTTAAACCAACCCAAAGCACTCGCAGAAAAGCTAGGTATTCATTTCACATGTTAGCCAATATGAAATGCTCCCAGAGCAGCTTTAGACTCCAAAGTATTATTTAACCAGTGTGGTTTAGTAGGACAATAGCAGCCCCCTGCCGTAATCCATTCAGGGGCAATACCATCAGTCAGTGTGAAATTAAATACATTACAGGGTAAGAGCTTAATGTGTTTTATAGGCAGTTGTTCATCCACATCAAACTTTAGCTTTTAAAATCCTAACATTTGATCCCACAACAGGAACCATGCCTTGAGAATGAGATTGGCACATTTGCACTGCCAGCAGGGCAGAAAAAGCAGAGCGCAGCCTTTAGTGGGAAATGCAATTGCACGAGAGGGAAAAATGCTCGCATCAAGAGAGCTCTGCAGAGGCACAATCGCTTGTAATACGTAAGCAGGACTGGAAAGACGGTAAATACAAACCCAGGGCTGACTGGCTATGGGTTATTAGAATCAGTGTTTCCTACCATGGTGCATGTGGGTTTCACTTATATAGGTACACTAATAATAATAATAATTTTTATTTAATTCATCCATACAAATTCTGGTTCTGCAAACTGTTGTACGTGCAATCCTTACGTCCCACGGAGTCTGATGGGACTTCTTGCTTGAGTAGGCAGTATTCCCATATTGGAGTCCACAGGCTTATGCCTTTACGCTAGCCAAATGCTCTTGCCTGACCCAGCTGCCAGGTCTTCATGGGGGTTGTGCCCGTCCGTGCTCTAAAACCCAAATGCTCTGGCTTCCCTTCGCCATAGAAACAGCCTGAGCTGCAAAAATAGTTTGTAAGAGACGTACAAAAAGCGCCAAGCAGAGGAGCCTGTTAAAATCTGCTCTCGGTTACACTTGCTTAATGCAGGAGTAAATTCCATTTGCTTCAGCCGAGTTACTCTGGATATAAATAGGTGTAAGTGAGATCAGAACTGGGTCCTTAGAGAGCCCTCTGCCTTCTGTGATGCTGCTTCTTAAAATGAAGCACTGATAAGCCCCAGTGGTAAAAAAAAATATTATTTAAAATATCTTCAGAGCTATCTGTTGCCCAAAATGGCTTTTAACTGTTGAAAGAACATCAAACATTTAAAAATGCATAATCTGCTCTCAGCACCGGCACACAGTGCCAGGAATATTCGTCAGCCTTATGTTTTTGGATCATATGTCACAGTGGATTATCTGACACTCCATGAACATTCACTGCTTCCTCCAGTTGCAGCTACAAAACTTGTTCTCAGGCATGTCACTGGATGCTACAAGCACCATGAAGTGGACCCTGCCTTCACAGTAAGGGTATTGTATCTCCCCAGCCCACGGGCAAAACTTCGCCTTATATCCTGATAATGCCTGCCCCCTTTGAACAGAAAGAGCCAAAAGCAACTTTGATGAGTTTTCTTTAGTGATGAACATTTGGATAACTCTTTAAAATATTCCAGGGCTCCAGATGCTATTTATCCAGTGGTGCGAGTTGAGAGCTGTAAGCCCCACACCTAAAGAAAGGCTTTATTGCCTGGGGTGAGTGGGTGGGAAACTCTTTAGGCTCAGATGGGGTCAGTGAAGCTACAGGCAAGCGCTGCAGCTGACTCCGAATACAAAGGGGGAAGGGCACAAAAAAAGGATGCAGGGAAATCAAAGGAAGAACTGAATTTATTTGTAGGCTTGTGTTGTCTAGCTAAATGAAGATGAGAAAGGGGAGTTCAGGATCCCCCTTTGCAAAACATTTCAGCTAGCCAGAAATACTTTGATACACAAAAAAGTCCTTTTTATTTTTACTCTCCCCTCCTGATACCAAGATTAGTCCTTTAAAAAATAGTCCTTTGGTTGCTACCTTCTTTCCTTTCAGCTGTGCCTTACGTGGTTTTCTGGGACAGGTGGGAAACATGTCAAAGAGACACGAGGAGGAAAACTTCTCTGCCACATAGCCACTTGCCTCTTGCACTACTCCTCCTCTCTTTCCATTCCTTCCTGCCCTTCACCCTGCCCACTAATTAGGCCACCTAAGGCTCAGTCCCTTCCCCATGCTGGAGCTCTGGAGGCATGGCAAACTCATATATCCCGTATACTCTTCCAGAATATGCCCCCCTTCTCTGACACCCACCTGCAACCCTTGCACAAGCATTGCACTCCCTGTCAATGAATTGGACAGCCCAGATTCAACTGTTTTAAATCTCCTTCCTTTCTTCCCATCTCCTTTCCTGCATTAGGAGATTGCAAGGCTAAGTCTGCCCCTAAATGCCACCAGTTCCCCTCGCTTACATCCCTTTCCAGCTGCATGTTCTCAAAGGTGATGCCACACAACACAACACAACAGCATTGCAGCCCTTCACCTGGCAGCTCATGAAAAGCTCTTAGAAAGATGGTTGTGGACCAAGGAGAGCATGGAAAGCGCTACTGCAAGAGAAGCAAAACCTCCTAATCCTGTGAATTACCCACACCGCATGGCCAAGGACCACTTACACCACTGCCAAGAAGAGCCAAAGGGAATGGCTGCTCCTTGAATGGCTCACATTCAAAACAGTCCAGTTGTTCTTTTGGGTCCTCTGCTCAACTGCAGAACAGGGTGACCCAGAGACACCATATCGGCACCTCTAGTCACTACATGCACTCACCACAGCAGGTTTGGCTCTCCCAGTAGCTCCTGGGCAAGCCCAGCCCCAGCTGAGACACAGGTTTCACAAGAGCCTAAGAGCCAACCCCTTGGCCAACCCCACATTACTGCACGGCAGGGAGGAAGCCACATCCTGACCCTGTATGTCTGTTTTTCAGGATGGAGGGATAAACTCTTACATTTTCTTCCCTTAAACTACATTTTGTCAACCACCGAGGAGTCCAGTTTTTGTAGCTGAACTCCTAACAGGCTGGATCAGCACTGGCCGCTGGTCATTAGCAGCACCAGAGGCTCAGAGGCACTAGCTGTTAAGACTCTGGAAATGCAGCTTGTTTGCATTTTTTTCAGTTAAATGTGTTAAGTTAAAAAAAAAAATCAGAAAGAACAACCAACATATTTCTAGAGGCAAGCGTTTGACTTTTTTTTCTCCCCAAGAAGAAAAAAGAAGCTTCCCCCAAACTTATTTTATAACAAAAATTTCAAACTTGGAATGCACTTATTGGAAAAAAAACCCTTCACCAAAAATCAGTTGCCAGTTTTATCTCCTGCTTGACCACACTTTTCTCTCTAATATCAAAATAGTCCAATCACATGGCACAATTTCAAATGGAAGGGAAATCTGCAAGTGCCAGTCAGAGCTGTGTTTTTTCTCAGCTGCAGGCTCGAGCACTGAGGAGTTCCTGGGAGAACAAAGGTGGCCTCAGGCTCTCAGGCCAATTTGCCTGCCTCCCCCCACCCCAAACTGCCACCCCACTCTTAACCTTGCCCCCTCAGCATTTCTGGGTGGGTCCTGAAAACACACACATACTTCTTTGCCACTCCTTGTCTCAGCTGAAACCCGTTCCCGTCTACCATTACCTCACCCTGACACACAGGTGCACCTCGGGGCTTTTTGGGAAAACCTACATTTCTCACAAAACAGGTGTCTGTGTGCAGAAGGGTAAGTGGAAATGCACCACAGAGTGATCTGGGTTTTCCAGACCCAACACCATTAACTTACTTTCTTCATTTGTTCTCCATGTTTTTACTAGTTGATACCCTGACAGCATCTTTGCAATGAATGGGACTATTCAGAGCTCTTCAGTAACTACTTTCATCGTCATCAGAGGGCAATTCCTCTCCCAGTCCCAAGCCACCTAGGCTGGTCCATGCTGAAAATGAATGCCCTGGCCAGGCTGTGCTCCCAGGCACGTAACAATGATGTTGAGTTCAATTTGGCTTTCACCAGCAGACTGTGAGGCTGCTCTGAAGTGGGAAAGGAGCTCAGAGACCCGTACCCCAGCTACGCTGCCTGCTCCCAATGCTTTATCGCAAACCTTGAGATACTCAGTATTTTCATTAGAATTTCAGGCTTGTCTTCATCCCACCCCTCATCTCCACTAAGTTTCAGTCCCTTTTGGCTTTGGATGCAAGCCTCAAAACATAACCCAGAGAGTCAGAAATGGGAAGGCAAATAAAACAAACCCAACATTTTTATCACACTGATGCTGGGAACTCTGGCTCCTGATTTAGACCCTGACTCATAGTATACCTTACATACACTTTACCCTGGGACGGTGTCAGCAGCGATAGGTTTCTGCCTGACTTGACGTAGAGGAGACCAGACTCACGTCTGTAAAGTAAAGAAAATACAAAATTATTCTGGCTTTCCAGTGGTGAAACTGAGAAGGTGATGCAGCCCTGAATTAAACCTGGCAAAAGTCCCCAAATCTTGGTTAAGTTTTCTCTATCACTTTCATCCTCAGACACAGAGAACAGAGGAGGTGACATGACCCCACCTCTATGTGCTGCTGCTTCTCCTCCTCCAAAAAAAAAAAGTGGAAAAAAATCCTTTGTCATTTGTCCGTCAACAAGAAAGAGTAGAAAAGCGACCTGCTTTCAAGATGTTTCTGGCCAATTTTTGGTATCTTCTTAAACCTGGATATCCCAGCTATGGGGCTCAACTATTTGCTATCATCCAGACAGAACTCAAACCTCTGAAATTTCACTTATTGCTAGATAATGCAGTTTCTTCTGTTCTTCACTTGTCTCTAGCCAAAGAATTACCTGATTTCACCAAACTGAAACAGAGTTCATAACCTGTCTCCATGACCAACCTGTTTGGACGTTTTCTTTACATGAGACCGCCTCCACCAAATGGATAGTACACAGGCTAGCCAACACATTAGACTGGTAAAAGAAATAGATACCTTAAAAACACAGGGGGTTTTTTGTGTCTATGAGAACCATAAAAATACAGAATTGTGTAAAAAGAAAAGCTGAAATGATACAATACTGTTGACCAGCTCTCCTGCTACCCCTGCAAACACAGCAGTTTAGATGTGTAAATACCTCCAGCTTTCCTGCAGTCCCCACAGGAAGAATACTGCCTGCTGGGACGGACAGCCAGCCAGCCAGCCAGCCCCAAGGCCAAATAAATGATGCCAAAGCCTCCCAACAAGAGTTAAGCACTGACTGTGCCTTGTGTGGCCCCTAGGAAGCTTTGCAACGTCAGAGGTTGGATTCAGCTGCGTTTAAACATCTCCTTCTCTTCCCTCCCTCCAAGTTTCCCCCAGTTATTTCAGCTGACATGCCCAAACCCCCAGCAGCCGGCCAAAATGCCAGTGCAAGCCTTTCTCTTCCCAGAAATGCTTATTTGCAGAGCAAAGCAGCATCTTGCCAGTCACATTTGGCGATGCCTTGAGGTGCTCTCTTAAGCAAGAAGCCACCAAATGCCAGTGCTCTCTTGGTTCAGGGCATTACCCTCTATTACTGTATTTGTCTTGCCCCACTGTAAAATATTTGCCGGCAAGAGTGAGCGCCTACACTTGTGTGGAAAGCAGACTGATACACCATGCGGAAGGGATGGTTTTTTCTTCCCCTTTATGAATTGCTGTCTTTGATCCATTTTTCACATGTTTCCCTGTGCAAGTGCACAAAGACAAATATTCATTGTAATATTTATGAACACAGCCTGATAGTTACTATGGTTTCAAAGAAAACAGGAAAAATGGATACAAAACTGGATGCGCTTCACGTTAGGCAGCTATAGGTACAGCACATGTTATAAATTCTGTTCAAACTGACTCACTTCTTTCGATGAGGTAAGTGTTGACATTAGACAATTTGGTGGGGAGCATTTATTTCTGCATTTATTAAAATGTCAGTAACAGCAGGAGTAACACCTCCTAAAAGGCTTGCAGGTGCTTGTCTTCAAAAATCCAACATTTGAAGAGGATAAAAAGGCAAAAACTACATTAAAAATGATTCACTGGTGGCTGGAAGAGAATAGATATGTTTGGGTATTTAATTAACGCATGTGATGCATAATTGACACTGCTCAAATCCAGGGGCTGCCCAAACTGCTAAATTTCAGCATGTTCAAAATGCTCTGCAGAATCAAAGCGGAAAAGAAGGATTTGTGCAGATTTTGACGTGTTGCCAAAACAACACATTTAATTTATTCAAGGGCCGCGCTTTAGACATACCCAAATGCAGGTGAGCGCTACCTCCGAAATGTAAAGTACTCAAATGAAAAGGAAGGGGATGAAAAATATATTGGTAAAAATGCACTGGATATGTAAAAATAGCTCTGCTGAGGTCAGGCCGCTAAGCAGCGGAGGCAATGCCTGATGACTACTGACGAAGCATTGGGCTGGTGCGATAGCACAAGGATTTTTTTCATTCTCCCTCTCCAAAAACTTTTCAGGAGGCTACTTGCGTCCCCCTTTTTGCTCAGCTCTCCAAAGAAATTGGTAAAGTCTGAATAAGACGTCTGCTTGTTCACATCACAGGGAAATATAAACTGAGGTCAAGAAAACCACAACATCTGGAACGTGAGAAAAGGATTTACTGTTAAGGGCTTAATGAACTCTGAAAATAAAGTTCTCAACTTTGCTAATTTGTTTGGGCTTAAAAGAGGAATAAAAGAAAGCTGGAAGAAGGTTTTATGGCTCTCCTGAAGAAACAAGAACTACATCTGAGCTAAAATCAGCAAAGACCAATGACAGCAGGGAGAGCATCACTATTACTTAGCCGATGCTAGGAGAAAATTATCAATTGTAACTGCTAGCGAGTTACGTGCAAATTATTGTGGGAAAAGAGGACTGATGGACACTTTGGATTTGCAGCTCAGGGACAGACAGCGTCCCTGAGCTGATGGTGGACGGGGCTAGGTGAGGAGGAGCAGGTTCCTGCAGGTAATAAGGATCTGCCTGATGCCATTCACCCAGGACCGGACAGGTCAAAGGATGCATCTGTCCCATCATTTTAGCTTGAATTAGGAATGCGCACAACTATAGCACTTTGGTTCAAACTGTGAGCTGTTTTTGTGGTGTGCAAAGCGGAGACCCATTCAGATGAAACAAAAGCTGGAAGATATACATTTAATGCACTCCAGGCACTACACCAGGCACTCAGTCCATGGGAACCAGATGAAAGCTAATCCAGGGGAAACCCTTCCACAGCACACGCATAGGGAAGGTGGCAGATCCTCAGCACTGACTATTTTGTTCTACACATCCACTCCAACTTCGCTGCCCTGTGTGCCAAAGTAAACCGTAGCAAAGCTTAGCCATTTGGGAAGTTGACTGCATATATTTCTTAGGCTATTTCTGTGCAGCGTCTCATACCTGCAGGCATCCGTTCTTTCCTTCGTTCCCCTCAAAGAACAGCATTTAGTCCCCCATTAGGCTGGTGACAAGAAGCTGAGTGAGGACACAGGTACAGATTGTTCCCAGGGCAGCTTTACTGCAGTGATGTGCCCAACAAACAAGAAGTAAAAACAACATTTGTGATTTTACAGCTCACTCCCACAGGGTAGTGAGTACGCTGGTCTTGCTACTGTCAACCAGGAAAGCAAATGCTTCTCTTGCAAAGATACCACAGACTCGATCCCAGGTCTCCTCACAATGTAAATGAGACTGCATTCAACTTAATTCAGGGAGTTTTGACTGTAAAGCGACTGGAAATGAGAGGAGCATTAGGTCCCCAGGATCAGGATCTAATTAGGATTGCCACCCACTTCCCTGCTTTCAGCAAGGGACCATCTATTGCCTGATAATTGAAGCTGTAATAGTTTCAGTGGTCCAGGCCAGGAGGTTAGTGGAAGGAGAGCACACAGAGCAGCAACTGGGCGATTTCACCAACACAATACTTTGACAAGATTTTGGTAGCATTTATGACCCTCTTTTACTGTCAGCCATCAATACAGCAGAGGTTCATTCACCACACAGAGCTGTAGAGTGCAAATTTTCTTCCTTGGATGTAAAAAGGGGAGTTGATACACAACGCAACGCAGTTCTCATCCTGCTCCTACCTGTGAGGTGCTGGCCTTTCTATAAGTAGCAAGTGCCTTTGAGCTCGGGCTGTTTTTGCTCTGGATCAAGCTGTGGGAGCCAGGCCTGAGCAAACAGAGAAGCAGCATCTGCTCTCCACAGAGGGATGAGCTTCACAGGATTTTCATCAAAATCACGGTTCTGCAGACTGAAGTTAGCAACAGTGGGAGGATAACAGTGGTTGGAGCAGTTTTCTTCGGAAAACTGACAGCTTCTCCCCTGCTCTACACATCTCTGCATCGCTGATGTCAGATGCAGATGACTGCAGCCACCAGACAACTTCTGGCTTGGCCATTAAAAAGCTATATATTTATATAGACACATTTCCCCCAGTGTATGTATGCACATGTGCTCAGCTTATGAAGACGATGTGGGACAGAGAGCTCTGTTCTCCCTCTGAAAAATCACAGCAGGTATCAGCTTCATGAGACAGCACCAGAAGACACCGATTTCCCCACACCCTCAGTTTGCTTCTGCCCTTTAATTGCAACACACTAAATGACAGCCACTTACAAAAACCGCGGCACAGAAATTTAGTCCTTTTCTACGCAAGGAAAACAAACGTTTCCCTGTACGTCTATTGTATTTTGGGCTTCCTCACTGCATAGAAAATACGTAACAAAACAAATGCACTAAAAAAAAATATATGTATTACAGCTTTGTGGTGCACATTGGAGGTATAAGTCCAGGGTGCAGGTGTCCACGCTATCACTTCACCACCACAGATTGCAGTAAATGCCCTTCATCTCCACGCTCCTGCCTGAGACAATCTCATCAGTACCCTTATTTTCTCTTTGTTGAATCACAAACCCAGTTACACAGCATCCTCCCTGCAAGGATCTCTAAGGACATTACCAATATTAACAACTTAAGGCTCTGCGCACACCCCCAAGCAACAGTGTTATTTCCACTTTTTCAAGGACAAAACATCTCAGTAATCTCCTGTGCCCAGGACAGACACCAGAAACCTACAAAAGCGCTGAGAAAAGAACTTGAACCTCCAGGCAGCCAGCTCGGTCACAGCTATCACCCCTGTGCGCAGGCTGCTGCAAAACAAGGACTTCATGTCATGAGCTCAACCAGCCACCACACAGCCAACCTGTCTGTAGGCTTCTCACGCCATCAGTGGAGCCACAAAACCATTACATGTGAGCAGCCTTGTTTCCATAACTGGCCATGCTGAGCAATAATTTCACCTCGAAGAGAAAGAAAGGGTGTGGGTTTCACTTATTTGCTTCCTTGAAGCTCCCTCCACGCAAAGGACTTGGGGAAGAGCTGCCGGTGGCACCGCCACAGCTGGTAGGTGGCACGTGGGATGGGGATGATGGGGGCGGCTGCGCAGCCAGGTAAGGATGAGGCAGCCCCAACAATAACAAGAAGCATCAAAGGCAAATTTCACTCAGAGCAATCCAGGGGCTTCCTATAACACTAGACATATAGGCAGGCCTCCTCCCCTTCTACAATTATTAATTGTAAAATAATGATTTCCCTGAGAAAGAACTTTAATTCTTTGAGTGAACAGTATATTCACATCTGTTTGCAGTAAATATTTCAAAGTGACTTTGGGGAAGAAGGAAAAAAAAACACCACTCAACCTTACATGAGTTTAATACAACTACTTCCAAGCATATGCTCATAAAGTATTATTTGGGGAAGATTAATTGAAGCGCTGATGAAAACGTAGTATTTGTTTGTGATGCCAAGAAGGTTACTCAGAGCACTAAAACTTGAAGGGATTCCCTTTTGCTCCTGCGCCGATGGGGCGTTTGGCTGAACGGGAGCAGGTTCCCCACCCTCCCCTCTCCTCTCCTCCCTGCTTAGAAAAAATGGCAAAAATTGACCATTAGCTGGGGATTAGCTCATACATTAAACAATGTTGTAAAATATTTTTATGGCACTACTTCTAGCGGTTTTAAAGATTACTATTCAGGAAATCTAAAGCTCAGGGTAAAAGATATATATATGCACGTATTTTTTTTGAAACAGGAGCGTTATCTTTAAACACTGAAGATTACGACTGATTGCAAAAAGGCAAAGCATTGACATTTACAGTGAAATTGTTCTTCTCTACTAAATACAAAATATCATAAGTATAATCACCTCATAATAATTACCTAATCCTTATTATTTTACTTTTAGAATATTTATTTAGGCTTGGGTTACTAAAATTTCAAATAATATGGGGCCTGCTGTCATGGCTCTTTATCCAAATGACTCGTAGTCTCTTGTAAACAGTTCTGTGATCTGATTTCCATTGGGACAGGAGTTGTAAAAGGCCAGGGATTTGCGATGGATTTACACGTATACTGTTTCAGTTAAGTTACCAAGGTCGACTTAACAGCCCTTTTCCTCAGAGTCTTAAATACATTTGCCACCCAGCCTCTTTATACCACGTTCAAGGAAAGGGGCGATGTGATTGTAAAGGGTGCTTGAACTTCAGTGGAAACCCCAATTTACACTCTTTCAACCAGCAGTGCGATTTTTTTTTTTTTAATTTTATTTTTTTTTTTAAACGAGCTTTGTGGAGTTGCTAGAAAACCAATTCTTGCTAATACACGCACGTGCGAGACACAGGTTTCTTTAAGTTTTGAAAAGGTCATTCAGGCTTCGGAAAACAACAAAGAATAACACTTGCAACTCAATTGTATCACAGATATTAGCCTAGCCCTCTGAAGTCCAAGTTTTGTTGTCAGGAAAAATATATCAGATTACTGACCTACAATAATAGATCTTTTTTAAAAGCAAAGCTACTCCAGACTAAATACCAAACAAACAAACATTAACACCCTTTGATGGCTTGCTACCTTCTCGGTAAAGTTCAAATAGTTTGACTTGTGGTGATTGTGCAGAAATGTACTGATAATAAAGGTAAACAAAATTCATGATTAATTCTCAGGTTTGAATGACTGGTCTGATTGTCTTGTTCACTTGGCAAACAATTTCTTTTCTAAATATTAATGCAGCCACAGATATAATTTCTCTAACGCTGCAGAAAGAATCAGATTAAAATATGATACAGAAACAGCACTTACCTTGGGCTGATTAACATGCTTAAGCTGTTACTGTGCCACCATGCTTAAAAGCATAAAGATACGCTTTTCTACACTAGTCTATATATATTGATACCTCCCGTGCGCCAGGAAAACCTCTTTGATTAGTCACACTAAACCATTGCTTAAGTGGTATGAATTTCTCAGGCCTGCACTTTCCATAATCAAGTAATAAATTCTGGGACTAATCATAAGCTGTGCTGTCTCTCCTAGGTGATGTGCAAGGAGATTCATCAGGAGTTTCTTTAACCAGAGGAAAACTAAAATGCTTTAGGTAATTAAAAATGCATCCTGCAAGTCAGAGCAAAATGCATTTCAGAGGCCATAAACGTAGACCGAAAGCTACACACCGCTTCATAGCGAGCACTTGACTCCGTGTTTTGGAAGGGATTTTTATTTGAGCATGAACTTCTGCTCAAACAGTTGGATCAATCTGTGAAGAAAACCCCACTCAGCAGGTAAAACCAAAGTGCTATTGAAATAAAGGTAGTTGGGGTTTTCTTCTTCATCTTTCACAGACCAACAGCGACTGCCTGAGGAGGCATATACACGGTGATCTTCTACAATCCAGAAGCTTTCCTCTACCTGTGTGCCATGTCTTGGAGTTGCAACAATCAGCTCTGAGCAAGGGGGATGTCCAAGCCAGGCTTCTGAACTTGAATATATGAAATATATGAATATATGAAACCCTAAGACCTACAGAATACTCTTCAGCACTCTGCTGCCCTAGATGACAACATTCCTTAAAACTGTGCATGAAATTTCATCTAATTCTTTTGTACTCGTGTTACCATACGCTTGGCTTAAACATTGCATCTTTAAGCCAAAATGCAAAGTTAATCTATCATAATGCCCCTCCAGGTGAGATTTTTTATAGATCGCTTTCTAAAACCCGTGTGTTCTATGTGCATGTGCATACCATATTCATCTTATTATTATCCAGTTGAAAAATTCCCAGTGTGTGCAACGCCTCAGATATAATAGCAGGCATGCCAGCAGAATATGACACTTATGCTAATCTGCACCCCGCTGTGGAAAAACATACACAAGGATTCCATTACCACATTCATTAGGCTGCAGTGCACTTCATCTTGAATAGGGATTATGAACTATAATAGAGTGAAAACAGTTGATTGAATCCGCTTAGCCAAATCTCTATGACATTAGCCAAATATTTCGGCGTGAGGAAGAGGAGGAGTTGAACTTTCTCCTGGTGGGATGGGCTGCCTTCACCCTGTCTCTCCCCGGCGCTTCAGTTTGGATGGGAAGAGTTTTGAGAAAGCCAAGGTCACGATGACACTTTGTGCTGAGACGGTGTTTTAAATATTCAAAATGCTGCCCAAGAATTAGTCAAAAGTGATGTGACTTACGATGCCGTTGGGACCGATGGGGACTTTCCAGACATGTGCACTATTTCTTGTTTTGCACAGGTTCTTCAAAGCACGTTAGCAAATTCTTCATGCACCTGTTACATGCTCTTTTGGCACCAATGGAGAAAACTTCCAAGCTGACCGTACGTGCAGCAAAACCTCCCAGTGACATTACGCCGCTTAAACGCTAATCACATTCAGATGAAAAATGATGTTGTCCAGTTCTGTGTTCAAGTTTCCCAAGTATGCTTTGAGTGTATATTCAATTTTTGGTTCTACACAATACAGTTGCCGCCTGACAGCCTGCCTTTCTTGGCAGAAAATTCAACTCCAACTATTTAAAATATTGTCAGAAATAATAAAGACCGGAATACAAGTTACCACTCGAGAAATATTTTGGAATTTAGTTGTGCCCAGAAAAAAAAAAGAAAAGAAAAAAGAAGGAGTGAAGCCTTCCCCATGTACAAGAGTGAAAAGATGATAATAAAAACCTTCTGTGCTTAGTGTTTAGTCATTTCTGGGACTCTCTTGTTTATATACATCCTTTTAATGCAGCAACTAAACAGGAAGTTCCTGTTAGCAGCAGTGCAACGTAACTGAAAGAAGAATCGCTGAAACTTGTGATAGAAATTCTGCCACACTCTTTTCTTTCAGTTAAAAAGAAAAGAAAAAGAATAGAAAAATATGGAAAGAGTCATCAAGCAACCAAAAATATTCAGTATGTCTAAACTTTGTTTTCCTTCCATGCATCTGACCCGCGTGGCACAGTACTCACTCGGGGGCATTTGCTGAGCTCAGTTATCCCCCAAGCGGTTCCTGCTCCTGCTGCACTGTCAGCTCTTCTTCCACCCAAGTTTTGGCAAAGCTGAAGGCAGCTCCAGCTGGGACGGATGAATCCAGCATCAGCCAACACTAGCGCGGAGAGGGGACATTCCCCTGCTGCCTGCCAGCCTCATGGGGAGAGGCTGGCATGGGTCAGCAAGGATGACTCCTGAGCTCTTCCCCCCTAAAAACCAAGGATGGAGAACTGGAGGATGAAGAGCACTTGCATCTGTACCTTCTCTTGACTGTCAGTGGTGAGGAAGCCAAGGAATAATATAGATACAATTATGAGTACAAAAACAAGAGATGGATGGAGTTGATGGGAAGGTTGGGCAAAGAAGGATTTGGTGGCAGAATTCGCGTGAAGAGGAAGGTGACAGAAATTAGATGGGACTTGGCAGCGGGAAAGCTGGGAGGGACCAAACTGGTGGTCATGGGGGATGAAATACTGAACCTATTTGGAGTTTGGGGAGAAAGAATGAATTTCTGGGCAAAAAGCAGCTTATATAAGGATGAGACATCCAGCATCACATTAATCAATGTGTGTGGGAGACGAGGCAACTAACCACCATACAGGCATTGGGTACAGGCTGCAGAGGTTCAGGAACAAAACCATGTATCATGGGCAGGGCTTACTGCTGATGTTATTACACTTTTGGTTTTTTTAGAAGTATCTCATGTATGGCATTTCTGAGCCTGCAGAGTGAGCAATACTGTCAGTGGAAATGGCACCAGGGTCTAGCCGGCTTCACAAAACCCCTCTTGGATTCTGGATTTGGCATTAACCTCTGCAGGCGAAAACTGTTTCGCTGGCATTACTTACCCAGTTTTCAAAGTCTTGCCCCAAAATAAAGAACTGGGTTTCTGCATACACACAAGTACTTATCTCAGGAAGACGCTGAGTGCTATCTGAAAAGGCGATTGCAGCGGAAGCTAAGGTAGGTCAGTATTTTATAGTGTCAGGTCTTTTGACTATATGCCTGGTCTTCGTGGAGAAAGTTTTATTGCTAACTTCAGAGGGAACAGCTCTGCAGCCCATATAAAATATCCAGGAGAAGAACAAGCACTCCATAAACTCCTGATGGAAATGCAACTCCCAGGAACGGCATGAGGAAACCAGAAATTTTACTAAATATATAAACCACTTAATTTACCAGAGAGAAGGAGCACACTCTGGAGATGACTTTTTTCTTTTTTTTTCTTTAGTTGAGATCCAGCTTCTATTTTTCAACTTTGAAAGGTAAGTGGGAGCATCAAACAGGTTGAACGAGGCACTGTTTTCTTGCTACAGGAACATGGCCCTTTGCACCGAGATTGTAATACAATCCACCCTCTCTGGGACTGCAAATGCTACAGTGCAAAACTGTGTTTGAAAACCTCTTTTATCATTCATCGTCTCCAGACTGAAATCATTTTTGACAACCTCTGCAGAAAACAAGCAGCTTTCTGGCTACTGGCGAGCCGATTAAAGGGAGGAAACACATGTTCACTGTCAGACAGAGCCCCTGGAGAAAGCATTGACAACCTTTTAACCTCCTTTCCCAGTGAAAGTGCCCAAATGTTTCTCTGGAACAAAACCCCAGCATTGTTTTAAGCATCTTTTCATTTAATGCACTATATTTTTCAAGATATTTTAAGAGTAGAGGAATTCCATTTTAACGTGGAGGTTTCACAATCAGTTCAATTCCCATGCAAATGATCGTAAAAACAATTATTAAGGGAGAATATCTTTTTATGAACTTTTTTCTTCTCCTTTTTTTTTTTTTTTTTACACTGTCTGACCACAGTTTAAATACCAACACATTGAAAAGTTCACTAACCTCTACAGTGATTTCTCAAAACAAGCCAAAAAGCCGCAGGAGTGAAATTTTCTGAGCAGTAGGAAGGCTGACTAGCAGACATTATTAGCACTTTGAGCATTCAAATCTAGCCATGGAAACTTTTGTGAGTTACAAGATGCTGGGGCAGGAAGCACCACACATTACCGATGTATTTGTTATCAAGGGAACTAGTTTCCACTGTATTTAATCATCAGCAATAGGGGAAATAAATTTTCTTTTGAGAAGTAAAACAAGAACTTTTTTTTATTATTATTATTTTCTTTTTTTTTTTTTAAGAAAGAAAGTGCTTTCAGAGCAATTGGTCTGGCTTTCTTTGTAGTTATAAACGTCCACTCAAAGATTGTTTAACATTTAACCTTGCTATTTTTACCTTAATATCAGCAGCTGGAATAGTTCTGTCTGTTTTGATAAAATGAGACTTTTTTCCATGTTGCATATTTGCTTTTACAGCTGAAAGGAACTGTTCCAGCTGAAGTAGGTAACTATAAAACTGCAGTGGCCTAAGCCGCCTGGGAGAAGAGTAGATTATTTGATTAAATGTTCCTGTAAGTAACTGCACAAGGCACTGTCCAATAACGCACAATATTTGCTAATGAAAGATAAAAGGCCGTGAGCTCTGCAGGTATGAACTCCATGGGGATTTGCTATTCCTTCTCCAAAGACCTTGTTCCAGCCGTGCTCAATAGCTCTGCTACCATTTAACTTGTCTCGGTTTTCGCATGGATTACAACTTGGCTAATGAGAGTCGTGGTGGGGAAAAATTTCAAAGCTGGAGCTCGGCTTCTCCAATGTCGTTCCAAAAGGACTTACTCCATTTTGGCTTTTTTATTTTGTTTTTTCTTTCTTCAAAAATAGCCTCGCTCCAATAATGGAGTTCAAACCAGCAATGTTTAGACGGCAGCTTCATCCGCTTTTTTGGGCACAGCAGCTGTTCACACACTAGTCAGGTTTTCGCGTTGCTCTTCATCACACAGGCAGTGTTCTAAGCTGATTTGCTGGGACAAGCAGCACAGAAGATGTCCCTCCTGGCATTATTTCTCTTGGGTCCCCAGCTGGCTGAACCTACCTTAGGTAATCAGAGAAGGAGGATGCGAACCCAGCTCTGCAGCAGTGTTTTGCACGAGACTGGAAGTCGGTGGCCTTTGTGCTTCTGAGTCATTTAAATGCCTTTGGAAAAAGGCCACCCATGGAGGGAAGGTATGCTTCAGCTGAGCACCTTGAACCAGGCGGGCAGCCAAACAATCACCGCTTTCTTCTGACCCGCTCCTGTCCTACCCCGGCAAACATTCCTATCTAATGCATCTCCCACAGTTACAGGAAGCAATCTCACTCTTATTTTAAGTAACACAACAGCCTTAAAGGAGGAAATTTCCCTGAGAACAGAGTTATAAAAGCAAAAGAAACAATTCCTCAATGTTTCTCCTTTCCAGGAGATGCCCGTTGCACAACTTTGACTGTCCTCCCTTATCCAAGAGTTTCACAGCAGGACCTGACCATTAAAAGAATTGCATTTTTCACCTTCTTCTCAGATCCAAAAGGGGGCCCTCCCCTCTTTTGAACTAGAGAATAAGAAAATCAGCTCCCGTCCACAAACTTGTGAAATCCTTCAGAACAGAAGCCAGAAGCATTTGCAAAAGTGCCAAGAAGTAACTCTGAGCAAATTCGGTCAAAAATACAACACAACAATAAACAGTAAGAGCCCTTGAAATTTTTAGCTGAAGATCATGACATGCTTCCTAAACAAGGTAAATATTGTTAGGCCAGTTTTATAAGTGGGAAAGCAGGGACCTGACAGCTGAAGAATAGCCTGAAGACAGTCAGTTGGTGGCAGGGCTGGAAATGGATCCCAGACCCTCGTCGTCTCTGTCCCACACTCCACACCTCCCGCAACACACACTGCTTGCACGCAACAGCTCCATGCAGTTTAAGCCTGGAGGAAACACGACTTTATCCAACTGAACTGTTTATCACAGGCTATGAAATGCCACAGACTAAGTTACTCTTGTAGTAAACTCTGCTAATGGAGTTCAGCCAAATCATGTGCACAGCTACAGATAAATGCAGAAAACCAGAGTTTACCCACTGCTAATTTAGGCATATGTAGCTGACCCTTTTCTATGTGGAAAACTCCAAGCAGGTGAGTTTAGTGTCTTTTTATTTACCTACTGTTCAAAGCTTATTTTCTAGAAAACAGCCTTCTGTCTTGATTCGAAGAAGCAAAAAACTACCTTTTGTATTGGCAGGTTGTTTGAGCAGTTATTTATTCCAGGAGTGCTTACCTTTCCAATTTATATTTGTCTCATTTCAGTTTCCTGATACCAGTTTTGTTTTGCATCATTTATCCACTAAATTAAACAATTTTGTATTGCCTGGTACTTCAAGTCCCCTGAGAGCTTCTTCAAGTCGAGTCACCTCTCAATCCTCCTTTCTGTGAAGCTGAGCAGAGGAGGTTCTTCATCTCTGCCACCTTCAGGGGTTTCCTACAGCTACTTGCTGGACTCTCGCATTGAAACATACTTCTCAAAAGTGGAAACCCAAACTGCATGTCCTGGTGTGAGTCTCAGTGATGCAAAGTATCAGTAAATGCACCTCTTGTCTTTCACTTCCATTTGTACATCCAAGGGCGGTGGCAGTGATTGTTGCCACATCATCATGCTGGGGCTTTGCTTGAATGTTACAACCTCTAAACGTTTTCTGAAGTCTAAAACCTCACCAAGGCAGCTCTGTTCTTTCAGCATGAAAATACATTTGCAAACATCTTTTAATTGGTGTAGGCTAGCAAGAGACTGAGCTTACTCTAAATGATTTCTCTTCCTCGTCATTATTTACTGGTGTAAATACAGAAATAATTCATTGTTATTACCTCATCATTATTTACCAACATAAGCGTATAAATAATTCAGTGATATTCACATTATTATTATTATGTATAATACCATGAATTATAGGCATAAAAAAAAAAATCACAGTGGTTACCATTATAAAGTCAACATTAATCAACATTTGCCTCAAAGTTCTGTAGGAGATAGCATAGTCTGCTCTGCCCTCAGAATAGGAAATAAGCGTGGTACCTCAGATACCACAGTATGGTAACTGTTGGCAGATGTTGCTTCTCAAATGGTAACCACTGCAACTAGAAATTTGACTGGAAAATGCATTGTATCCTGTTTGTTTAGAAAAATGGAAAGCCACAATTATTTAGCACTCACCTAAACTATCAGCCACAATGTCTTCAAACAAATCTGTCCAGAGAGATTGCTTAAAGAGCGACCAAATACTTCTGAAAACTTCTTGTAGAGCTGATTGAAATGCTTCTGTCAAAACCTTCTGTTTAGATGGTGAATGGCTTTTGGGGAGGGAAGAGATCAACCCTTTTTTTTTTTTTATGATAGAGACTTTTTATCAAATATTTATCATTTCAAAGGCAGAGCTATTAAAAAAAAAAGCCAGGAAGAAGGCCTGTTATTCCTTACATTAATTTTGTGCAGATTAATCATTTTGCACAAAGCTGTCATGTCTTGTCCCAAAGCTTTTAGGCTGCTATTTTATTAACATCATTCTCAGACAGCAGAGGTAAAACATTCTATTTCTTCACTGTCCAGTATTTGACTAAAGTTGCTTATCTTATGTGAAAGATCAAGACACTGTCCCACAAGGCTGCTTTAAATTCAAGTCTAGCACCTTGGTCACGGGAGAGGACACCAAGCATCAGTGACTAATTCTTCTCTTTTCACCCCTCTGACTAGATTTTAAAAGAAGCATTTCTACCAGTTGTTATGGTCAGAGCACTTTGTCTCTCCTGAAGTTATTGTGGAGCATCTTTCAAACTCCAACTGCGTTGGAGGTAACTTGTATTTGACATAGATTCTGGTCACTCCTGACAAAATTGTATGACTGTAAGTCCATCATTATGGATCTTATAGCCATCACACCAGAAACTCAGGCTTACGTACGCACACATACATAAGCTCTTTACACGACTCTTGGGCAGGAGAAAGACAAAATGTCCAAAGGTCACAGACACACTGATAGTTAATGGACGACCAACAAGCTCTCAATCTTTTTCTCCTTCCAAGCCATATTTTGATTCAAAATTCAAACTCTGTCAACAAGAAAAATCACCTTCCAAATTAATAGATCATACCTGGCATATATGAAGTCAGACAATTACAAGCCACTGTCCCCTAAATATTGCAAGGTTCACCAAATCCCTCTAACTCATTTGCCTGTCACTTTATAGTAAGAACAGTGAAAGAAGAGTTTAAATCTGCAGTTCCACAAGATGACTTAGATTAAAAAGGGAAAAGGTGTTACAATTTTCAGCAGCGACTTAGCTAGGGATGCTCAAACTGTAAATTTAAGTTCCTGTTAAGGGCAGAGGAGAGGAAAAAAAAAAAAAATCAGTATCCATCATTTCTTACCAGAAAAAGAAACAACAACCCCCATCAGATGCTGTCAATTGATAAAGGAGATGTTTCCACCAAGAGTGAAGACAATTAGTAAATTAAGAAACAATTGAAAAAAGTGGTTTCACAAGATGTAGAAATGCCTAAGACTTTTTTCTACCAAGTTCTATTATAAGACAAAAAACTGGGAAAAAAACCCCTTCCCTCTGCTCAACTATTCCTCACAGTTCAGCCCTGCTTTTCTCACCACAGAGTATATGCATACCAACTCCCTTACTAGTCTCAAAGTTGACATGAAATGATTCTTGCTATGACAGACTACCCATGGTCTGCAGGGACCAAGACCCAGAGAGACAGGGTGATGAAGAACTCTTCCACTTCATGAAGGCTTCCTAAATTGATGAGAGATTACAAAACCTTTCATCAATATTCCATACACATCCAGCCAAATGACATTTTTTCCTGTGAAACTAAAAGTGCTGCAACAAAACCCATTCAGTGCTTTTGTCACTTGTAAATTTCTGTTGTCATGCAATGGATATTGAAAACAACAACCTCACTTTCTTTGATGTACTTCTTCAGAGAAGATGCAACAGTTCCACATGGCACACCATTATTTATTAGATGCATCAACTCTGTTTCCACAGGCAAATCTGACACAGTTATTTAGAGAGACAGCTTTCAGGTATAAACAGCACAGCTCGAGGCAGGAATGACCTAACATATTCAGGGCTTGATTCAAAACACAGTTGCATTTATTTAACCAGGTTGGGATCAAGCCCTTTGAAAACGGCACACGTGTACGTGTGTTTGTATGTATTTCATGCAATGTAACTCTCACGTTCATTTTTTGAAATGCTAAACCCAAAGTCAGGAAAGAAAAAGACATCCTGCTGAGATGGACACTTAAGAAGTTTCATGGTCTTCATGGAGATATCAAGCCACCTCACAATTTTTTCTTTGTATATAGGTGAATAAAAGGGAGTTGTCCAATACCTGAAAATGCAAACTTAATTACTTTGGTGCTGTTTCTCACAGCCTATACATACAGCCTACTTGTTCCTCCCTAACTTAAAACCTGCAGAACAAGATACAGAGTGTGGATTATTCCTCAGGCTCTTACTGGGCCTTGATACCAGCCTCTTCTCCCACACCCCAGTAAAACATGTTTTTTTAACTATAAAGTTTCATACAAATATGCATCCTAAAAAGAAACCAAACACTGATTGAAGTTTATCTGATGAAACTGGCTATCAAAAGTCTCGATAACATTAACAATAGCTAGTATTTCTTTTACTGTATTTCAGCTTGATTGTACTGACCTGTTTAGGAAAAAAAGAAGGAAACAAGAAAATGAAGCAAGAGCCACCTTAAAGCTCAGAGAAACCTTTTAGTGGCTTGGAAAAACTTCAGTTAATGCCTGTATTTACACAGATCCACACTTCCCAGCTTTCACTATCTTCTCTCACTTGGGCACCCATACAACATGTACCCCAATGGTGTCTACTTCACAAGCAAGCAAGGTTTTGGGTTCTGCTCCCTGGTCTGACTAGGTGCAGGAAGCACCAAAACACACGTGGGAAAGCCTGTCCCTGAGATTTCCTGGCTCATGCTGTGGGCCCTAGAAATTCAGAGACCTGGGAGAAGCCCCAGAAATTAAACTACCAAATTTTTGACCAAACCCAATACGCAACTTCGTCATTAAGCCTAAGAGTACATTCTTCCAAGTCTTGCCTCAAATTCAATAGGTGTGGTAACTCATGGGTCATTAAAAGGGAAAGGCTCCCTGTCGCCTTCAAGGGCAACTGGATCTGATTATATGTGCTGCTGTACCTCAGCGCAATGGGATGAGTGAAACATGGACTGTCAGCCCCGGGTCTGAATTCACAGGAGCCTTACCTGAAATGCAGTACTTTACGTGTTAATAATGTATTTGTTACAGCTGTCCTGTGGAATGGTTAATTAAAGTGATTTTTTGTTTCAGTTGAATAATCTCCGACCGTTTTATTGTCATTTGACATTAAACTGCAATTTGCCATGCCACATACATTTCTGCACACGTTGTCAATATGATCATAAAGGCGATGTTATTGACCAAGAACATGATACTTACTGAGTGCCTTAGGAAAACACTCGGATTTTTAAAGTTCTACTTTCTCTTTTCTTTTGTTGTTAAACCTCAACTGCTTTGGTTTCTTTAAAGCTCTTTGCTGCCCAATAACTCCAAGTGCTAACAGAATTTAATATTCAGTTGTCATGCACGTCTCAGCTCTCACCGCAGTGCTCTGTGAACTGTGTTCAAACTCGGGTCAGCTTTTCCCTTGCATATATATATATGTGTGTGTGTATATATATATATACACACATAAAAATCTCTGTCTCGTGGCTTGGGTCACCACCTGCACACAGGACCTCAGAGGCAGCGCTGCCCCTCTCCGGACCTTCTCTGCCTCTTCTGCAAGAGCCGGCAGGGGGAGAGCCTGGGATGGGGGCACCCACCAGCACCCGCCCCCTGCTCTCCTCTCGGATCTCACGTATTGAATTTAGGCTCCCTCCTTCAGGCTACATGAATCATTTCTGCCGTGAACTTGTGACCCTGGCTCTGTAACACGGTGCGTTGCTCTACCAGGACCATACGGCAGATAATGTGCAGCTACTTTGGTCTGTACGAGACCTGACATTCGAAAAGCTGCACTGAATTAACGCACGACAGTGCATATCACAGCGGAGTTCAATGTGCACTGGGAATAAAACGCTTGGGTAGTATTTCCTAAATTCTGAGGAAAAAGCTAAATCCCTGCCCTCTCCTATTTCACTCTGATTGAAGAGGTAAATAAAATAAAATAGGCTTACACGAAAATGTTGTCTGTATTAGTGCCATGTTATTTCTGCTTTACCAGCAAGCTGAAAAAAGTTGTTGCATATTTTCTTTGTATTTCCTGCCTTGGTCTTGGATATCTGGAGTTGAGCTGGTGTGTTGTCTTTAACAAGAGTTTGAGAGTACTATGTTGTTCAGTTTAGGTTAAGTTCAATTTCAGCTATATTTTGCCAAGTTTACCAATCATAAATACATATTGCATAAGAAGAGTTCCTGTAACAGGCAGAAAAAAAATCTTACTAATTTGGAGTCAGTGGGTTACTGTCGGCCAATCGCAAACCCAGCCACGATGGCAAATAAGAACATCCCGGTGACATACAGCAAAACATAAGCAGCATCATGGTCTGGTCTATCAGTTACAGTAAGGTCATCATTAGTTATTCTTTTAATGGCTCATTTGATTAAACACTGAGCTATTGTCTTGCAATTATGTGCATCAAGTGGAATAAATACTCAAGTTCAATTTTACTGCAATGGGTTTAATAAAGTTGCTGCATTGCCACAAGTGACTAATAATGAATATACTTTTTTTTTTTTGACAATGGCAAAATAAGTATTCTCATAGAAGTGGCTAGCATGTGTAATTTGATGAGCTCACTTAAATAGTTCGACTCTGGATCAAAAAAGCAAATTATACTCACTTGAATAGTTCAACTGCGGATCAAAAAAGTAAATTATATAAGTGGATACTGCAAGGCAGAAACATGTGGACACAGCTGTAGTGTCATGTGTCACAGCTTCGCTCCGTGCCAGCTGGCATCGGCACAAAGGCAGGCCAAGCCAAACAATTCCTGTTATTCATAACAGCAAATGTGCATTCAAAACACACAGTGCAGGCTTTATAAAATAACTTGGTATTCAAATGGATCCACAGTGTGGAATTGTTTTTTAATCACACATCACTGTGCCAGGCCGATATGCCAAATTGTCCTAGTGGTCCAGAAGTTCTTGTCTTTACCCAAAGCAGTGTAAATGCAGGTCTTGGCCCGCATATCTATGGGCTATTTGTGCTCAGGGTTCGCAGCGTTCCTTGTGCACTCAGTAAATAGATGCGCACCCTCGGCACATTAAATATTCAGTCTTTCAATTAACAAGGGTGCACAACATGCACATTTACGCCTATATTATAATCAGAACTTCCCTAGCATAGAAAATCACGTCATTAAGAAGTCTAGTTAGTGAGAAAGCAAGCAGTTAGGATAGTTTTGCAGACAAACTCCTTCTAGACTGCATTTATATTTAGAACTTAAATATGAAATGCCAGAGGTATTCACTGTACCCCTCTATAAGGGGACCTCTTCCAAGTATGCAAATAGGCTCAGTGTATCTAACCTCAATGGGGACTTCATGAAATATGCCCCTACTGATGGAGAAGAAAAAAAAAAAAAAAGGATAGGGGAGCTCAATTCAGCTCTTTTCATTGCTATTGAGACAACTCTTACTTGAAAAATCTCCCCTGCCTCTCCTAGCTACCAGCCTCTTTCTCCTTCCCAGCGATCCAAATCAATATTTTATTACTGCAGGATCCAGCCTTACTTTAGCATACCTGAAGTTTCATCATATCAAGTGAATGAATGCTGACCACAAAGTATTGGCTGAAGTCATGCAAAAATGGGTATTTTTAATAACATAGAGCCCAGCTCCTCAGAAGGTGTATGTCAACATTGCCACTCTGAAGTCCCTGGCAACCTGCTAACATACACTAGGTAACAATCTGGTAAGAATCTGAGAGTTTAAATACAGCCAAACTTAAAATAATATTGTGTCGCTTCCAAATTTCTGCTCCTTTAAGAAAAAAAAAAAAACAAACCCAAGATCCCGACCCCACATTCTCCTGCTGGGCAGGCTCCTTGGTTTCTTCTAGGAGAGCCATCAAGTGCTTCATCTCCGTGGTGCCAGAAGAGAGCGGGCGGGGGCCGGGAGCAAACATTTCCCTTGGAGGAAGCCAGGGAAGCTGCATTCCAAGGAAAGGGAATATTCAGATCCCTGACCGCAACGCTACACAACCTTCTGCTGATTACGGCTTACTGCTGGCTACAGGAGCTTTCTGTGTGTGCTCAAGGCCATCTCTCCAAGTCTGATTAGTTTAGCTAGAAAAGGAGTAACGAGCTTTCCAAGTAAACAAAACAGATGTAAAAGGCTCAGCAATAACATTCTCTTTTTCTGCCTTCTCCCCCCTTTAGCTCCTTGTCGTAGATAATCGGGCACAGCTTCTCCTGGGCTCAGTTGACCTCGATCCAGGGAGGTCTACAGGACTACTCCACCCTCCACCTCCACGAGGATCTGGCCCCTTGGCGTTTTCAAAACCAGGCTTTTATCCAGCCAAGAGCAAGACACCTCTTTTCCTAGGAAACATAAATAAAGGGCTGCATACAGAGGCGATGGGGAGGGATGACATAGCTTCTATTACCTTGTTTACAGTAGCCACTCTTTAATGTCTGGTGCCTAAGATTTGCCAAGTAGCATTCCAGTTTTTCCCCTTTGGAAACAGAGACAATGAAAATTACACTAACACATTTTTTTCTGTGCATCTTTTATAGCCTGTGTTCTCAAAAAGTAGCCTTTTTCCCATCTTCAGAGTGTAACTGGTATATGGGTTAATAGATACCAGACATCTCCTATCAGGCAACATGGTTTAAATAGCCACATCATTAACATGGATTACTTAGGCCATGTCTCCTATTGAATTAGTGGTCTGCAGGCCAGCTCCACGGAAGGGTTTGGAGGCCTGTACACCGGGTATTGAAACATCTAAACTTTGGCCCCAGCCTCAAAAGAAAGTGTGAAATGCCTTGGAAAATATCCCAG
Organism: Sagittarius serpentarius; assembly: GCA_034782735.1. Classification (NCBI taxonomy): domain Eukaryota; kingdom Metazoa; phylum Chordata; class Aves; order Accipitriformes; family Sagittariidae; genus Sagittarius; species Sagittarius serpentarius. Next base: position 18,721,456 of record JAVKLA010000081.1, read on the forward strand.
CTCTTAGGCTTTAACTGACGTTAAAAGCAAAGCTCCTGGAGACATCCAGAGGACTATTCCACCCCAAACCGTAGCAGCAACAGGGTGAATTCAAGTGAGACGTTTTAAAAGGACTTTGGGACTTCAGTTTAACCCTTTTCCAGCCAATACTGCTGCCAGCTTTATTACCATTGACTTCAGCAGGAGGCAAGAGAGGTAAGCATCCGCCCCTCTGGAAACTCTATTCCCCTTTTGAGTATGCAAATCTTTCACAGAGTGCTTTGAAAAATGGATTTGAAATGTCTAGTGAAAGATTAGACCAGACAGAGAGACTGGGTACGTCTACCAGATGTCTGCAGATGGTCCCGAAGCCTTTAGTGGTGAGCAGCACAAGTCCGTACGGTTGCGCAGGCAAAGCTGGATGATCAGTTCTCCTCCTTTTTGCAGGAGGAGGAAAAGGACATAGTACCATCAAGGAGAGGTGGTCAGTGTACTTTTCTAATGTTAATGACTTCAGATACTAATAAAACAGGGAGGGGTATTCACTTGTTTTCTTTAAATAGTTTTTTTTGCATAACATCTCTCAAATTTGTATTACACTCAGTAATAAAAATCAATTGAGTTCTGTGTAAACCAACAGATGTTTTAGCAACAAGGGTTTGGGGTTTTTTTTCAGTTCACATACAATTGCTCACAGATGTTACCTGCCATATCTGAATGATTCTGTCGGACTTGCTGTTTTGTACGTAAAGCTAGTGATGAGCAAGTTAAAAAGCAGAATATGAAGCAGGGAACACATAGTTTCTATCAGCTGGTCTGTCAGAGCCACAAAAGCTGGGACCATCGTCGCATGTGAGGAAACCAGGAGTAGACATTTCAAGCATATTACTGCACATCAAGCCCTGGTTGAAACTCCTGCTGAGCCTGTTTATGACAGCATAATCCTCTCCAAAAATGGCTAATATAAAATGCTATTTTTTTTAATTGGCCATGATGTGGTTATCCAATAGCAAAATTAGATTGCCTGCACTGATAGCAATATCTACTTAACTGGGGGGGGGGGATGGGTGACGGGGGAGAAGGGACGAGGGGGACGACACATTAAAAAAAGGGCAATAAAATCTTGAAAATGCTCTGCGATCCCTTTTATCTCCATATTCAACTGTAATAGCTTTACTGAGCTGTGAAAAAAACATCTCTGGAATAAAGACATATTGTTAGAGCCTCTGAACTGGTAAACAAATGCTTATACAGTCCGCTTAACGTGATGTAAAGTGTTGGCAGGGCTGGAGCCACAATCCTGAGCTGGCTCCGTGCTGTTACAAGGCTTGCTCAGTGTCATAGCCTATGGACCAGGCTGCACAAAGCATCAGCCTACTGTCCTGCCACAGCCACCAAAACCCTCCGTGGATATATCTCATCACAGGGTGCGTGTAACACTGAGAAAGGAGAGAGAAGAGCAGAAGCAGCTTTGATTCCTTCCCTCCACTGTTAAACAAGAAAGGCGCACAGGGGACATTTCCTCGCCCCCACCGCATACGTGTACAAGACAATGACTTGAGTGGAGGTTTCTGGTCTCCTCTGGAAGAGTGTAGATTTAAACTCAGCTCAGCACCAGTCATGACACCAGCTTTGTGTCTTCTTTAAGAAAATATTTTATTTCTGATTAAAAAAAATAATCTGAAGTTTTCTGATTATTTCTGGTTGTTTATTTTCTGATTCTATTAATAATAGTCTATTCTTAAAACACCCCTGGATAAAACAGGCTTACCATCAAAGGTCTGGGTTACACAGGTAAAGCAAAGTCGGAAGCCAAGTGAGGTACATTTTGTTGGCCTCAAGTAGCTGCAGAGATACATAGTGCTTGAATTTGGCTGACCTCATGTCCCAAAGGATGCTGTATACAGTTTGGATTTAGACCCTGTAGCCCTACATATTTAGGGGGCTAAGCGACGAAAGGCCTTAAGGAAGACAATTGTTTTTAATTGCATAATATTCTAGAGGCTTTTGAAACATCCTGGGTTTTTTGGATTGGTTTCAGTGGAAATGGTGCACAGCTAGCATGGAGCATTTCTGAGCAACACAGAAGATGTGGCAGGCACAGGGATCCAGCTGTGATGACCACAAAAGAAGGCAAGACAATCAAAGTACCTAGTAGCTACATTTGGTCATTTATTTCCTTTAGCTTTGGGGCATTCGCCCTTCAGATCACTTGCCTGGCTTTGAAGAAGCCAGCCTGGGGCTGCAGCCACCATCAATAGCTGTAGGAGTAATGGAGAAAGACAGGAACTTCAGCAGTTCCCTCACTGTAGGTGCTCCCCTACCAAGCAGCTTGATAGCTCCAGCTAACTTGCACCTTACTGACTCAAATCCCCCATGCCTTCTTGAAACATCACCTGTTTAGCTCCCATAACCCCAGAGGAAGAGTCTAAAGAGCGTCACCAAAACATGAAAAAAACCCTCAGTTAGTACAATTAACTTCATGCTTGCAGCCACAGTCTTCATATATTGAACCCTTTCTACTGTTGGTCTTGCCAGTTTTGATTGAAAACTGGAGGTGATCTGCAACTCTATACTTGCACAGAGCTTCAGATCACAAATTTGTCTATAGTTGTCCGCTAAAGAATAGTACGATACAAGATAAATTTAGCCTATACCTCTATAAAGCTATCTCTTGTTGCAGTTTGTTCTGTCTTCCTTAGTTGCAAAATATTCTCTCTTCTGCTCAAAATTCTTCTAGGAGGAGGTTGAGCTTTTTCTCATAACTCAAAAATGTGTTTTAATAAGGCTAAAAAAAAAAATTGGCCAGCATTTTCTGCAGCAGCTGATGATTTAGGGTTTCAAAGACTATATATGTGTTGATTTTAAAGAGGACTGATGCCCTCGCATTTGAGGAAAAATTTTGCCTGAAACTGAGCACCTAAAATCATTAGCCAACTGCCATTCAGCAGTGAGGACAGGATTTTGCTTTGCAAAGACGGACTCATAAAAGCACTTAGTCAAGTTGAGATTGAGGTGGAAGAGACATCAGTGAGAACCTCTCAGTAAGTAATTGAAAGATTTCTGCACATTTAGTTTGGAACCAGGATAACAAAAGCTCTCAAAACCCCTCGTTGCCAGGGCTGATATGCATCCAACCCAACAGCTCCTACTTGTACAGACATTACGGAGTCCCTCTACGTTATTTGGATTTGCTCGCTCCCTACTGAAGCGGTGCCAGACGGGCATCCCATCCCATGCACTCCTTCCCCAGGAGTAACTCAAGGTCTGACAGCCAGTGAGGTCACCCCTAGTCTCGCCAAAGCCTGTATGCCATTACAATGAAGTAATAATGTATTTATAACACACCTAACCACTGATGGCTTCTATTCCTGTTGGGGCTTTTCCCCCGCCCCCCCCTGCATTTGCACAGATGTTTTTTGAGAACTAGTCTCCAGAAAGAGCCTTGCAGAAAACAAGCTATGTCTGTTGATTCTGGCTGGCTTTTATAACGATAGTTGTTAGCACGCAGGATTTATGTTTCAAATATCATTTTAATTTCTCGGGCTGCATTTTTAACCACAAAATGTTAATTCAATGGTGTACTATAAATGCTGCAGCTCCTTTATAAAAATGTAGGACAAGCTGTTTCTAAGGAAATATTCCGAGAGTCTGATTCATAGAAATAGTACTCACATACATTTTCCATGGAATTTGCTCTGAAATATGTGTGGAATACATTCTACAATAAATTATGTACTTTTGTGATTCATTAAATCTTCTCCCTGCTCACAAGTAGCAAGCTCTTCATTATACACAAAAAAGTGCAATCAGCCAAAACCAGCGACATTCTCTTTCTTATCATATTCGGTAGATGCTCTCATTTCTGCTTTTCAAAAAAAAAAAAAAAAATCTATAAAAGCATTTAGGGAAAGTGCATAAGTTAAGCTGGCATCCAGCTTTAATTTACACGAAGGCAAATTAAGGATATCTACACACGTAATTACTTCCGTGTTCAATTGAAGGAGTTAGGGCTCAGAATGACTCTCATAAAAATCACAGTGATTATTAGGAATGGATGACTACTGAAAAAGACATTTCTAGGAATATTCACTCTCATGTTATTTTTCTTTTTATCACTTTGTCCCAGCAATGCTAACACTCCTTTTGTGCTTCCTACCAGCGCACATTTACCTGTGATGTGGTTTCGCTGGCATGCATCTTCATGAAAAGAGAGTTCTAAGGTGTCACCTGTGATATTATTCATGTGCCATTTCAGCTTGCACTTGTCCACATTAGAAGCACTTATCTGACAGCCAATTAGGGAGCAGAAAAAAACCCACAACTATATTGTATGGCTTATTTGGCTGATGACATTTAAACAACTTTAACCAACTGGCTCGGCCAGCAAAACCCCACATACCAGCCTGCTTGCAATCACAACGGGATAAATGATCCCCTTTGCCCTTGCTAGGATTACAGATACGTCGAAAACCAGTATTTCTGCACTCATATGGACTTCAACTTTCACCTGTCCTGCACCAGTTCCCCAATAAAACAATTTCTCTTGAATGCCAGTATCACCAGAGCTTAGTTTAATCAATTTTTCCTCTTGCTGGAAGCAACACCTCTGAAATATCCCTTGTCTGCCTTTCTACACCCTGCTGCCCTTCGTCTCCACGAATGTCAAAGGCAGCAGCCCTACGGCAGCTTGCAAACAGGGAGGCACCTAGTAGTGCCACCCTCAAGCACCGGCCTGGGGGACCTCAGGATTCGGCCCTCAGGCTCTACCGCGTGTTTTGTGCACGGTCTGCAGTTGTAAAACAAAAGGGAAAGAGGGAGGAGCAGACAGTGCGGCTTCTATTTTGAAGGCACAACCCAGACTGGAAGTACCCTACAATCACACACTTTGCACTAAGAGCCAAGACACATTCTCTCTGCACAAAGGAAAATAAGAAATATAATTTCTCCATTCTTTTTAAATGTCATGTCCCAGCATATCAGACTCATTTCATCTTTAGATCATCCCACCATGCTCCATTAGCTACCAGAAGATGTAAGCCAGTGTTACCACCACAACAAACTCCCAGTACAACCATATAATTTCAATTCTTCACACATTTTCTTCCCGTGCACACAATGCCTTTGGTAGCTCAGTAAAAGTCTCCTCTCTCCAGTCCACTGCCACGGGCTACCAGGCTGAAACAAAGCTCAGTTTCAAAGCTGAAGCATAATGACAAAGCGGGAGAGAAAGCATAAAAGAAATAATCGGCGATAGCTGTGCCTGTGTCTCCAGAGGTTCTCCTGGCTGAGGACTCAACCCGGTGGGCCATCAGCTCTGCTGCCCGCCTTCCCTGTCCTTCTGGGATGCACGGTATTGAAATGCCACCTCTTGAAGAGCCGCATGGTAAAGCGGGGCAGGCTGCCAGCCCAAAAAATGTCAACGTGTGAAAACCTCAAGGCCCCTGCAGCGGAGTTTTCTTTTGTCCCGTTTTCGCCTCTGCTAACACAGGTTGGGAAACAGGCTGGCTGAACGGAAGATACTCGGGGCAGGGACCATCTTTCGTTGTTGTTTCAGACTGTACCCGGTGTGTTGGGTATAAGCCTTTGTGGCAAAATAAACCGGAGTCATAAAAACAGCAAGGAGTACAAACCACAAGATTTCTGACAGAGGAAGAAGGAAGGGGCTAGCAGTATCCCCGCAAAATAATCTGTATCAGGCAAAAAAGAAGCAGGTAGCTTGTTCCCAGGATGGGATGGAGAAATAATGTCTGGATGAAGAATTAGTTCAGAAGTCAGATTGTAAAAGTACCTGTAAAGAGCTCTCTAACAGAAAGAAAAATGCAGAAGGAGAAAGAGGGCAGCAAGAGGAAGAGAACATTTTTTTCCCTCCGGAGAGAATTTCAATCCAAGTGACGTTTCAGCCAGTTCCCCTTTCCCTGGTGAATCTGGGCCTGACTTTTCACTCTCTGCATCTTGCCTAGTCATTTGCAATTGTACAAAGCCAAGTCAGAGATAAATAAAAACACTCTGAAATTTGGCAGCGTTTTACATCTCTGCGGTTTATGCAAAACAGAGTTGCAAGGTTGGCCAATTTTTTTTTCTCTTGTGAAAAAAACACACATATCTTATCAGTGTAACCATCTGTTGTGTATCTCACTTGGGAAAAAAATTATGGCTACTGAGGAATGTCACTACTCTGAAATAACACTTAAATGGGGAAAAATGGCCTCAAAGAACATCGGGTTGAAGACAAGAGGGTGCCACCAGTGTGGCAGAGGCGCCTGTAGGATTTCTCCACTTGTCCCACCATCCTGTCCCAAGACACTACTCTGGGAGGTCAGACCTCGAAAAGCATTGCCAACAGCCGATCGATCGTAAGGGCTATCAGACTCTAAACAAGTTTCAAGACATGAAAGCATGCACTGTGCCCTGCTAGGGTGGCTTAGGGTGTTGTTTGGTTTGGGGTTTGTTTCCCCCTACTTCTCACTGATTAGGCAGGTACTGATACTGTTTAACGGCTACATGTTGACCTGTTTGGACAAAGCTCGAGACATGTCTGAGACATCTGTAGTGCTCTTACGGGTGGATGCTGATCATAGCCCTGGGCAGTCATTGCAATGAGGCAACGACTGTGTGGGCTTCCCAAAGGAGCTGCTTTCACTGTCCTAAAAATGCCCCTCAAATTTAGGTTGACCAAACTTAGAAAGAAAGCAGGTTCTTGACATTTTTGTAGTGCCTATTGACACTGTGCACGGTTTGTGTGAGAAGGCATAGCTTCCTACTCCCTCAGACCATGGCAGCTGTTAAATGGAGCTTATATTTTTAAAATAGAAAGATTAAAAGATAACCTCCTTTTGAAAAGCACCTGAAAATATTTTGGGCCATGAACCTTCATTTCTGTATTCGTCTTGGAGCAGTGGGTCCAAACAAGGCCACTCTCCCTCTCTTTTTCCTCTCTCCTTTATCCACCCATCACTTTATCCCTCTCAGAATTCTGCACAATAAAATAAATTATAAAACTGAAATGTAACAAAGCTAAAACTTTTTTTTGCAGTGCTAAATTGAACAGACTGGTTTGAGTTTTTACATTTCCTGAGTACTTACAGGCACCTGCAAAAGAGCATAAGGACTGGCAGAACATGGAACACACTATCCTGAAGTAAATGCATCACAATAAAACATATTTTCATACTGCAGCTTTCAAAAGCAATATCACAAAGTGCTTTACAAGGAGAAGTAAGTAGAAGTTTAAGGGCAAAGAAGGTTTTAGGGCAAAGTTTTAAGAGAATGAGAGACTCAACAGTACACTCCTGAAAAATGAAAATTTTCAGGGGGAAAGGAAGGGAAAAAATTCTCTATCAACCTGACCCAGATTTAAGTGTTTATTTCTTGCAAAACCAAACCAAACACACACAAATTTAGTTAGCTTGAAAATGAAATGTTCCATTAGACCTGAAACAAAACATTCTGTTACAGACACTTGTAAGAAAAAGCAAATGACCTAGAGGGTTGGATTTTTCACACCACTGCTGCTCTTTTATTCTGTAGTTCAATGAGTGATGACGCTTAACCTTTCAGTGATCTAAGGTCCAAGTAACCTTTCATATAAACCCAAGTAAAAGTAACAAATTTTGTCCCCCTCAGTTTATTTTTCCCTTTGCTATTTCTTTGCAGATTTGAATGTGCACAAATGCACATGCACGTCCTTTAAAAACACATTTACAACAGTTTCACGGAGCATAGAAGGTGTCCTATGGTCTCCAAACCCACAGTGGAAGAGCACTGGTTTGAAGAGCTCACCAAGATCTCAGAGACCTTCCTTGCCTACCTCCTGCAAGACACCTCTAAACAGCAGCACAGAGCATTCACATAAAGTTGGGAATTTTTTTTTTTTAAAGAAGTAGGACATCTCCACAGAAGGGATCAATATTGGCTTCTCTCTCAAAATGAAACAGCCTGGGGATTTAAGCCACTCGCCCAGGACCAAACCACACATTCAAACCACGCTATGACGCTGCTAGAGCAGGATTTTGATCCCGATGTCTCCCACACCCTCGCAAAAATATCCTAACCCGCTAAGCTTTAGGCAGGGTTGCCATAAATTTCTTCTGCTGGGGTTGTCCATTTGTCACCTATAATTAAGCATTCATGAAGAAAGGAAGAGACATGTTTATGGGTGAGGTCATTCATGTGTATTCAGTTCCCTTCAACAAGTCTGAGGCAAGTGCTGTAAGCAGCAGCCAACCCTTCATTTTCTGGCAATTTTATGAAAAATATCTAGCCCAAATTTTGTTTGTTTCCCAGCCAATTTGGAATGAAATTTGTAAGTATTTTCAGAGCAATAGAAATGTCACCAATTAGCCTTCAATGTTTAAAAGCAATTCAGTTAAGTCTGGTAATACAGAGAAATTCCACTGGACCATTAAGACAAGCAAGCAACTCAAGACATTCTTACTGGCCCAAGCCAAACTGAAGGAGTGCTAAGGCGGGGGGGGGGGGGGGGACGGGGAGGCGGGGCGGCGCGCCCCCAAGCGGAAGAGGTAAGTTTTGGGTGAATAAGAGTTAGAGAGGCAAGAAGATGAAACGGAGAGCTCTGCAGCAAGCCGGCTCGAATTGGGTGGAGAAGCCAGGGACAGCAGGGAAAGAATCTGCATGGGGCCATTGCAAGGCCAGGTAACCTGCAGCAAAAACAAACTCTCAACATGAGAGTAATTAATGGACCTGTTAGTGTGTCCAAACGGGCTGCCCTTGGTCTAATGCAGAAAAGCAGGAGCAAACCTGAAATTTTTCTCCTGTTAGGTACCTTGCTCCATAAAGCAGTAAAAGCTCCCAAATGTTTATGAGAAGGGGTAAGACTTCCTCAAGACACAGGCTAGGAGATGTGGCAGGGGCTAGGCATGGAAGCAGTTGCACCATCTCTGAAGACGGCGTGCTTAACGAGCCCCCTCCATGACCCACGGGGTCTCCTTGAGCTCTCCCCAGGTAATGCATCTTCATGACACCCTTTGGCTACAAGCCATGATGGAAATTTCTGTGATGACAGGAGAAGCCAGGGTCCCATAGCGTTTGGGGGGACTGGGCCATGGCCCCATCAGCTCTGCCATTAATCCATCCCTGGGCAGAAGTGACAAGGGCTGAGTGCGACATAAAAATTCCATTTGCTGGATGTACTGGTAAGTGTACTTCATCATATCCATGGGATGCTTAGGCAGAGCTGCTTTTTCCTCTCCTGATGAAAGGTTCTGCCTGAAGTCTGGAAATTCCTTTAAAAACACACACAGACAAAATATCCCCAGGAAAGCGGTGGTAGGTGGCAGACTAAGTTTTAGGCAAGCTGACTGATGAAACAGCAAGCACAGAGCAATACTGCAGCCTGTAAAGGGCCAGAGGTCTTCTCCATGGGCACAAACTTCACAAAGCCTGCTAGCCAACTAAAAAGGATTGAAACTGTGTTTCAAAAAAATACAGATGAGAACGACACAGATTCCTCTGCCTTGTGACAGCAAGCATGAGTCAGGAACATTCAAGGCACTTGGATTTTTAGCTGACAGATAACCTCATGAAGGCAGTCAAATGATAGATTACCACAAAACACCAACACAACCTGAAGCCTATTGCTAGTCAAAAAGTTAAAAAAGAGAAAGGAAAATTGTAGTGCATAAAAAGAAAAAGGAAAGGAAACAGCTATTCTGCAAGATATAATGAGAAATCATTTTGGCTTCACCAAGTGTTTTAATCTCCTGACACAAACAGGGAATTGAGTAGTTCTGTGCTGATCTTGTGGATGTACGATATGTCCAACATCCCTGGAAGGAGAATTTTCTTGTGTGATGTTGAGCTGGGCTTTGGTGAACATGAATTTAGTGGGAAAAGGATGTCGTACTGTCAAAGGATTTCACAGTCTAGACCTTACTGGGTAATTAACCGAGCAGCTCAGTTTCGTATGCTTTCACTTGAATATTATCCTTCTTAATTCTGTAATTCTTCCTTGCTTTAGCTGAAATTTCCCCCCACCCCAGTACTGGAGACTCAAGAGCAACCAAATAAACAGAGACGAGTAAAAAGGTACTTTCCACTGAATTGTTACAGCAAGACTGCATATCATCTCTTGTGTTAAGTACAGGGGAAAAGACTGATATTCACTTATTATCATGCGCAGTTTCTTGTGCAACACCAAACACTGCATAGTTATAACACCAAAATGCAAACAAGAGAGGATCCTCCAGGTTGTATAGCTCTACTGCTCCTTTTTTAAGTTTACAGTCAATAGCCGTCATGGCAAAAATCACCATGCTTTACCTCATAAAGCTCTTCAGCAAAACCACAGATTGTATATACTATGAATTGTATGGAATTAAATTTTAAGTATTTGGCTTAATTTATGCAATTGTCCCTGATGCATATACATGCAGAAGTGACTGCAAGCAGTTGAGACATACAATGAACCTAACAGTAACACAAAATATCCTTACAGTCAGGACAGCAGCTTTTAAATAAAACCAAAACATTAAAAAACGTCTGCTCTTATCAGAAAACAATTGCCCCCTGTAAAGAAACAGTCATGAAAGAAAAAAATGTAGCAATAAAGAATCTAGAGTGAACGTATTTTCAAAGTTGTTTCCAAAGAACAAATCTCATTATTATTGGTTTCTGGATTTCTTTGCCTGCTGCTACCTGTGCTGTCCCAGCAACTTGCAATAAAAATGCAGAAGAGTTGCAACATTTAGACCTAAGGACCACCTCGGCTTGGTTCACAGAACTGTCGCTGTACTGAGACAGGCAGCGTATCGTTGTACATGAACTGCTCAGGTGTGACAATAATCTAGTGTGATGGCTTGTAATGATCCACATCCGCTGGGCGTTCAAATTAAAAGGCAACTAATTTGCACGTATCTAATTTCTTGAGTCTGAAAACTCAAAGAGCAGGAGGCAGCGTATCAGAACTGATGAAATCAAAGAAGAATTTTTTTTTTTTAAGCCATGCCACACAATGCCATTTCAATAATTCAGAAAAAAGTTCATCAAACTTTTCTTTGTTGTTGCCTGTCAGTTTGCTTTGTGATTTTTGTGAAGGGCTTTGACTAAGCTTGGAAGATGGCCGCTTCTGGGGTATTTCTTTGTCAAGCTCATAAATAATAAAATCTCACCAAATGCACTTTTTTTTTTTTTCCCCCAATCCAACCTGGTTTCCAGGTCTGGAAGGACACCCTGGGTACAAACTCAGACTGGGGGAAAGCTCCGGAACCAGGCCACCCACGATTTCTGCAGTCTAAGTAAATAAGCACTGTGGAGCCAGGAGGTGCCATGTGCATAAGAGCGAGCTGGGTGACAGTAGCTATGCCAGGCACTGAAAGATGTCAGACATATTTGACTTCTTTGGATTAATCCAAAGCCCACTGATAAACTACAGATATTAGTCAGTGCATATGTGGGGGTGAAATCAGGTAAAGCTATACTTATCTCTGCCTCATGTCATGTTTCTCAGAAAGACAGCCTGGTCTGAATCCCATGGAGAGATTCCTCACTACTGGCTGGTCTGCAATGGATTACAGATTTGAATCCCATCTTGAACCACAGCAGGTGCTTAGACATGGCTCCTTCCCCATCATATATAGAAAATCATCATGCTACTTCTAACAGACATTCAGTGAAAGTACAACGTACCCGAGCTAGGGAATTGTAGAGGTCTGCTTGCGTATATTACTAAGATTCCCTAATTTCCACAGGATATTCTTTCATGACAGCATACACTTCATTAGTCTATCCAGATTTAGATATAGTACTTATCACATTGGTAATAGCATCAGCACTAACCTATAAAGTGAATTTGCAGCACATGATTGCACAGGACTGGCTACAATAGTAAACACTTAAGTGCTGATTCTTCACCTGGAAGAAATCTGCAGGGTTTCCTGAAGCTGTACCGATTTCCTAGCATGGGATCAAGCCCCTAGGTTTCAAAGCAAGAATTTTTTGAAGACTAATATTAAACTAGAAAAATATTATCTGAAAAAAATTATAGCCTTTATGCTAATTTTTAGAGTTTACCTTTATTGCACAGGGTTCCCTATCAGTATTTCTGAACTTAAAGCAACTCAACAGTATTTAAACATGCTATGCTACTGGCCTTATGTGGGGTGAAAGATAATACACCCTGTAGTTCAATACTTGCTGAATGTATTTTCTATGTCTATAGGTTTTGCTTAACAACCGTTACTTCTATCTCAAGTAGTCATAAGTAACATTTATTAATTAATGGGATATTTGCTGGAGTTCATTTCCTTTCTTCTTTTCTTTTACTGAAAAAAAGGCACAGGGGGACAGGCAGAGAAAAGCTGAAGACATGCGTATTCCATTTGAAATCCATGATTAAAAAGCTTAAAAATTCAAATCAACGTAAAAAACTGTTTTATTTTAATACTGTGGAAGGTTTCAGTGAACTCCATTATTTTCACTCACTATTTGCTTGAATAATTTAGGCAAGAAAGCTAAATTATACATAAAGTGTACAGTTAGAAGAAAAAGTTCATGCACAGCCTCGGGCTATAGCCATCCCCTAATGATGTCTGTAGTCAGTGGAAAAGAACTCGTTAGACTGAGAGTAATTTCTCAGGGTTTAAATTTTTTTCTTAAAGCAATAATGTTCTTATAAAAATCTGACAAATAATACACTAACCCAAAAGCCACAAAAGAAAGGCCATTCCTAAAACCACAGCCTTATAACTTTTCATTTCATTTCACTGGAAATCTGGCTTTTCACATACTATATATTCTTGTTGGCTGTCTTCAGTGATCTGATTAAATAGGGGAAATGCACATCTTGATACTATCCAGCTCCTACTTTGTTTAATCAGAGACCTAAAGTTTGCAGCTATATGGCGCTCTGAGCGAAACTGAAATCTGCTGCAAAAGAAGGTTACTTTTACACTCGGTACACAGTCATTTTTGCTAATAGTTGCAACTTGCTCCATTATTGTATTTAAGGAGCAACTCATATCATTAAACATTTACGGCCTGATTCGCTGAACTTTTACGTGCCCTTTAAACTTGACTAGAGAATATGTGCATCCCAAAACGGACCTGGTTACCAATACTCAATAAATTGCTTCACCTCTGATCTCACATCTCTTCTCTCCATACCTCAAGATCAGGCGCTGCAGATAGCAGAGCTCCTGACAGCAGCGAACTCAGTTTGAGCTATGCCATGAGCAAGAAGAACAAGAAATCATTGTATGGAAATTAGCTAATATTAAAGTTTGTTGATCAGACTTACCATCTTTTGATCAAAGTAGCTCAACTAGATCAGAGAAAGAGACAAGGAATTTTATTCAAATTACTCCTTAGAATCCTTTGCATAAAATGAATAACTTTCTATAATATTAATGGTTTTACATCACTTTATACTTGTATTATTCTGTCACATTAGTTTAACATTACTACCATGTACAGTGGTTTAGCATTAATGTGATCAGAAGAGAAATTATATGTGCACTTTCATATTGTTATATTGAAATCAAGGTCTTCTATGACACTAATATGAAGCAAAGCTCAATAAAATATAGACTTTCTAATATAAAGACATTTTTATATCACATTGGAGCAAGAACACGTATTATTTCTTCTCAAAATCACTTGCAGCACGGCACCCAAGCAAGGTGGAGGGGAATGGTGCTGTGTCAACCCCAGGTAGAAATCAGTGCCACCCTTTACCGCCCACGAAGGGATCCCGCTCCGCAGGAGACCCACGCTGCCTCCCAGGCTCTGTCAGTTATGCATGCCCCCCAAAAACCACGCTTAACAGAGCAGAGTGGTGAAGCCCAGTTCCTTCGATGCAGATGAATTACTGCTTCCCAAATTTCAGCGGGAGCGTGGGCCGCTGAACAGTCACTGAGTTTCCGGGGCTCTCTAGCAATCCTCTCCCAACTGATAGCAAGCCTGGACCAAAAGGACTGGCAGGTCCTCTACGACCTGCCTCTCTCCTCTACGGCATGGGGTACAACTCAGAAGCAAGCTTTGGAGTAACACGGGAGGGAAGGGCCTTTTGTTCTTTTGGGACAGCTCCTCCAGCAGGTTCAGGACAGAAAAGCCATGGCCCCCAGACTACAAGAATAAAGTGGCAGAACCAACACAGTTCCCCCCCCTTCTGCTTTATGCACTATAGGAAGCATGGCTGGAGGACAAGGACATACAGATGGCTTAGGGAAAGATCAGAGTATGAAGCATTTGGCTAATGGGTGGGTGGAAAATGGGAACTAGTGCTTGCAGACGTGGCTGGGACAGCCAGAAAGAACACAGGCTTCGTAGCCAGCTCCAATATGACCCTGACCTCTCCTGCACCCAACAACAGCTAGATGGAATAGAGAGCGGTGCCCAGCAATTCCCCGTTTGCATTAAGTTCTTTGGGATGTCTCACATTACAAGTAGATAACTTCACTGCTCAAAACAATCCTCTTGACTTATTTTATTTACCTTTCTGGCGGATGAGGATATTACAGATGAATATGCTATAGGGCAGGTGAGTTCATGAAAAACAAAACAAGAAAAGCAGAACAGATGACTTCCAAGTCCCAACCATTTCCCTTCGACCGAACAGAGAGGTATGTCCTTGCCACCTCTGCCCCTGGCCCATGAAATGGCAAAGAGCTCTCTCCAAAGACATGCTGCCAAAGAATCATGTAACTCCATGCTACAAAAACGGATAAGACACACTGAAAGCACCCAGTGACTCAGGCAGAGAGTGCCTCTAACAAAGTGCCTCTATGTGAGCCCAGTCAGTGCTGGATCTCTGGGCCCACCAATCAGCATACTAACAACCTCCTCCTCCCCAGAAACTGCTGTGTTGGGTAGGTGTTGACTTCAACTTCACCATGTAGCTGAGACAAGCATCAGTTATCCCTCTTTCAACCATAATCCCATAATGCTATCCTGTAACCAAGATCTTATTGCTATACTTTTTCCTCTTTGGTAAAATAGAAAAGAAACCGTCATTACGGTTGTCGCTGTATGTATTTCCTCTGTTTGCTGTATTTCGTCATATCTTAAAAACACCACCACCACCTTTCCGCAGTTTCTCTGGTGGGAATCCTTGCAGAACTAAAAGCGATGGAACTAGAAACTCCCAGTCTTTAGCAAGAGAATAGTTTTAAACCTGGAAGCCAGCAACCAACAGGTAATGTCTCTACAGAAAGCAACAGAAAAACCACACTCACAGAATTAAAAAAAAAATGGTTTACTTTTAAATGACAGCAGCCCCCTCCTCCCAAAGTCCAGTTAATCCATGACAAACTGGTTCACCATTGCTGTTCAAAGTCCCTCTGCTTGCCTTCAAAGGCACAGCCATCAGCTCTACCTACTAATGGCTTTCCGCCTTCGCATTGTATTCCCTTCTGAGATTTTTCTTCTTGGCTCTTTGCCACACTGTCATCGTCAGGAGATCCCAGCAGAGCAATACTGCTCAGGAGCTCTGAGCTTTGCACATATTTCGGTCACTGAAGCTTTCCAGGCAATGACAGGGTAGGGAAACATTTCTTTTTTTAAGCACAAGGCCACATTTATAGTTGCTGGTTTGTTCACTCACATAACCATTGACCACTGAAACTCCCACAGACTGTCTCAGCTGGCAGCAGCAGACCTGCTTGGCCATAGGCAGTCATCCTAGCCGGGGCAGGCTAAGTGCACGCCGAGGTGAAAGGCGACCTTCATAGTACGCTTCAACAGCCTCGGGCCCGCTCCTGTAGTCCTTTCTCTGTGCCCCCAGCTGAAACAGCTTCTCTGTTTGGGCTGGTTTGATGCCCTGCTTTTGCCTGTATGTGCCTGTTTCTCACAAGTGATTTCAGGTCAAGCTTTCCATTGGCACTTGAGCAGGATTGCCGCAATGCCTGAATCACACCTCTGGTTATGCGGTGACACCGCTGCTGCCTACTGAGCGGCAAAGGATGCAACATGGGGACTTCACTGCCCAGTCCCACCTGCCACATCAGAAGAGATCACAGCAAGACCAAAATAGCTACAAGGAGGAACCCCACTTTAGAGGCCCCTAAGCAGGCAGGTACAGAGACTGATCAGACTTGATTCCCTAATCGTGCCCATCATGATCATTTGCTGTCATCCAGGGAAGCTCCCCTTCCTTTTCCTTCTGTCCCCAGAGTAAAACACTTCATCCAGAAGCACAAACACTTGCTCACCATGCTGGATTTTTCTCTCACTAACCCCAGAATTTGTACAAAATAAAATGCACTGACTTAAGAAAAAACAGTAAAATATGGTGATAAGAGAATAGCCTTAACCAGAAGACTTCAAAGTCTCCCAAAAATATCATCTCAGGATCCTCAGTATTTACTAAATACTCAATAGCAGTACTGCCCAGTACGAGGTGGATAACAGCTTGTGATAAGCAAATGCTTTGCTAGACCTAAAGGTGACACTCCAGCAACCAAACAGCTAGAGATTGATCAAGTTGGGCAGTTCAAAATATCAGCTATTGAAAGTTGGGAGACGCTTCTGACATATGTGGAAGTATTTCTGCATCCACGTAGCAGCGTTGCAACTTCTGCCCTCACATCCCTCACGCAGCGCTGCAGAAAACAGATTTTGCAAGCGTGGTGTGCTCAACCCCTTTGTTTAGGTAGGATGAGCAGGAGAAATGGGCAGAGCCTTTGATATTCCAGCTGTGAAGCTGCAGCAGACACGTGCCACACCAAAACACTGCAGACTGCTGCCTCCGCTCTCTCTGCCGAGACTGTGGTGGTGCAATGAGCCAGGATCGACTGACCGCAGTTTGTCAGGGCCAAATCTGACATTAGCCTTGAGATAGATTCCCGCCACCCCCACCCCCCAGAAACAGTGTTTATTCCAAGTAGCACTTTGAGGACAGGCATAGGAAAGGAATTTTATTCAAAATGAAATGTGAATTTATTATGTTTTTAAATGCCCAAGGTTCTATTTTGGTATTTAAAACTGTAACCAGATTTTCTGAATGATAGGAACCTTTGCTGCTGAGGATGCTTTGGAAATCTGACTGCTGCCATTTAAGAGCCTTTACAATTTTCTCCCCCATTATAGCTGCTGAACATTGAAAAAAAAAAAAAAAAGTCTTCTGAAATTTTTAAAAACGTGCTCTTAATTATGTAAGTCCTTAGATTGCTCTTCTCTGTTATAAAATTAACAGCTCATCTTGAAAAGAGAAAAAAAATTGTACTCATCTTTATTTAGATGCTGACGCAAATGAGAGGCAAACTGCTAAGCACATTCAGGCTGGGCCTCAGTAAGCGAGCACCAGACCACAAAGCCATTGCTTGTGCAGCCATGAGGGACCAACATGCTCAGCTGGCGCAGGCCACAGTGCTTTGAGAGTTGATTCCTGGGAAAGATCTCTCTCCGAAAAACTTGACATCTCCTTTTGAACATTTTTCACGATGAAGAACGCGTTGCCTTTCCCTCTCAGCCCTTGGGAAGCTCCTGATCTTCATCCTGCCACGTTCCGAGTCTGAACTGATCTAGCTCCACCAAACACAGGCTGGGCGTGAAGGGACAGAGCGGGGACAGAGCTGCCCTGCGGTAGGGCTGGAGGACAGGCTGGGAAGTCTCTCAAAACAGCTTCTGTGGACTGCACTGGGATCTGGCAGATTTAACATGACCCTTGTGTTCCCCACACACGTTGAACCAGAAGGCGATCAGGTCTCCCATGACCTTCAAGCTAACCCGACTGGGTTCCCTAAGCTTTTCATAGTAAAAGAGGTTTTCCTTTATTCATTCATGTGGGTTCTCTGCTGCTCACTCCTCTATGCTCTTGAAACCCATAAAGCAGAACTGCTGAAATCCTGAGAGTTGCTCATCCCAAGTCAAGGACCTTCAGCATTTATTTGCTTACTCAGACACTCTTTTCATCAGACTTTATGACTTTTGGACCCTTGCACACCAAAGCCTCCCCACTTAGCACACAAGTGGATCTGTTCAGCAATCAGCATAGGAAGAGATCTGCGAGGCTGATAAACTTACATACAGGTATCAAACTCTACCATGGAGGTTTTTACTCAGGACTACGTTTCTCAGTAAAGTCTTTGCAGTGACGTTGCACAGCACTACTTGTTACAGGGATGGGAAGTGTCCGTGTTCCAGCAAGCCACAGACTGAAAAGCAGGAGGTGGCTGATGCTGCAGGATTGACACCACAAGCAACCTTACACTTCCTGTAACACTGAAGGCAACCACCTCAAAATCTCATCCTCTCACTTAAAATTAATTCAGCTTTCTAATTTTTTTTTTTTAATTCCAATTATTCCTGCAGGAAGGCTGCTCCAGTCTCACCCTTCAGATGGTTAGGTACCTTTTTCTCATCTCCAGCCTAAATATATTCACAGCCAATGTACAGCCATTTGTTCTCATTTATAGCCATTTGTCCCTGTTCTGATGCAATGTCACAGGGTAGCGTTTGCCTGCCACAAAGGACACTGAGGACAGTGGGATTCTTGCCATCGACTCCTAAGGCTCTGGAATAGGTCACTGGGGGTGTGTGGGGGGGTAACAGAAGGTATAATCTTTATCTAGAATACAGAAATACGAGAATAATCATATTCAAGAAGCTACTTTAGTCTGATTTGTTTATACATTATCTGAGCATTTTATTTTATTATGCATTTTAATAATGCAAGGGCTTAAAAGCTGGAAATGAGCATATTCCATGAGCTCAATATATTTCAGTTTATACATCATCAATTGTTTTTCCTTGCGATTATGCAGTTTTACTTTATCATCCCTTTGATAACAATTTCTGCATAAAATCTGACTTTATATTTCATTTTTCCCGTCTGTTATCTTAGCAAAATAGATCCAAAACACCCTTTGTACTGCTGTACTAATATAACAGATCAGGAGAAGCTGTGGCATAAGAAATCAAAACCATAATAATGTCTTTGGGTTTTGCATTTTAAATACTGCATTCATTGTTGCACTGAGGTTTGAGATCCCTTTTCAGACATTACTGAGATTACCTTTGGTAATGCCTATTTCATTGTACTTTGATATAAAATAATGTATGTCATAAATCATGTAAGTGACTGTCATTAGAGTGAAAAGCACCTACTTATGATATGTAACAATTTGCTTTTCTAATTTGAAAAGGATTGAGGTATTTTAATTATATAAGGTCTAAAGCCCTTGTGGATGAAATTACAATTCAATGTAAAATCACTTTCTGCACAGAGCTGTAAGTTAGGAAATGATAACAGCTATACTCATCAATTTGTACTTTTCTGCTGGACTAAATACAGGAACAAATGCAAACATTTTTAATGGGCAACGATCCATAATTTCAGTAACAAAAAACCTGAGAAAACTCTTCTTGGTTTTAACTTAAAATCTTTTAAAATAGTAGACAAAAATCACCTTTATAGATTAATAAGCAGAAATACTTTCAACGTAAAAAAACTGAAATTTTGAGTTGTAGGAACTTCATGGAAGTCCAGTCAGGGTTGGAGAGAGAGAACTATTTAAAATTATTGGTGTGCTTCACATGTTCAAGATTGCTTCCTTTTGGAAGTGAATGGGGAGTTCGGAGCCTTTTCTGTGCAGAACAATTTAAAATTATTGGAGCACTTCACTTTGAAGGTGATCAGGGCTCTGAACATGTACATTGTAGAGAGATTTAAAATTATGAGAGCTCTTCAAATTGTTTAAAACATTGATTTTTTTATAAAATTGATTTTCCAACGTTTTATTTCTTCAGTGGCTGGGTAATTACAGTAGACCAGAAGCTGAGATGCTTCTGTCTGAAACCAGGACTCGCTTTCAGCCTCCCTTTCCTTCTCATTCTCTCTATTGTCTCCCCCTCCTTTCTCTCTTAATAAGTTTTCTGGTTTCCCTCGCTGCTGGGACAGACACATCACGCTTTGTTCTTGCTCATAAATCTCTCTCTGACCAAGGAACCAGGAAGTTATTAGGGGTGAAGAGAAGGTCAGGTTGAGAATTCAGTTTGATCAGACCTGTTCTAGCAAAATAGCACTATACTCACCTCGGAAAGTAACGCCAAACACAACTGGGATTGGATTTTTAATCAGCGTTTCATCCAGTAGCACCCTCTGAAACGTCTTGCAACGGAGGTTATAGGGACTCCAAGGGATTAAGGAGTAACCATTAGTTGGGATTTTGTTACATGCACTTAGACACACATACGGCTGTCCCCAAAATCCTTTTTTCTCTTGCTAAACATGAGCAAAAACACAGAAAACCCCACCAAATCATTAAGCAGATTTAGATGCGCAGTATTTAAGAAAGAAACATAGTTTTCCCCCAAAGATTTGGTCTCAGTTGGACACGGGGAGGATGAATACAACATTTGAATTATCTCTCATACTTATGGATTGAGATTTTTTTTTTTTTTTTAATAGAAATACAAGTACTAAGCCTCCGGACTAAAGAGGGCTTCTAAGATAGACTATATACAGGATGCCATGGATGTATTGGGGCAAAACAGGCTTATATCAACTATATCTTAGCTTGTGTAAAGCAACAAAGCTCAGTGGGAACCAGTGGAACTAGGACGTTTCACTCTGCTAAAGTTTCCTCTATACAGATCAGTTTAAGTCAAAGTATGACTGTTTGACTGGCAATAATGAGTAACTACTCACACAAGTATTCCTAAGGAATCTGTATAAGTGTCTGCAATTTGCCTTAATGCTGTTATTCTCAGAAAAAAACCCCACTTCACTGATCCTCCAGAAAGTACCTCAGTGCATCTCAACAGAGAAGGGATGAAGCATTAATTTAAAGGAATAATAAATAAGCAACTTTTAGGGGACAATTTCATGGGTATATTTTTATATAAATACACACACCCCTGCACATATATAAGTTGATTGGTAATTTCTCCCAGTCCAGAAGATCCTCCATTTCCCTGTTTTTAAAATAAAACTATTTTTCCAGGGTTTGAAGTAGAGCTTTATGTATTTTGTAAAAGGCCATATCAAAGTAAAATGAACATATTACTGAATTTTTGTCAGCTTGAAATAACACCTGCCACACACAAGGTCTTTAGCCTTTCATGCACATCATAACTTCAGTCTAAATTTAAAGGAACAGGGAAAGCAATAGAGCAAAGCTACCCAGATGTTGTACGGTCTGTGCAATTGTAAATTTAAAAGTACCAGCTTTCCATCCAGATTTTAATGCACCAGAAACAATATGAAAATTCCAAGCCACACCAGATTATTGAAATGTCTGGCCATTTTGAAATGAATTTTGGAACAGATGTACAGAGGTAGGCAATAAAGCTGTGATAATAAGGAACATTTCTACATCATCTCACAAAACTACTAATCTATAATGAGGACCAAAACTATTCATGAGAGAGGGTGGTTTTCATTAATTTTTTTTCAGCTCCAGTTCGAGTATTCATGTTCCTGTACTCAGTTGTTAGATTTTGTTATTGTTGTAAAGCATTCGGTAGCTATCTGACATTATCACTTCTAACCCACAACACAGGCCAAGGGACTAAGTAACTTCATTTCTTCTTCTTTATTGAAGGCAAACAGCACAGAAGGAGAGCAGCTTAACTAATTTATTGTGCTTTATCTTATAACAATTAACTTCAAAATCTGTGCTTTTCAACAGTGGTTACTGACTTCAGACATCTCCTTTGTGGTACTCAAATTCAGACATCATGAGAGGCTCTGATTTTAAGACAACGCAGAACATCTGCACCACAGAACAAATGATGAGCTAATCAAAGCTGGGTACCCCGAAACCCAAAACCCCCCAAACCCAGCTGTTCTGAAATTTTTGCTGTTAACACAGAATAACATCCCCCCAAAAGGAAGTGATTATACTCTTGGGTGTATAAGATGGCCTCTAGACACCAGGCAGACAAAGCAGAGTAAATCCTTCATTAGACCAAGCAGAAAAGATGGAGAGCACAGGCAAGCTTTAAGCTCCCAACTGCTTCCACAGGTCAGCCGAAAGCAAAGGTGATGCCTTCTTTTAAGCTTTCAGGTGGCCTGCAGAAGGGCTTATGTGCCTGAAAGCTTGTCTAGTGTTATGAATAGTTAGTCAACTGAATTACTTTGTCTGCTAAAAGATATCATCACTTCCAACAAAACTCGTCATGCTGACATAAAGCAGATTAGTCAGGCAAGTTGGGTGCTGTGCCAGATTAGGCTGCATACCAATAGCCTGAGTTTACACATATTACTCACTACATTTTTCAGCCTATCTGTTCAGTTCATCTTGTTCTGAAAAAAGCAGACACACATTAATCTGGGTCACTTTTAATTTCAAGGTTGCTAGCTTTAAGCCATGATTTTTTTCATCAGGGACATGAAATTTTGGTCTGGATCTGAACATTGCCAAGCTGTGCAGAGCCATCTCACTGTTCCATGGCCCAAAGAAGGAGAAAAAGACTGAGGGAGAAAGGAAGAACATCTCGTTCCAGTGAAAGAGCAATGATAACTTTATTTAGGCAAGTTATCTGCTGGAATCCGGCCAGCTGCCTGAAGCATTAACCTGAACGCAGGTGACTGACAGCGCTCGCCTGACAGTCAACAGATACTCAGATTTTAAATCTCTGCCAAAAACTGGCAGTCGGGCAGCTAGAGAGCAACTACTGGGTTGCTTCCGGGAAAGCCACTGACTTCTGAATCGCCATTTCCCACCCTTCTTCCCTTTTCCTTGGAAGTTTCCTATCCATAAAACCTGCTTAACAGTTATGAAACAGGACAGGAACGCAACACAAGATAATTTTGCTTTGGTATGCACCTGCTCATTTGCTCCAACCCCACCCAACAACTGCAGAGTTTTAGGTGTTTTTTAGCTTTGTTTTTCCTTCAGGTATATGTACAACACTCCCTGTGCCTTGCGCAGGTCACTGGAGGATGAGAGAATGTCACAGAACAAGTTTGCCATTTTCTTAACCTGAAGAAAGGCCTTACTTAGCGCACTCTTTCACACCCACGTACGTCTCTGAGATAGCACATATTTCTCCTTGAACAAGTTTGTATGGTTGAAAGAATGGGGGAAAGGGGAAAAAAAAATTGCCGAGTAGAAATTTTCATCTGACCTGTGCGGTTTAATGGGCTGTGGGAAAGCAAGAGCAGGAAAGGAGAGAGCAGCAAACAGGAGGTGCCCAAGAATGTCAGAAGCAGTGCCGATATCACAGCCACATTGGCTGCAGCTCCAGCTTCCCACGATGGCACTTCTCTAATAGCACAGCTGGCCTCCGTGCCTCAAGCCAAGGATCCTGAGCGATAACCGCGGCAGTAGTCACACCAAGCGCTGTGGCGACAAGTGTGAGATATATCACAAAGGTGCAGGAAGGCAGCAATGTGGCACTTCTTGATGTGACACCTAATGGGTCAGCCTGATGCAAGACTGCTCCATATCCATTTGGCCACATCTCCCTACCTTTGGTGTGAAATCATCATCTTCTAGTTAGTCACAGTAGTGTTCCAGCTCCGTGTTCCAGCAGAGTGAAGAAAGGTTTAATTTAATAGCAAAATAGTTAAAGGTCTAAGTGCTACGATTACGTGTAAGACAACGACTTGGAAAGTTAACGACAGCCTTGTAATTAGGGATCTGAGGGAGACATCACAAAGCTCAGGCTTGAATCCATATTCTGCCACAGTTTTTCTGTATTATTTTTGGACAGTCTTTTAGTTCTGTATGATTCAGTTCCCCATCTGTAAAATAAATGCTTCTTTCCTTTCTTCACATCTTGAATTACATGCATTTACTGTACTGAAATCCACGGAGCCCAGATCTCATCCAGGACTTTGAAGAATTGTATAAAAGAAATCACTACGGTTACTTAGACGCAGAGAGGCATGTGCATGCAAAATGAACCATTCAAATGACTGCTCCAAACTCACTCACTGCTTCCAAAATGCAGAAGAAAGAATGCTTTCCTCTTCCTAAAGGCTGTCCCAAGCAGTAGACTGCTTGTCCACACTTCAGACATAAAAGACAATACAACACTTGAGTATGTGAAGAAAATAGTATTTCCAAGGATGGTGAAAGTTTGGATGATTTACAAGTTTTCATAAGTTTTAATGTGTTAAACTAAGGAATATAAATTAGCATTTACCTTACAACGATTGTGAACTGTCCCTCTGCTTTCTCTTTCAAAACACTATGTTGCATTTCCCAGGTATGACCTGATGGAGCAGATTCTAACTTTAGCAGTGCCTCATGTCAGAGGGGAAAAAGCTAATTGTGGGGTCCTCCATCCCACCTGCCTATCCTACACAGCCTTTAAGCAGAGGTAACAGCTGTAGAAGGGAAGTGATAAGAGAACAAGGGGTCTGATATAGTGCTCTAGATGTGTTTAATACAGCAAAAAAAATATGTTCTTAAATTGTCACGTAATTTCATTTCATAAATCAGAAAAATGAAAGATTACTGCAGACACCACGCAAACATTCACCCCTCAAACTCATGAGGCATAGGCCAGAATACATAGCCCGTAGCACACACACATTCACATCTCCAGCTTCTTCACTCGAAGCACAATTTTTATCGAAGGCTTGGAGAATGCCTAAACCATGCAGCACAAGGAGCTTTCATTTGTGAACAGGGATGGATTCTTTGTCAATCCATCACACAGAATCGGAATACTTTGCTCAACAAATATCAAAACAAAGCTTTTTGACTGAAATGGTTTACCAAATTCAACATAAATTTGACAGGAAAAAATATTGCCAAGTTCTAATCCGAGATCCTCTTCGGAACTTAATTGTATGATTGGGAACAAAGCTTCAGAGAAAACAGTGCTGCATTTGGAAAGCAGGTATCTATGTGTACACACCTGAGCTGCTCTGAGTGTCCTGATCCTGATCCATCTACTCATAGAGAGTCTAGAAATAATAAAACTGAAGTAATTACCTGCAAAAATTAGAACAGTAGTATAATATCTATATTGGGTAACTGCTGCCTCTGGATATTATTTAGAGTACTGTACTGATTGCTCTCAAATCACAAGAACGAAGACGACCTCAAGAGGTCCTCTGACACACCCTTCCCAGTCATCCCGCAAGACAGGGTCAACCATATTAATTTCATTGCTGATAAATGTTTTTCTAACCTGTTCCTACTGACCACCAATAACAGAAACCTCATGGCTTCACCAGGCAATCTACTCTAGTCCATTGCCATCATTATTTCTGGAGAAGTATTCCTAGCATCTAATCTGGAACTCTCCTGCTGTAATTCTGGTCCCAACACAAACTTGTAAATTAATTACAAACAGGTAATTAATTTAATTTTTTCAAAAGCCCTTAATGTACTGAAAAATATCTACATGTAACTGCAGATAGTGTCTCTTAGAAGACAAGAGAATTAGTTTTTCCAATTCCTCCTCATAAGCCATCTTTCGCAGACCTTTGATTATTCTCGGTGCTATCCTCTGGACTCTTTCCAACTGACCCACATTCTTTGAAGAATAGCAGCAAACCTAGTTGAGATCTTATCAGTGCTGATTAGTACATATGGTGTCTTGAGAGTTAGATGCTTAGTAAGTTCCTAGTACAAGGACTGTCTTTCTTTGCAATACCATGAGGTTTTGTTGTTTGGGTGGGGTTTCTTTTGTTTGGTTTTTTTTTTTGTGGTTTTTTTTTTGTTTTGTTTTTTGTTTTTTTTTAAATTTGCATTCAGCTTGTGATCTGGCTATAATTAACCAAAACTTTTCTAAAGTGTTGTCACCTGCCCAGTAGTTATGCATCCCACACTCATGCAGCTGATCTTCTGAGGCTGGTCCCCAGTCGAATTTTATTCCCTGGGTGTTGGTTTTTTTTTCTGTTTTTTGGACCAGTTCCTCAATTTGTAGCTGTCTTTCTAAATCCCTAATCCTGTCCTCCAGTATATTTGCAGGCCCTTATAGCTTCATGTTGTCTGCAAATTTAATAAGCATACTCTCTACCGCACTGTGCAAGTCATTAATGAGAACACTGAACAGAGCTGGAAGCAGGACAGATAGCTGTGGAATATTACACATCACATTCTTCCAATTGGATAGGGGAATGCTGATAACGATACTCTGGATACAATTAAACAACTAGTTTTGCACTCGGAGGAGTCTCATCTGGTTTAATCTCTTTTCCTTTCTCCATTAAAGTACATGCATTCCATCTACCCTTTTCCAGTCCATTCTCAGCAGATTCTTCCCCCTGCTGCCGCCCCCTAAAAAAAGCTAATGGTTCAGGAACGGCTTCAAAGGCTACAATTCATCAGGCCCTACACAACCAAGAAGCGTCCATTCTGTCTAGGTACTTCTTCCTCCCCTGCTCTAGGCTAAGATCTAACATCTTCACTGATGCTATATCCAATTTATTTATTCAAATCTTTCGATTTTGACCGCATGTGAATTTTCAAAGATGTCAGAGAATTCAGCTGTGCATCCAGCACTCAAGCCTAGCAATTTAAAAAGAAACTTGAGACCTTACCTATACCTCATGGCTTGACTTCAAATTAGAGCCCCAATTGCTCAAGCAAAAGGTCAGATGTACCTGAAATACAAGTCCTGGCTCTGGTAATGACTTTGGAAGTTAACTGCACAGACTGAATGGTTGGCAAGTCTAGATTAGATAATACTCACAAGTCCTTTGTTCTCCCATCCTGATGCCTAGGCTCAAAAGATGGGATGCTACAGAAGTACTGCTTCACATGTAGCATCCTCCCAGAATTCGACAGCATTAGTTACCACAAGAGCTAAGCACTTTTGTCTCTCTGGGGACAGCCAAGGAAAGTAATCCAAATTAATTTTAAAGCAGGATTAGTTAAATCAGCTAATTAGCTAATTATATCTCAGCAAGGAAACACTTACCAAGACCTAGGGTGGACTAAATCCATTTTCAAAGCCAAGCCAACTTCAGGCAGCTTTCATTCCACGCAAGGGTGTCTACACAGCTCATACACTGCGAATTCACACCTAATTCAAATGAACTTCCTGAGTGTCCCTTTGGGGGAAAACTAACACAGAAAGGAGTGAGCATCATGTTTTTAGAAAAAAAAAAAAAAAGCCCACCACTTTTTTAAAATTAATAGCTCAATGATTCAGACTTGGACCAAAATCTATTTCCTATGTGTTACTTAATCAGACAGTTTCATTTGAGCAAGTGAGGAGCCAGAAATAGAGCTGTGTAAAAGTGCTCTGAGCAGCACACAGAATGGAGCTCCATCCCCTGTTCCCAGGCTGCCCTGGCGTCTCACGGCTTAGGATGGCTGGGGAGTAGCTGATGAGGTCTACAAGGTTTCAGGGCAGTGTGGTGCTAGTAGCAAAGCCTGCCTAAAATACGGTTTTGCATTGAAATTGGGTGTCAAAAAAAGGAGACAAAGAAAGAAAACAAACTAGTTTCATGGCATTTTCACAGCAAAGCAGAGGGAGAGTGGTTGGCTTTGAATATGTTTGCTGTGAGAAATGCAAAGGACAATTAATTTCTGATTTTTCCCCACCCCCTGAAGTGTTTTGTATAACTGATGAAGCAGCGCTTTCTGCTGACCTTTTGGAAGTAGTTAAGAGGAAGATATTTTTGAACCCATACCTAAAAACAGATTCAATAAAAACAGGCAAAGATGGGACAGCCTTACCCACCAAGCTAGACAGCTAGCTCTCTTGCAACCAAAAAAGGAATTTTTGATGTTTTTATGGCCTTCAGTGCAATGCAAAAGCTTGTACCAAATTCTCTGGCATCTAGTTGCACGTCAAGGAAAGGATCATTTGGAAGTGACACTGGAAAACTGCCATTTTATATAGGACACAATAGAGAGTGGGAAGTCTGCATTTCCCTTTGCATCTTTCACACCATTTTCTCAGACAAAACCTAGTTTTATAAGACAGGACTTAGGCAACCTCTGAGCAGAACCAGAAGACTTTCTGTCAATCTTTCTGGATGACCACAGATCCTAGCACCTTCCATGGGCAGAACAAGACCAACCTCATGGCAGAAGTTTTCTTATTAGCCTGGTAGTGTGGCCTGGCTTCACGGCACAAAATATACAGCTGTTCCCAGAATTAGCCTGCAACACTACAGCATGGCTCACTCTTAGGGGAAGCAATGAAATGCTGTGCTCTGGAGAAACTGTAAGGCCTTCATGTCCCTTTGACCCTCCCTCCACCTCCACAAGGACTTTAGCCCTCATGCAGGATGGTCCAAGGCTCACTGACGGACTCCTTTAGCACCTCCTCAATCTTACGCTGCTGAACCAGATCAACACTTGGTCTAGTTAGGTCTCTACTCAGTGAATTTCAAGAGGAGCAGACAGCACTGGAAAGATTTAACACCTTTCTTGTTTTAACACAGTGTGACTTCAAGCACATCTGAAGTAACACCAACTCAGCCAGAACTGAACCTGCTCCTTATACAGCCACTAACACATCAGCAACTCCAAAGGCACTCATTAGCTCTATCACTAGATGCTATCAGAACAGAAACTGGAGTAACTGACTTTTTGAAATAGCTAAAAATCAGTGAGACAAGCAGAGAGTAAAGAAGGACTTTGTAAACTAATCGTCCCATCCTAACAGAACAGGTCCTTTCCTGGAAGGCTGCTCTCAACCCAGCCATCCTTCATTAGGTTCCTGAGCTGCAAGAAACTCAGGGTCATCAGGAGAAGTCTCCTTTCTTGCAAGTCCCAAGGCCAGCCTGCACTCACACTGCTGAATTTCTGCTCTCTGAACCTCACATCCTTTCCTCTGCCCATGGTGAGAATTGCTCTGGGAAGTCCCCTCCGATAAACACATTCAGTGCTCCCTGGGAACAATCGATATTCCTCTCCAGCCAAATCATTCCACCTGACCCAGGAAGACAAGCAGACAGCTTTGCTCTCCACTGTGCCCACCCAGCCCACTCGACAGTAGACATTAGGGTACTGGAAGTGCATAAATAGGGGCTGTCACAAAGCAGCTTCAGCCTCGCTGTGTTCCTGCTTGACAAATGGACCCAGAAGTCACTTCCTGACCTTGCAGAGATTGAAGTCCATCTAACAATATTACCAGACAAATGAAAAACATTTTGCAAGGTCCCAGGTACCTGTATCGCTCATGGACCTTACTGGAGTTTGAGGACGTGCAGACAATTTCTGGTATTTTGCAGAATCAAGTACTGCTTGAATCTAAATTAAAAGAGCATCCCAACCAAATACCAGATAGGAAAGCTGCTGAGTGGACAGGCTACTGGCAAAGCAGATATCAAAAAAAGCCCCTTCAGCATCTTGAAATGCCTGAACCTTTAGAATGGGGAATTTGGGGATCTGAATTCATTTTTCTGTATTAACCCCAAAAGTGAAAATGATCTGCCAAGCACACAAAATATCATTTCTTACTTCTGTAATTCCTTAAATGAATGCACATGTCTCTTGTAAGAGTTATTTTCCCCAGGCATTTAGAAATATTCCTTTTTTTCTTCTTGGGAAGACAGCACAGCAAAATGGGAAGCGTTACATATGTATACAAGGAGATGGTTACGGAGCTGATGGAAATACTGGCTCCTTACTCCATCATCTGGGTATTTACCTTTTGATCAAACTACTGAGACATTGGTAATTGCATCTTTATGACAAGGACACATTTCCGCTGTAGCATTTGAGTAGCAGCAAGGAGCGATTATCTTGTGACACAGTTCTATTATACAGTCCTCCCACTGAATCGGTTTTCTTAGTGTTACTGAAGCACTTGAATGGTTTTGCTTTCTCACATCTCAGTACAGCAGAACGACCATGTGAATAAATAGCACTCTTCATTCTCAAGTTATCTAAATGAGTCCTCCAGTGCCTCCTTGCACCTAGGCTGTATTATTTCATTTAGTTTGATTCATAAAAATACAAATAAGCGAGAATTTATTCCTTTGCCAACAACTAAATGAGCTAGTTACAAATAAAACATACCTTCATTTGAGAGACCCTTTCATGTATAAACTCCTTAGAAGTGAATGTACTTGCAGAGCTCATGGGCAAATTCCTGCCCTTTCCATTGAGGGGTCTCCCCCAAAACCATCACCTTGGCAATCACAGCCAAAATAAGGCATGGACACAGGTGAGGTGCTTGCTTTACCTGAGGGTAAATCCCAAACCGTTCTCTATGTGAAGCTGAAGGAATGACATGGCTGTGCTTTCCTGGGATATGAGACATCTCCCACAGAGATAATGGCACAATCCCCATCTGCTACAGCAAGCAGCTCAGCATCAAGCCCTTGGTGACATGTATCACACAAGAAGCAAGTTATCATGTTCACTATCAGCTTCAATGGCCAGTCTGACAAAAGTCTGACATCGCCACTATCCAATTTGAGGTGTCAGAGACAGAAATGACAAGGGCAAGTCCCAAAAGAAACGCTTCCAGAAGGTCAGCTGGTCAGAAACCAGGAAGAAGCCACCTGAAACGACGATGGCTTGATGCTCAGCTGGGGACCCACCAACCCAAACAGCAGGCTCATATCCCCACAGTAAAGCAGACCACCACAGTCCTTGTCATCACCACAATCCTGAGCTGATCTGAGGGCTCTTTTGACATGGATATTTATGTCACTGAGCTCTATCAGGCGTGGAGCCCTCAGTGCTGGCGAAGTGACAAAATTCAGCAGCTCTTGAAGGAATGCTGCGGTGCCAAAGTGCACGCTGAGCAGCATCACACCGTTCCTGCCTTAGCTCTCCCCCAGCACACCAACCACGCTGCCTGACTTTCATCCAGGCCTTCGTGTTTTGGATCTGAGGGAAATCCTACATGTGGCACAAAACAATGTGGTGGCAATAACTGTGCACAGTCACATCCACTGAATCTTGCAGGAGAATCCTCTAGCCAGGTTTCAGTAACAGATGTAAGGTCCTGCCTCTGATTAAGGCATAGGAAGGTGCTTTATTCATCAGCAACACTGATTGCCATTAAAAGCATTAGAGACCTTTGGCAGCTGTCACCACTGCCTTTTGAGTGCTAAACATAGGTAAAAGCTCTAGTTCTGGAATTAAATGCAGCTGCTTGGTGCACTTCAGATCACCAATATGGGCTTCAGTTCCCTCTCATCCTAACTGCTCTCCTCCCAGCCCTTGCAGCCATTAGCCTCTGTGAATGTCTTGGGACAAAGCTGATAGCTCTGAAGTTTCTAACACATTGCCAGAAAAAACAGGAGAGCCCCAAGTTTCTTTTACAGCATAAGCCCACTCATTTCACAAACTGAAAGAAAATAAAAACCCCACAAAAACAAAACCACAAAAGGAAAAGTTTCACCAAATCTGAAACCTGCTCGTCGGTATGAGCCTACCTATACAGTTTTGCCATCCATCCAGTTCACCAGCTATAACACAAAACAACAAGGCATCTGAATGTGGCAAAACCCAGCTGAAAATTGAAAAGGCTAATGAAGGAATTGGTGACTCCACAGACCCGATTCAGGCACAGCCTCCCACCACTATCTGAATGTGTCAGAGCGCCTGCGGTTATTCTGTCCTCAACAATGTTCATTTATCCAGGACTAAATATGAGATTTCTAAGCTGGATTTGTGAATTCCTGCAGAGGCTTTGATTTAGTTCCTGACATGCTGCAGGGAGGCATAACCAAAGTCAAGAGTTACATGCCATGCTCACTTAATCTCCTCTGTAAAATGATACAAAAAAGAGATCCCCTTAAAAAAAATTACAGGCGAAAGGGAAAGAGCAACAGCAAAACCACCTTTTCAGGTGTGTGAGAGACTTGTCTGTGCAAGAGGTACGGCTGGTGGAAGACTGTTTCTGCCACACAGCTAATTACCTTGGGTCCTCTTATCAAACAAATGGACTGGGATGATACGCCAGTAACAGGAGGAAGGATCTAATTGAGGGATACCAGGGGGTAACACAGATGATCTTGTTAAACTAAATTTGTTAATCTAGTGTATATGAGAAAAGGGCAAATGGGAGGGAGAATTCCTCCTTGTTAAACATTTACCAAATGTTGGGTTATTTGAGCCCTGGGGAGAAGTAAATGTATTCACTACTTAAAGGCTGGAGCATTTGGTCTTCTCAGTTGGAATTTATCCTCGATTTGAAAGGAACATTTTTTCCCACTTGGAAAGGTTAGCAGCCTTTGTCTGTGCGAGTGATTTAATATAATGGACCATGATTATTGTTGGATTATTATAATGGCACATTGGCACAGTTATAGTTAAAGTTTTGGCAGAGTTTGTCTCATAAACTGCTATTTTACAACTCGGCTGTAAAAGTTTACTTCAGTCTGAAACTCGAGATACAAGATCTCAGTCCAGGAGGAGTCTTTTTTACTTTAAGCCAAATTAAAAGGAAAAAAAAAAAAGCTTAGAAATTCTCCTGGCTAATGTTTAAGTTATGCAAGTATTAAATACAAATTGAAATCTACTGGCTGAAGACACTTGACAGCATTTGCTTGCTCCTGAATGCCTCTGAGTTAAATCAAAATATTTTCAATCCCTTTTATGTAGAAATATGGCATTCCTACTTTCAGTATTTTGAAGAAAAATGTGGAATAGTAAACCAGCTGGGGTATTAAACAGAAAAATGAAGAGCAAGTATGCCACAAGCACTTTCTTCAACAGGATTAATAGCATATACTTGTTATTAAGAATGCAATTGATTTTTTATTTTGCATATGTAAATACACAATCATGAGTTTTAAAATCAATGTTTGCAAAGGTTGTTTGCAAGGTACTAGCATATTGAGAAAAAATTCATCTTGTTTTAAAAGCCCCTCTGGCCATTACAGAGTAAGACTATAGGATGAATGAAGTCCAACACATTATCATCTGCATAAAGCCACTGAGCTTTCTCCAAATTTCTTGATACTTAAAGGCACAGTAGCCAAGTGACCACATTAATTGTCATTTCTGCTCCCGCAAAGAACTCTAAAGGAACTCAAATACCAGACTATGAAAATACCACTTGCTGGTTCTGTAACTCTACCATTTTCATCCACCTGGTGCCAAAGACATTGCAGATGGCAGATATACCATCAATCCTAGAAAAAATGTCTGCAGGAAATACAGGGCAGTAAGTAGTTTCTGGACTAAAGCTGTAGCAACTATAATAAATAATAGAATTATTCAAGATAAGGCTAAATATGATAAGCTGGGGAAGAGCCAACGTCACTTTCACAGAAGAATGTCATGCCTTGCAATTCTGTTAGAACCCTCCAAAGGAGCCAGTGTGGATAAAAGTGATACAAGAAGTGTAGTGTACTTGGATCTTCTAGAAACTCTCAACAAAGTCCTTTTACAGAAGTGCACCAAGAGGTTTTAGTAATTACATAAAAGAATAGAAACAAAACAGTAATAAGTGGTCATTTCTCACATTGGAATGAACATTTCAAAAGAAATCTCCAATAATTATTTGTGTTTAATAAATTCATTAATGACCTGGGAAAGGGAATAAATAGTTTACTACTTCAATACTTTTATATCACCAGCCAAACTAAAGGTAACAACAAAGAGCTGCAAAAGGACTCTCTGCACTCAGTGATAAAATGACAAATGAAATTCCGTGTCAATAAACACAAAGTAATGCACTTGGGAAAAATAACTGGAGCCATAAATACACAAGGATAGGCTTTAAGTTAGCTATAACTACGCACGAAAGAGGTCTGAGGTTCTAAATAGACAGTCCGTGGAAAGGAGAGCTCAGAGGACATTAAAAGGGAAAACAAGGTTAGGCATTTTTTAGAAAGGAACAGGGACCAAAAGGAAAACCTGATCATTACCTAAACCTGCAGCCTGCCACTTAAATAGGACATAGTTCTGCTCACTCATCTCAAAAAAGTATATACGAGAACACAAAGACATATAAGGAGGGCCAAAGAGGATACATGGAATGGCTTTCTAAATGAGCCTACATAGGTAAGGATCCTCCAGCTTAGGGTAGGGATAATCAAGGGGACATTATCAGTAAAGGTCTGCAAAACCATAAACAGCATAGAGAAAGGATGTAAAGAAAAAACATTCATCACTGCTTATCATATAAGAGTTAGGGGATATTAAAAACAAGGAGGAAGCCCCTGTGCCATCTTTTCTAATTAAGCAGGTGAGTGCAGTACCCCAAGAGCCAAAAGCAGAACCCATTTCTAAAAGAGATTAGGAAGTTCACAAAGCAAAGTTTATGGGCAGGACAGATCTCCCGCTTCACCTCTGCCTCCCAATAATGCCAAACGGCATCTGGCTAATCCACTCCCTCCCTCTTTCTGTCCACTGCTTGCTCCCTGCCTTGCTTTCTCACCCGGAGCAGATACAACCCTGCCTTCTTACAGGTATCCTCACCTGCATCATTTCTCCTATCAGCACCCTTTACTTACCAGCGCATCTAACCCGATTTGGGGAAGTACCCATTTTGAAGATATATTTACTAAAATACTTTCCTAGAACATCCTAGGGATTTGGGGACATGAAGAAGGGCCAAAGACACCTCTGATACAAGCCCTGGCCAGTTCCAGGTGCCTTTAGCCTGCAAACTTACGGCCTGAAGCAACAGCACTGGCAAACGTTACTGTTCTGGCACGAATACAAGTTTCCAAACTCGTAACATGTAAGCTGTTTCTACCCAATATTTTGAGGTTAATCTCCCAATTTTTTTTTTAAGCCACTCTTTCAGTATTGAGACATTTATATGACAGTGGTTTGATGCAAACAGCTCTGGCTCAGGACAGCCAGAAACAGGAATCTTTGAGCACTTTTGGGGAGCTGTGGGATTATTTCCCCTCCTACTGTATGGTGGGTCTTGGAAAATGCTGGCTGCTCACTGGTGAAGACTTATCCATCCAGATTTCTGGATGGCAAACAAAACGTTTTCCCTAAAAAACTTCGTTATGGAGAAGTTTTAGCGTCTGATCCCTGTGGTTCATGGTCTTACTGCACAGAAGGGTACTTGGAGTTATCTTTGCCCTGCTTAATCCCCCCCCATTCTGTGCTACACTTCATAAATGCATGCATAAGAGGAGCAGTGAACAGCAACAGACTGTTGTGCTATTTCAAGCATGGCTACCAGTGCATCCCACATACTCAGCAAAGCAATGACCAACCTTCATACTGACCCAGCCTGTTTGAATGTGGCCCCTCTACACACATGCAACACTGGTACTAGTCTAAAAGTACTGAAGGTCAAGACAAACTCAAAATTAAAGCTACTCTGCTATCTGCTTAATGACAGTTAACTTTTTTCATGTGGTAAAAAGCATTAAAGGCAGCCTATAGCTTCTAATATTGAGTTAAATTAATTTTTTACTTTTTAATCCCACTTGCAGCACAGTTTGCAACATTCCAAGTCATATTTATCTTTTGTGTATTAAAATATGATGCCATTCTATAAATAGCTACAGGTTTCTTGGCAATGTTGGTGTGATGGCAGATTAATTAAACTGGAAAGCAGAGAATGCGGGGACTAGATTTATATAATGAAAACAATATATCTGCTAACACCGGAGAAGTGCTGACACAGTAATAATGCTGATATTAATATTTGGTACAGAACATCTTAGAGAGCGTTAGTAAGATGGTTAAATCCAGTGGGCTGAGAAATTATCAGAACACAGAAGAAAATAAAACAGTTACTTTATTATTACTACTATGAGTCTCACTCCCATTCGGAAAGATTCACTGGTATCTTACATTTTAATACCCAGTGCCTGCAAAGAGCAGTCCACTGACCTTCCATGCGAGCTCCACGGCAGTTGCAAGAATATTTGGATGTTTGCTGGATTGTGTCCCTCGACAACACCACACCAATCTGGAGTCAAAGGTAGACTAGAGCACTCAATGCGGGGGGGGGGGGGGG